>VFSX01000634.1:25000-45000 GCA_016618255.1 Chlamydomonas sp. UWO 241
GTTTGGGGGGGGGGTCAGTCAGTGGTTCCGCCAAGGACCTTGGGAAGATGGCGGCTCGCCCCGCACCCCACGCTCATTTCCTCGATCTCAACCTGCCGTTTTTGTTGGCAAGCAGTGTCATCATGTTGCTTTTTACGGGTCAAAATTCGTGATATCTCACTCCAAAACCTTGATGTCAAAAACCGGGAAAAAATACTAAGTGCCAAAACCTCCATGTCAACTTCAAAACCTCCATTTCATCTTCAAAGCCTCCGAACCCGAAAAAAACGAAGTGCCAAAAACGCAATGCCGGCGCGAATCGGCCAATCTCACCGCGCAACTGCAGTTTGCTGGGTTGCAGAGTGGCTAACAGAGACACAGGCGCACACCAACAATGCGTTGCTGTCACTACCTCGGTGGTACAGGGTGGATCTGGGGGCCCAGTGCCCTGTCTAGGTCCAGTGCGTGCGCGCATGTGGGGGTTTACCCTCACCCCTACCGGGTAGCCAGCCAGTTTCCCACTGAGACTGAGTTCAAGGTGTCGGGCGCTAGTGCCGACACAGGTCTTACACATCATTACTGGTATCACACAGACTGTAATACAATCCATACTGTTTGCCTTCGTGGGGGGGGGTCGAAGCTATAGTTGTTTGGTGCGATTGCTGGGGTTGTTTTCATTGTTTTTAGTCGTTTTGACGCCCCAAATCGCGATTTGCGACGATTTAAATTAGTTTCTCAGATTTGCGGGGGGGGGAGGGGGGGGGCAGAAGTATACTTACAAGCAAAGGCAAACCGCACGGACGGTATCCATCATCATCATCATCATCATCATCATCATCATCAACGGAGACACAGGTCTCGGTCTCACACGCCAACATAGGCTTCCATCGGACTGGACACTTGATCAAACACCTGCCCGCACTGAGATGTGTGGGCGACCACATGTTCCAGTGCTAGTACTAGTACTAGTACACCTACACCCACACCCACACATGCGTACACTCAAAGAGCCCCTTGAGCAGTTTCTTCAGCTAGTACGCACACACACATGCACACACACACCGACACACACAAACACACACATACGAACACACACACACGCACGCACACGCACACGCACACGCACACACACACACACCTGCGTACACTCAAAGAGCCCCTCAAGCAGTTTTTTCCTCTTGTATGCTGTTGTGATTAGGGACATTGGCACCTGCATGTGTGTGTGTGTGTGTGTGTGTGTGTGTGTGTGTGTGTGTGTATTTGTACTTTTGTGTGTGGTGATGAGGGACATCGGCACGTGTCTAGAAGGTAGGTATAAGGGAGGTGGAAGGTAGGTGGAAGGTAGTTGGCAGGTAGGTAGAAGGTATGTAGAGGGTAGGTGGGTGGCTGGGGTGCATAAACACTCGTACACACACACACACACACACACACACACACACACACGTACACACACACACACACACACACAAACACGCATGCACACCCACACACCCACACATGCACATACACACACATACACACAAATACACACACGTGCATGCACACACACGGGCGTGCACCACGTGTTGAACAGAGGAGGAGGGTGGCCAGGCTGTCTGCCCGATCTGAGACGCATGGCGCGACCAGATGTACTCGAGCTAGTGGGATGGACACAGTCAATGTGTATCCACTCAGTGGACTAGTGCGGGTGCTATCTGCCTGCCTCACGGATTGAGTGCGCAAGCACAAGTCCAATACGCCATCAAAGGCGTCCAACAAGACTGAACAATCAACCACCACCCACACGCACAGACCCACACACCCACGCACCCACACACCCACACACCCACACACCTGGCTGGTTGCCTCCTGCTCCTTCCGCTCCGAAATTCTCAAAAGTGTGAGAGTCATGACCTCAAGGAACTCCTGGAATTCGAGCTCACCTGCGTGCGTGTGTTGTGTTGTGTGTGTGTATGTGCACGCATGTGCATGTGTGTGTGTGTGTGTGTGCACATTGTGTGTGACCGGAGTGACCAGGCTCTAAAGTGTGGCCGTCATATGACCTCAAAGAACTCCTGGAATTCGTGTGCGTGCATGTGTGTGTGCATGTGTGCGCGTGTGCACGTGTGTGCGCTTGTGTGCACGTGTGCGTGTGTGTGCGTGTGTGTGCGTGTGTGTGTGTGTGCGTGTGTGTGCGTGTGGTGCGTGTGGTGCGTGTGCGTGTGGTGTGTGTGGTGCGTGTGCGTGTGCGTGTGTGCGTGTGTGTGCGTGTGGTGTGTGTGGTGCGTGTGTGTGGTGCGTGTGGTGCGTGTGCGTGTGCGTGTGTGCGTGTGTCCGTGCGTGCGAGTTGTGCATGTGTGCGCCAAGCATCCATTCGTCGACACCAAAATCGTCAATACGCCCCATGAATACTCCTCATAATGGTTTCACACTCTTCAAATTTAGACCCCCAAAACGAGACCCCGTGACTTATAGGTTCGGACAGGTTACGAGAGGCTCCCAAATTTTGCAGGCCCGTCTCCCCAAAAGCCTAAAACGCCGAAACCCTGAAACCCTACACCAAAAGGTCTCACCGCTTCCGTCGTGCTCCACCTCTGACACAATCTCAGCAACCTATGTCCGTGCGAGCTTGTAGCCGATTCAACCCCGATCATAATGATGTCACGAAGTGTTTAGACCCTCAAAACCCTAAAACGCCAAAACCCTAAAACCCTACACCAATGACTCACCGCTCCTGTCGTGGCCCACACCTCTGACACAATCTCAGCAACCTCTGTCCGTGCAAGCTTGACCTCGATTCAATCCCGATCATAATGTTGCCACACAGTATTTAGACCCTCAAAGTCCGAAAACACCGAAAACCTAAAACCCCAACGAAATGACTCACCGCTCCCATCGTGGTCCGGCTCGGACACAATCTCAGCAACCACTGCCCGTGAGAGCTTCAATCCCACAATTACCTCGCGTTGAAATCGATCAACCAAACAGCCCCGAATCGGCCTCTTTGGGGCCCATCGACTCGCCTTTTTGGGCCCATCAACTCGCCTCCGACACCAGTGCTGGTAGGTCTGAGTCCACCAGCACTGACGGTACCGTCTGAGCCTCCCCACTCACCGCTCCCGTCGTGGTCCACCTCTGAAACAATCTCAGCAATCTCTGTCCGTGAGAGCTTGAAGCCCAGCAGCTTGAAAGCGGCAGACAGCTCCCCGACGTCGATAGACCCGCCGTTGTCGGCTGTGGTAGAGTGTGTGCGCGTGTGTGTGTGTGTGTGTGTGTGTGTGCGTGTGTGTCTCTCTGTGGGCGCCCCACTCTGTGGGCGCCCCACTCTGTCATCGCCGCCGCCTACGTCGACCCCCCTTCACCCATGCCGCCGCCGATTCTCGCCGCCTCTCCTCCTCCGTACGCCCCCTGTCGTCGGGCTGCCAATTCAGCAGCCAGTCGACGCATGCATCCAGGAACTCAGTCCATCCGCACTCTCTCGCACGCCCTCCACATGGCAAAAAACACGTGACGCCCTACCGCACAGATTTCCCTCCCCCCGCAGCTCTACAGCTTCAGACAACGGAGCCCAGGTATCTCAGTGCCATCACCTCGACCGCCATGCGGCCCGAGCCAGCGCTCAGCGCTCAGCGCTTGAGCTACCGAGTTCCTCCAGCCGCCACCGTCCCGCCCACCGCCCACTGCCCAGTCGTTCATTCGACCCCACGCCCCACCTCAAGAGACCCACCGCTTATCCCACTGCCGCCCCGTCGACCTCCATACACCCACATGCTCGTCACATGGAGTTGCCCCTCCCCATGCGCCCCATGCGCGCACATGCACCCCATGCACACACCCCCCATGCTACCAGCGCCTATGTATGCGCCATGTGGCCGGGCCACAGTGTGGCTCCCTCCTCTCTCCCCTCTCCTCCCTCCCTTCTCCTGTCTTCCACCCCTCCATCCCCGCTGCACCCCACCCCATCTTGTGCCCCTCGCCCCTCCCTAACCCTCCCCCGCCCTCCCCCTCTCCCTCCGACTTACCCTCCCGCTGCCTCCCTCCCACTGCCTCCCACTTGCACGACTACCGCTGTTCGGACACGACTTCGCTCTATGCCGGCGGCGCCATCACCTTCTTCCGGCTCACGCCGGTGACTTTTGCGCCCACTCAGTCACGTTCCACGCCCTCCGCAAACATCCATCTCTTCAACTTCACACGCGACATCCCCGAGCGCCCCGAGTTCGCCGAGCGAGTCACCACCGAGTGGATCATTTAGCATGATTTCCACAACTGTGGAAGTCCTTCTGCCGACACCTAGTTTAAACTCAGTCGAGGCGGATTGACGAACACAGCCGTCAATGACCCGCCACTGCCCCTTTCCCCCACTGCTTTACGAATGAGGTTGTTCACCCTCTTGCTGGCGCACGGTTGGTCTCCCGCCTTCAAACGGAATCTCCTCAATTGATGACTAGAAACAGCCTATCTAGGTCTGCCGTGCAGAGTTCTCTGTAACGATATCTCTCTCTCTCTCTCTGCGTGTGTGTGTTGACCCCCCCAAACCAAGGATACTATCCACTCGATTCAGGCGCTGGTCGGTCACCCGCTATTCAAAAGACATCCCAGTGCACGGGTCAGACCTCGTAACAATTGCCGGGGTGTACTGCTGTTAGTAGTACAGGCATTGCCGGTGCATGTGGACGGCCTCATGTAACGCTTGGTTGGTTGGTTGGTTGGTTGGTTGTGTGTGTGCGTGTGTGTGCGCGCATGTGTGCGCGTGTGTGTGTGTGCATGCATGTGTGTTGGGAGCGGCTGTGACAGCGCCAAGACCGTAGTCCAGTTCTTTGCCGTCGTCGTCGAAAAGCGTAACACAACGGGAGTGCCTCTCAACCCTGAGTAAAAATACAAGGCCCGAAAAAGCTAGAAACTGGTAGCCAACAAGGCTTGCACACAGAGCCCCCCAGCACAGTCCCCCGTTGTGACGAACCGCAAAGAACTACAACACACGGTTCTGAGAGCCAATCAGAGGCACTCGAGCCCAAGCCCAAGCCCATCTCCACACTCGACAATCACTGAGGTGGCACGCCCCACTCCGCTGTGGAGCGGACTACAAGTACCAACACTGGCACGCCCTCGGCCAGCAACAAAAAGCTCGGTGCCGCACACGACCGCTGCGGGATAAGTCACGTCGGCCCATGCATGCATGGCATGCATGGCGATCGGCGGGACGCATGGTGCCTAGACCCCATGCATGGTGGCCTTGACTTGTAGCAACTAGTTGGACAGAGGTCCCTAGTCTGTTTGGTCGGCCCTCCTCAATACCACGCCCTGAGGGAGCGTCCTGTAAACCTGTAAACCTGGCACGCCCCAGTTCTGGCCCTAACACTCGAGGCTCACTCACAGTCCATCATCCTGAACACCGCCTGTAGCTCTTCCTTCTGGGCGTCAGTCAGCCTGAGTTTCACGCCCTGTGTGATGAGAGCATGCATGCGGGGAGACATTGCATCGGACGGCGAGGTAGGAGATGGAGGGGCATGGCAGTAGCGCGTGGTGGTAGATCGGAGGGGATGGTAGTATATGGGAGGGTGGCGATGTGGAGGTGTGTGAAGCCGCGCCACATCTGGTGCATGGGCTGCCCGCATGTGCACACATGCGCCCTTAGGCTGCCCTGTGCATGTCTGTGTGCATGAGAGGCCTGCGTGTGCCCATGTGCAACAGTGGCGCATGGCGCAACAACTGCCATGCATGCATGCAACCCGCGTGCGCACGTTGTGTATGTCATGCGCACTCGTAAGCACACATGAATGCTCACGCACCTTGCCGTGCTTCTTCAGCCACTTATTGACATCCCCGAAGAGGTTTAAGTTCACGTCAGCCATCTCTCTCTCCGTGGACCGCGGCATCTCCACAGGCGCCAGCATGCCAAAACCCGGCAGCATGCTTGCGTGTCTGCGTCCCGCCATGGCGTCTTGGTGGTCGTTGGTGCCCGCTCACTCACTCGATGCCCCCTCCGCGCGCCCTCCTACCCCTGGGCCTAAGCCAGAGGGCCTCGCGGTGCCCTCAGCAGATACGCGCTAGTGGCTGGTTGGCAGCTGGTGGGTTCTAGCGTTTGGCCTCGAGGCCCAAACGGTGTGCACAGCCTGCGTGCCTGCACCGCCTGCGTGCCTGCGACCACTAGCCCGGCACGAGTGGTGGTCGAAAGGGAGATATTTTTCAAGCAGCCAGGGATTGTTACATGCCGGCGGCGCTTCGTGGGGGGTCCACTGCATTGCAACAGTGTGGCACGGGCATAAATGTAGGTCGTCTGGGCACGAGTGTCCCTCGAGCACGAGTGTCACTCGAGCTCAAATATCAGTAGCAGAAAGTTAGTGCGCGAACCAGGGGTGGCCACGACACCAGCAGAAATGTTGCCGAAAATATCAAACAAAACCCCGTGCACTACCCATGCACCGTGCACCTTGAACCGTGCACCCATGCATCAATTAAATCCAATGCCATTTTTCAACAATGTGCAGGTACCGTACACGTAGCGAGCTCCTACGCCGAGTAGGAATCGCCCACACACCTCGTCCCAACTTTCTTAAGCTTTAAAGCGCCCCAACAAGCGCTCACGCAGATCGGCACCAACCACCTACCACATCAGCTGCGTTTGACACACCCAGCTAGTGCCTGCTCTCCTTCTCTCTTGTCAATACAAACCCTTCGCCACCTCAAAGCGGAGCGCGGCGAACACCCAGCAGCTGGAACAGGGCGCAAGCTACCACACAGCCACTCTCCACCGCTACGACGCGTCCAACCAGCCGCGATGCAGGTGCGTGTGGCGCATGCGGCCTCGTGCATGGGGTCGTGTCGCGCCGCGCGGTGGTCCGCCGCGCTGCCCAATGTACAGCGGGGAGGGTCTTTTGGAGGTGGCGGTGGAGGTGGTTCAAACAACGGGGAGGGGAGGCGATGGGTGGATGGTTGGCGAGCAGGGTGTGTGCGCCATGCATGCATGAGTCCCATTCTCAAGTGCATGCGACACCCAGACCCAGATCTGTGTCTGCCGCGCGGGTGGGGCATCTGTGTTGCGCATGCATACGGCATCCCATGCTTCCTAGCGCCCTGACGCCCCCGCAGATCTTCGCATGGTCATCCCCGGATGGGGCGCTCAAGTGCATGCACACATGCGTGCCCGCAGATGTACGGCCAGCCCCTGTCGCGCGTGCAGCCATGCGCATGGATCGATCCTCATACCCAACTATCCTGACGGACGCACCCCGCCGCCCATCTTCGTCCGCCGGCCGAGCACGGGGGCATCCCACCCCACATGGGTGCGCGCTGAAGCATGCGCCCTGGCAGCCCCCCGCAGATCTCCGCCAAGAACCATGTGCACATGGGTGCATCCCAATGCTCAAGTGAAAGTCCTGACTGCCCTCCCCCTCCCCCCTCCCCGTGCCCGCGAGCCCATGCAGATCTCTGCCACGACCCTCATGGGCTTGCTGCCGTGCGTGGGTGCTCAACTGCACACGTCACCAAGTGCATGCGCCCTAGCCCGTGCCCGTGTGCCCCTGCTGTCCCGTGCGCACCCGCAAATGCCAAGAACCTGCGATGTGTGTGTGTGTGTGCGTGCGTAGGTGCCGTTCAGGGGGATCTGTTCTCCCGACCATCTCTCGCTGTGTGTGTGTGTAGCTGCCGGCGCCGCTGCGACCAAAACCGTGCTATCCACACAAACACACACACACACACACACACTCACGCACACACACACACGCACACACACACACACACACACACATACACACACACACACACCATAACCTGACCACGAACCTCGCAGCCGTGCGGCCGTGCCGTGCGCGTGGGGGCTCACCACGCTCAAGTGCTTGCGCCCTCACGCCCCCTCGTGTGCGAACACAGATCTTTGTCAAGACCCTGACTGGCAAGACCATCACGCTCGAGGTCGAGTCCTCTGACACGATTGACAACGTCAAGACCAAGATCCAAGACAAGGAGGGCATCCCGCCTGACCAGCAGCGCCTGATCTTCGCCGGCAAGCAGGTGTGTGTGTGTGTGTGTGTGTGCGTGCGTGTGGGTGGGGTGGAGTGGAGTGTGGGGGGGGGGGGGCAGCAGTGCCTGATCAATGCCGGCAAGCAGGTGTGGGGGTGTGGGGGGGGATGTGTGGTGGCGTGTGGGTGTGGGGGTGGGTGTGGGTGTGTGGGAGGGGAGGGGAGGGCTGACCAGCAGCGCCTCATCTTCGCCGGCAAGCAGGTGCGTGGGTGGGTGGATATGTGTGTGTGTGTGTGTGGGTGCATGTGTGTACATGTGTGTGTATGTGTGTGTGCGTGTGTGTGTGTGTGTGTATGTGTGTGTATGTGCAATGGCGCCTTATATTCGCTTGCAAGCTGGTGTGTGTGTGCGTGTGTGTGCGTGCACGTGCGCATGCGTGTAGTGGTGTGCGTGCGCGTGTGTGCGCGTGCGTGTGGTGCACGTGCACGTGCGTGCGTGTGAGTTTGGCACGCACAATTCCCACCCCACCCATCTCGCCCACACCACCTGACCACACCTCACCTCCACACTCGTCCCACCCCGCCCTCGCAGCTTGCGCACGCTCGCTGACTCAAACAGTAATGGTCATTGCAAGTTCATCGCATCCCCCAAGTATCACCGCCTAGACCCAACTCCAGTGGCCTAAAACCCTGAACCTCCTAACCCTACACCCTCCCAGCTTGAGCACGGCCGCACGCTGCTGACTACAACATCCAAAAGGAGTGATGCACACGCACACAGACACACACAAGTCCACACACATCCCATCCCCCCCCCACAGCTTGCGCACGGCCGCATGCTCGCTGACTCAAACAGTAACGGTCATTGCAAGCACATCGTATACCCCGAGTAGCACCGCCTAGACCCAAGTCCAGTGGCCTAAACCCCCGAACCTCCAAACCCTGAACGCTACATCCCCCCGGAACGAGGATGGCAGCTCGCTCGCTGGCTTAAACAGCGAGAAGGAGTGACGCACACACACGTCTACACGCACACACACACATATGCACCCGTGCACACACGTCCACACTCATCCCATCCCACCTTTCCAGCTCGAGGATGGCCGCACGCTCGCTGACTACAACATCCATAGGTAGTGATGCACGCACTCACACACACACACACACACACACACACATACATACACATATGCACACACACATACCACCGCCACACTCCTCCCATCCCGCCCTCCCAGCTTTTGGATGGCCGCACGCTCGCTGACTACAACATTCAGAAGGAGTTATGCACGCACTCACACACACACACACACACACTACGTACACGTCCACACTCCTTGCATCCCGCCCTCCCAGCTGGTGGATGGTCGCGCGCTCGCTGGCTAACACAGAAAGGAGGACTGGTGTACGCGCACACACACACACACACAGATACACACACCACCACCACCCCACTCATCCCATCCCGCCCTCCCAGCTGGTGGACGGCCGCACGCTCGCTGGCTACACCATCCAGAAGGAGTGAGTGCACACACTTACACACACACACACACATACATATGCACACGTGCACACACATACACACGCGCACACACACGCCACCACCACCACACTCCTCCCATCCCGCCCTCCCAGCTGGTGGATGGTCGCACGCTCGCTGGCTAAACACAGAAAGAAGGAGTGCTGCATATGCACACGCAAACACGCACGCACACACACACACACACACTCATCTCATCCCACCCCCGCAGCTTGCGCACGGCCGCACGCTCGCTGATTCAAACAGTAACAGACATTGCAAGTTCCTCTCATACCCCTACTACCACCGCCTAGACCCAAGTTCAGTGGCCTAAACCCCTGAATCTCCAAACCCTGAAAGCTACGCCCCCCAAGAAGGAGGATGGCCGCACGCTCGATGACTTAAGCAGCGAGAAGGAGTGATGCGCGCACACACACACACACACACACATATGCACACGTGCACACACACACACACACATACACACACACACTTGCACGCGTGCACACACGACCACTCTCGTCCCATCACACCCTCCTAGCTCGAGGATGGGCGCACGTTCGCTGACTACAACATCCAGAAGGAGCGATGCACAGGCACTCACACACACACACACACACATATATACACACACACAACACACACACGCATCCCATCCCACCCCCCGCAGCTTGCGCACGGCCGCACGCTCGCTGACTCAAACGGTAACAGAGTCATTGCAAGTTCATCTCATCCCCCGAGTACCACTGTCTAGACCAAACTCAAGTGGCCTAAAACCCTGAATCTCCCAACCCTGAACCCTACACGCGCGCAGCTCGAGGATGGCCGCACACGCTCCGTAACTACAACATCCGAAAACACACCATAACTAAACCTTAGCCTGAAGACCTTGAAATTCCAATTGACTCCAACCCTCAAACCTCAACCCTAAACCCTAAACCCTTAACCTCCCGCAGCTCGAGCACGTCCGCATGCTCGCTGACTACAACATCCCAAAACACACCAAAAATAAACCTTAGTCTGAAGGCCTCCCCCAGTGAACCTCCCCCCAAGGCGGCCAGAAAGCGGCCAAACAGCAACCCTAAAGTTTTCGTATTTTTTCCTGGGCCGTGAGGGGGTCAAACGCAGCGCTCCCGCCGTAATTCGCTTGCCGATATGTCCATATCGACGTCTTCGTCGTGGGAGACTGTGCGGAGGAGAGACGGTGAAATGCGGGGCATCAAGGCGATGCTTCACGACCATTTTCCACCACCGTTTTTTTGAAACATGGCCTCGACGCCCCGCATTTCGCCGTCTCTCCACCGCACATTCTCCCACGATGAAGGCGTCGATATGGACATATCGGCAAGCGAATCACGCTTGAAGTCGCGCAAAGATGGCCTGTGCGCGACTCCCAATGACGCTAACCTCGGGTCCCCCCAAAACCGGGCGCCTCGCCTCGCCACGCCCCACGGGGACCAGCCCCCCGCCATGATCATGTTATGGGTCGTACACATCAGTAGGAGGCGTCGCGAGTGGGTGGGAGGGGCGCGCAGAGTCGTTCGGCTATTGGAGGATTGCATGGAGTCGTGACAGATGCCGTCGTGCGGCGGCCCACGACGCCTCTCACCACACGCCATCGTCATGCATGCGTAGATCATGTGTATGAAAGGCAATCCCGCACGCGGGGAGCAGCGAACGAGGTTGTTTCGCGATTTTGGTGTGGCCAGTTTTTGGCTGGAGGTTCACTGGGGGAGGCCTGAAGACCTTGAAATTCCAATCAACTCCAACCCTCAAACTCCAACCCTAAACCCATAACCCTAAACCTCCAGCAGCTCGAGCACGGCCGCACGCTCGCTGACTACAACATCCGAAAACACACCATAAATAAACCTACGTTTGAAGACCTTGAAAATCCAATGATGGCAACCCTCAAACCCTAAACCCTTTACCCTGAACCTTCTGCAGCTCAAGCACGGCCGCACGCTCCCTAACTTCAACATCCGAAAACACACCATAAATAAACCCTAGCCTGATGAACTTGAAATACCAATTAACTCCAACCCTCAAACCCCAAACCCGTAACTCTTAACCTCCCGCAGCTGGTGGATCGTCGCACACTCGCTGGCTACAACATCCTAAAGGAATTATGCACACACACACACAAACGCGCGTGCACACACCACCACACCCATCCCACCGCGCCTGCTCAGCTCGAGGTTGGCCGCACACTAGCTGGCGTACACAGAAGAGGAGTGACGCACGCACACACACACACACACACACACACACGCACGCACGCACGCACGCACGCACATACATACACAGACACACATATGCACACGTGCACACACACTCACACACACACACACAAACATATGCACACGTGCACACACACACACACACACATGTGCACATGTGCGCACACACACACACACACACGCCACCACACTCGTCCCATCCCAACCCTCTCAGCTCGAGGATGGCCGCACGCTCGCCGACTACAACATCCAGAAGGAATCGACCCTGCACCTTGTGCTGAGGCTGCGTGGCGGCATGATGGTGAGTGCATGGAGCGCATGTGTCTGTCTGTTTTGTGGGATGATATGGGGCTGCATCGGCAGACATGGGGCGGCATGGGGCTGCATGGGCACGCGCATTGAGTGCATGCGTGTGGGGCTGACTACGGCATGCGGTGCTCAGGCAGCGGGGGGCATGATGGTAAGCGCGCACATTGGGCTGCATGGGGCTGCATGGGCCGCATGACTCCCTGCTGAGGCTGCGCGGCGCCATGATTGGGAGTGCGCGCGGCATGGTGACGCATGGGCCGAGTGGGGCTGCATGGCATGCGCATGGAGTGCATGAGTGTGGGGCTGACTACAGCAACCAGAAGGAGTCAACGCTGCACCTCGTGCTCAGGCTGCGCGGCGGCGTGAAGGTGCGCTCAGGTTTTGTGGTTTAGGGTTAAGTGCATTGGTCGCATGTGCGCGCGCATGGAGTGCATGAGTGTGGGGCTGACTACAGCAGAAGGAATCAACCCTGCACCTCGTGCTCAGGCTGCGTGGCGGCATGATGGTGAGCGCGCACATGGGGCTGCATGGGCCGCATTACTCCCTGCTGAGGCTGCGCGACGCCATGATGGGGAGTGCGCGCGGCATGGTGACGCATGGGCCGAGTGGGGCTGCATGGCACGCGCATGGAGTGCATGAGTGTGGGGCTGACTAAATCACCCAGAAGGAGGCCACGCTGCATGTGGGTCTGAGGTTGCGTGGCGGCATAATGGTGCGCGCTGTATGGGTATGAGAAGGCCGCATGGAGCTATGGACCCCAGTTCAAGATCAAGACGCTGGCCCGGGCCTATGGAGGATCGACGCATCGCAAAGCCCGCGACATCCGCCACCAACGACCAACACCGCACCAGAGACTGCCGCCTGACTGAAATCTGAAACCGTCGCACAGATCAACATCAAAAGCCTGACCGGAAAGGGGAGCGACGTGTCACAATCAACCACACAACTCAACACACCGTTTACTGAAACCTGAAACCGAAACCTGAAACTGAAATCTGAAACCGAAACCTGAAACCGAAACCCAAAACCTGAAACCGAGATCTGAAACCGAGACCTGAACCTGAAACCCGCAGATCAAGATCAAGACCCTGACCGGAAAGGAGATCGAGATCGACATCGAGCCCATGGACACGATTGAGCGCATCAAGGTGTGGAGGCTGTGGGGTGTTGAACGGTGTGAATGAAGTGTGGACATGGTAGAAGTGTGGGCACGCACGGACACGCATGGGCACGATCGAGCGCATCAAGGTATGTGGTGCTGAGCAGTGATGTCCTTAGCGCCCTTGCAGCAAAATGGGAAATTTGTGGGGAAACTGCAGGCGCGAATCGCGGGAATTTTGCTCTGAAAAGTGTGAAAATCGATAACATCACACTTCCTGCAAAACAAAAAACGCCTCCTGCGGGGAAATCCGACATGTTGCCTGCAATGTTGCGGGGGCAAACTGGACATTTTTGGTTTCCTTGATGACACCACTGGTGCTGAGCGGCGTGTGTGCATGCATGGTGCGCTGGGTTGTGTTACGTGTTTGAGGCTGTGTGGTGCAGGGCAAGCCCTACCACAATCCTTACTCCTGGGGCGTGCAAGTGCGTCGGGCAGGGGTGCACCTGAAGTGGTGGTGTGCGCCGCAGGCGGTCAGGGTGGCGCTGCAGGCGGTCGGGGTGGCGCCTCAGGCGGTCGGGGGATGATGCCTGAGGCGGCGCTTCAGGCGGTCGGGGGTGATGCCTGAGGCGGCGCTTCAGGCGGTCAGGGTTGCTCCTCAGGCGGTGTCGGCGCGCCTGGGGCGCTGCCTGGTCTGCGCAAGTGATGTGGTCCGGGGTGATGCCTGAGGCGGTGCTTCAGGCGGTTGGGGGTGCTCGGCAGGCGGTCTCGGCGCGTCTGAGGCGCCGCCTGATCCTCGCAAGTGAAGGCGTCGTCTGAGGTGCCGGAGGCGGCGCCTGAGGCGGTCGGGGTGGCGCCTCAGGCGGTGTCCACGCGCTTGAGGCGCTGCCTGGTCCGCGCAAGTGATGCGGTGGGGGGGTGATGCCTGAGGTGGCGCTTCAGGCGGTCGGGGGTGCTTGGCAGGCGGTCCCGGCGCGCCTGAGGCGCCGCCTGATCTGCGCAAGTGATGCAGTGGGGAGGTGCCGTCTGAGGCGGCGCCTCGGGCGGTCGGGGGTGCTCCGAAGGCGGTCTCGGTGCGCCTGAGGCGCCGCCTGATCTGCGCAAGTGATGCAGTAGGGAGGTGCCGTCTGAGGCGGCGCCTCGAGTGGTCGGGGGTGCTCCGCAGGCGGTATCGGCGCGCCTGAGGCGCCGCCTGATCTGCGCAAGTGGGGCGGTGGGGGGTGACGCCTGAGGCGACGCCTGAGGCGACGCTTCAGGCGGTCGGGGTGGCGCCTCAGGCGGTCTCGCCTCGCCCGAGGCGCTGCCTGGTCCGCGCCAGTGATGCGGTCGGGGGTGATGCCTCAGGCGGTCGGGGTGGCGCCTTCGGCGGTCTCAGCGCGCCTGCGGCGCTGCCTGGTCCGCGCAAGTTAGGCGGTCGGGGGTGATGCCTGAGGCGGCGCCTCAAACGGTCGGGGGTGCTCCTCAGGCGGTCTCAGCGCGCCTGAGGCGCTGCCTGATCTGCGCAAGTGAGGCAATCGGGGGTCATGCCTCAGGCGGTCGAGGTGGCGCCTCAGGCAGTCAGGGGTGTTGGCCGCAGGCAGTCGGGGTGGCGCCTCAGGCGGTCTCAGCGCGCCTGCGGCGCTGCCTGGTCCGCGCAAGTTAGGCGGTCGGGGGTGATGCCTGAGGCGGCGCTTCAGGCGGTCAGCGGTGCTCCTCAGGCGGTCTCGGCGCGCCTGAGGCGCTGCCTGGTCTGCGCAAGTGACGCGGTCGGGGATGCCGCCTGAGGCAGCGCCTCAGGCTATCGGGGGTGCTCCGCACGCGGTCTTGGCGCGCCCGAGGCGCCGCCTGGTCCGCGCAAGTGATGCGGTCGGGGGTGATGCCTGAGGCGGCGCTTCAGGCGGTCGGGGGTGCCTGAGGCATCGCCTCAGGCGGTCTCGGCGCGCCTAAGGCGCCGCCTGATCTGCGCAAGTGATGCAGTGGGGGGGGGGCGCCGTCTGAGGCGGCGCCTCAGGCGGTCGGGGTGGCGCCTCAGGCGGTCTCGGCGCGCCTGAGGCGCTGCCTGATCTGCGCAAGTGAGGCGGTCGGGGGTGATGCCTGAGGCAGCGCCTGAGGCGGTCGGGGGTGCTCCGCAGGCGGTCTCGGCGCGCTCAAGGCATCGCCTGATCCGCGCAAGGTGAGGGCGTTGCTTGAGGCGCCGCTCTGGCATTGGGAATGTGGTAGGGGACATGAACGTGACTGAGCGCATCGAGGGTGTGGGGTTGCCGGGTTTGAGCAGTGTGGACGGCACACACACACACACACACATTCACACCGCATGGACAAGATTGAGTGCATGCACGCGTGCAGGGTGTGGGGCGTCAAAACGCGTGTGTGCGGTAGGAGGGTGTGTGGAGCCGGTGCACCTTTTGCCCACCTTCCTCCTCATTCTGCTCACCTTCTGCTCACCTTCTGCCCACATTCTGCTCGCCTGCCGCTCACCTTCTGCCCACCTTCCTTCACATTCTGCTCACCTGCCGCTCACCTTCTTCCCACCTTCCTCCACATTCTGCTCACCTTCCGCCCACCTTCCGCTCACCTTCCACTCACCTGCCGCTCACCTTGTGCCCAACTTCTGCACTCACACAGGAGCGCGTGGAGGAGAAGGAGGGCATCCCCCCCGTGCAGCAGCGTCTCATCTTTGCTGGCAAGCAGGTGTGTGTGTACGTGTGTGTGTGTGTGTGTGTGCAGCAGCGCTGCATCTTCCCTGTCAAGCAGGTGTGTGCGCAAGTACCTGTGTGCGCTGCTCTCTGTTGGGCGCCTATGCCTCACCCCCCCCTCAAACACACACATACACACACGCACACACGCACACCCTCGCCAGATGAACGACGACAAGACCGCTAAGGACTACAACGTGGAGGGCGGGTCGGTGCTGCACCTCGTTCTCGCGCTGCGCGGAGGCTGCTGAACATGTCGGGGGGGGGGCAAGAGGAAGGGAAGGGCGGGGGGGAGCAAGAGCAAAAGGGGGTGTTATAACCAGGACAGGGATGATGGTTGTTCCGCCAGTAGGGCTGACAGACTGTAACATCCAGCAGTCAACATGGCAGAGTGCGTGGGAGACCGCAGTCGTGTGTTGCCCCTCGTCGAGGCTGCCTGACTCAGCGCTTGGTTGTGCACCACTGCGGCAAGCGGCTGCTGCTCTGGTCTGCGTCCGTCTGGCCAACCCCGGTGTCGCCCGTTAACAGCACACAGAGACAACCCATAATAAGCAGGCCTGCGAGCCATGTCCGCACTCGACAAGCACCACAACTCCTCCGCCGCCCCCTCGCGCGCATGTGCTGGCCTGGAAGTCATGGAGCCTCTCACACCTCCCACACACACACTCGCAACCCGCACCCATTCCTCTGCGTTCGGTTACATGCACAAATATTAACACCATAAGGACCCGCAGCCAGGCCCACGCAGCAGCCCAGGTGGAGCAGGCACAGGCAGAGGCTCGCTCACCTTAGCCCCGCCATCCTCCTCAACGGCCTTTTCTTCGCTCAGATCTGGGGGCACCTGCGCACCTGCGACAAGAAGAAGCTGTGGGCCGTGGATCCTGGCGTGAGGGCGCTGGTCGACGATTTGGTCGTGACGCTGAGCATGCGTGCGTGACGTCGACGCTGAGCACGCGCATGGCAAACCTGCCGCCAGACTGGCAGCAGCGCTTGCCATGTTTCCGAGTGCGCAGCGTCTGACAGCCGACTGCAATGTGCACAGTGATGCCGCGATGAGCCTCGCGCCGCTGTCCAATCTGAAAGCGCTGGTTCTGAAGCACACGGTGCACGCGTGCCACGGCAGGCATGCTGCAGCTGTGGGTGGACTGAGGCCACGCAGCATGCCCGCCGATAACCCAGCGTGCGGTGTCCCTCAAAGTCACCAGTGCTGATTTGCAGGTTTACAAGACGCTCCCTCAGGGCGTAGTTTTGAGGAGGCCCGACCAACCATATTAGGGACCTCAAAGCCACCAGTGATAAGTCGGGAGGTGCCTGCGCACAGCCTGTGAGGGGGCTAACGAGGGCCTCTCCCCTCAACCGCCTACTGTGCTCTTAGACTGCGGCCCGCACGATTATGGTAGGCTGGCGCGCTGCGTGGCCCTACGGGTTCTCCCAGTAGAGCCCCCTAGACTTTTCGTGTAGGCCTTTATCCACACCCTGGGGTCCTCCGGGCGCGTACATATAAAAACTAAAAAAAACTGAGGCCCGCACACAGCCTAGCCTAAGGGGGCCACAGCCCTGGTCCCGTAACACAGCCGCTGGCACGTCGTATGCATCTGGTCAGTCGCCATTGGACCCTATCGCAATCCCAACACCTGCGGCGCGCAAATGAAGGCGATGGTAACGCCTCCGTCGGTCAGGAGTGCTCCTCGAGGCGCCGCCTGGGCTCAGGCGGAGCCTCAGTAATACGGAGCGCCTGATGCGCCGCCTGATCCGCGCAGGTGCCGGCGCCGCCTGACGCGCCGCCTCAGGCGTTGGCAATGTGGCAAGGGGATGCCATATGGCACATTGCCCATGTATGGGCACACTGTAAAATCCATCACCACCATCGTCAACATGGCCCCAGCGGCCACAGCTGCCGCCACCGTGAGCACATCATGATGATCAGTCAAGACTCACCCCCGCCATCTCCTGCAGCAAGTTGGCCCCTTCATCTCTTGCAGCACTGGCTTTGGCAGCCGCAATGGCAGCTCGGTTGTCGCCACTGCTGTCTCCAAGTGCCTTCAGTGCACCTCCTGCTTTCTCACGCACCCAAGATGTAGAGCCAGGCCCCAGCAGCCGCACCAGTGGAGGGATGGCACCAGCTGCGGCGATAGTGTCAGCATTCTGAGCATGCCAATGCTGTTGCTACAATCCATGCCAATGCAGGCATGCCAATGCTGTTGCTACAATCCATGCACCACAGTCTCAGACCCAGGCCCCAGCAGTTGCACACGTGGGCGGATGGCGCCAGCTGAAGCAATGGTGACTGCATTCTCATCACTTGCAGCGAGTTCCGCCAGTGCCCCTGCTGCATGTACTTGCGTGCTTGCTGTAGAGTCAGAACCAAGCAGCCGCACAATTGGAGGAATGGCACCATCAGCAGCAATGGTGAGCGCATTATCAGCATTCTTCGAGAGTCGAAGCAGTGCTCCTGCTGCATTCTGTTGCACCACAGTCTCAGACCCAGGCCCCACGGGACAAGTGGAGGGATGGCGCCAGCTGAAGCGATGATGACAGCATTGTCATCATTTGCAGTAAGTTGCATCAGTGCTCCTGCTGCGCTCTGCTGTGTAGCAGCTGAAGACCCAGGCCTGAGGAGCAGCACCAGTGGAGGGTTAGCACCGGCAGCAGCAATCGTGGTCGCACTGTCAGCGTTTTCAGCGAGGGCGGCCAGTGTTGCTGCTGATGCCTCCTGAAAGGGCGCTGGGGAGCCATTCCCCAGCAGCTTCACCAGAACAGGAATGGCACCAGCTGACGCAATGATGACTGCATACTCAGCACTTTCAGCGAGGAAGGCCAACGCTGCTATTGATGCTTCTTGCGAGGCCACTGGAGACCCAGGCCCCATCAGCTGCACCACAGCCGGTATCACGCCAGCTTCAACGATGGCGGCAATGTTGTCCTCGTTTCCATCATTGATAAGCTGCACAACCACCAGCATTGCTTGCTGCTCGCGCGGCCGAGTGACCACGCCCAGCTTGCGCACCAGCTTCCTCAACTCGCGGCGAGTGAGTGGAGGCATCACGTTCGTCCGGCTTGGCTGCAGGTGTGCATGCAGGCAAGGGTGGGTGAGTGGGTTGGTGGGCGTGCATGCAGTGATGAGTCACGAGTGGGGCATGGAGGGCGCGCGTGGGGGGGCATGCACGAAGAGGTGACGCGCATGGGGCGACGCATGGACGTGTGGGGGTGTTGCATGGACATGTGTGGTTGGATTTGAGGGTGTATGCTACAGCAGGTCCTGAGCGCATGCAGGCCTCGAGGCCTCTCGCACGTTTGGTCGTTGGTAGGTCTGCTTGTGTGCCGCCGAAATCTGCAGTCCAGCGAATTGCCACCCACCATCAACCCAAATCTTGTGTCAAGCGCATAGCAATCCAGTCATCACTCACATCAGGGATCGGTCACGAACCTAGCGAGTGGGATGGCCAGATGGAAACCCTTTTGGGGGGCGTGAAGACGAGGCGTCGACCAAGAGCAGCCTTGCGTGGTATAGCAGAAGATGGTGCATGCGTGTATGCGTGTATGCTGTGTCTCGCACTGGCGTGCGAGACACTGCGTGCGGCGGCTCAGGTGTGGCGAGGTGTGGCTCGGAGGTCTCAGAGCCAGTCGAAACAGCTCGTCAAGTTACGACGACCATGCAGGCACTTAGACGTCAGGGTGCGATGGGAGCGGGCGGGGGGCGGGCCGCGGTGCACACCCGAATTGGCTGCGCAAGAGTGCAGCGTCTCGCCGCTGCTCCCCTAGCGTCGCGCATCAAGGTGCGAACTGGTGGCCTGGATTCTAATAGCACATAATTGAGGGGGGAGGGGGGCGGTGCATGCGAGGATTGTGGGTGTGTCTCATCGCGCGCCCGATGGCGTGACGAGGCAGCATGCAGGCGGCCCATGCAGCATGCAGCAGCAGCACCTGGCAAGCATTAAAGATGCAGCGGCGAACAGGCGCCTTCAGTTTTGCACACCGCAGAGCTTGCATGGTGCATGCAAACTCTGTCCACATGGGCCTCGCATGGGCACACCCCCACCCGCAGTGCACCCTGCAGCACTCACACTCACATCACGCAGCATGCCAGCTGGCCACTCGCCGCTGCCGCACGTGCGACCTGCCACGCCATACTAGAGGCTCGGGGAGCTGCACCCTCGTGCACACGCCGCACACACGCGGCACCGCAGGGCCGTGCTGCCCGGGCCATCGCGTTCGGCAGCCTGCACATTTTATCATGGA
>VFSX01000634.1:47500-77038 GCA_016618255.1 Chlamydomonas sp. UWO 241
GCCCCAACGCCTGAGACGCACAAGTCAAGTTGGCGGTCGGGGTGCGCCGCAGGCGGTGGTGGGCGCCTAAGTGATTTCTCAGGCGGTTAGGTGTGTGCTTAAGGTGGCCTCGGCGCGCCTGATGCGCCGCCTCATCTGCGCAAATCAAGGCGGCGCCTGGGGTGTTGGGATTGGGTGGGGGGGGATTGGGTAGGCGGGATGGTAAGGGGGAATGGGTAGGGGGGGGGGGGGGGGGGGTAGGGCAGGGGGGTCGATTGCAAACGGCCAGCAGCTCTGACCACCGTCATCATCACCACACCCACGACGATCACCACCACCTGACCCTGAAAACGAACCTACCCTACCACAGCCCCATTGTCTGATCCGCGCAAGTGAATGCGGGCATAACGCCTGAGCCGTTCGAGTGTGCGCCTCACTCGGTGGTGGGCGCCGAAGGTGGTCGGGGTGGTCTAAAGCGGTTGGGATGGCGCCTTAGGCGGTGGTGGGCGCCTCAGGTGGTCGGGGTGGCGCCTCAGCCGGTCGGCGTGCCTGAGGCGCCGCCTGATCCGCGCAAGTAAATGCTGCGCCTCAGGCGAAGCCTGATCCACGCAAGTAAATTCAGCGCCTCAGGCGCAGCCTCAGGCGTTAGGAATGTGGAAGGACCATGCCCACAGCCTCCACCACCACTCGACCCTAAAAACGAACACAAAACAATGCCATACGCAGGAGCCCCTGAAAGAGATTCGCTGCGCGCTGTCCAAGGGTGCCGCTATCACCGCCAACATCTTAATCAACGCTCAACCCTTTGCCCTCAACCCCAAATCATGCAAAAGTGGTGCCACACAGACCGTGACAACAACGACCCTGCAATATTCAGGAGCCCCGCCGCGCGCTGCTGGAGGCTGACATTTCTCGCTGAAAATGCCATGCTGTTTGTTTCCTCATCAACACCGCCACCGCCACTGTCGCCGCTGTTCACCCCCCCCCCCCCATACGAACCCTAACCCATGCCATACGCAGGAGCCCCTGAAAGAGATCCGCCGCGCGCTGCTAGAGGCCGACGTTTCGCTCCCCGTCGTTCGGCGCTTTATGAAGAAGGTCGAGGAGCGCGCGCTGGGACAGGAGGTGAGGGTGTTTATGTTTCACACTTTTGGGAAGCCTTGAAGCACAGCTTCCGAACGCACGTCGCGCCACCAGAGTCCTCTGGTTCTGCACAGAGCACAGAGCTGCGGCCGATCCAGTGCGCATTGTTTCTGTTGACCGGGGGCTGATGTGTCGCTGCTTGTTGTTCGGCGCTTTATGAAGAGATCGAGAAGCGCGCGCTGGGGCAGTAGGGTGAGGGGGTGTGAATGTATCACACCATTGGGAAGCCCTGAAGCACAGCTTTTGAACGCACGTCGCGCAACCCAGATGCATTCAATGCGCTCACCTGTTTGGCGAATACCGTGCATTTCTTCAACGGGGCGGAGGTGCCTGTCGTTTGTCGCTTGATGAAGAAGGTCGAGGAGCGTGCGCTGGGCAGGAGGTAAGAGCGAGAGTGTGCGTCACACCATTGGGAAGCCCCCGGAGCACAGCTGTCGAACGCAAGTGGCGCCACCAGAACCCACTGATTCCGCACAGAGCAGCGGCCAATCCAGTGCGCATTGTTTTCTGTTGTTCTGTGACCGGGGGCTGACGTGTCGCTCCCCGTCGTTCGGCGCTTTATGAAGATTGCGCTGGGGCAGGAGGCGAGAGAGTGTGTGTGTTTCACACCATTGGGAAGCCCTGGAGCACAGCTTTGGAACGCAAGTCACGCCGCCCGAATCCATTCCATGCGCTCACGGGTACGGCAAATCCCATGCATTTCTTTAATGGGAACAGTGATTTCTTTTTTGGCTGTGCACAGCCATTTGGCTGTATGTCGGCTGTACTTTGACCTTGCACACACCTCAACCCATCCAGTGGATTGGTAGTTTGACAAGCCCGCCAGACAGAGCACGTCAGCAGCTTTCAAATGACCTATGTATGAGGACAAACGGTCAACGGGAGGTCAACGGTCAACGCGATAAAAGCAAAATCCGGCTGTGGAATAATGAATTAAAAATCCTGAAAGGAAATCACTGAATGGGGCGGAGGTGCCAGTCGTTCGACGCCTTATGACGAAGGTCGAGGACCGCGCGCTCGGCCAGGAGGTGTGAAGAATCCATCAGAGTGTGCTCAGTGCTGTGGCCAATCGCATGCCTTCTTTCTTGGAGCAGACCCCAAGATTGCGCTGATCGAGACAGACACGACAGTGTACGACAGGCTCCCTCTCTCCCGCTCTCTGTTTATCTCTTGACTGTCTCTCTCTCTGTCTCTCTGTCTCTCTCTCTCACTCTCTCTCTTTCTTTCGCTCTCGCTCTCTTACTCTCACTCTCATTCTCACTTTCCCTCACTCGGTCACTGACACCGTCCCACTCTCTGCCCCCCCCCCCGGTCTTCGTGGGAGCAGACCCCAAGATTGCTCTCGTCAAGCCACGTCAGTGAACGGCAGGCCCCCTCGCTCGCTCCCGCCCTCTCCTTCGCTCCGACTCTCTCTCTCTCGCGCGCGCGTGCGCGCGTGCGCGCGCTCTCTGTGTGTCTTATCTCTGTCCCTCTAGAGAGCCCTTTCTTTCTCATCTCTCTCTCCCTCTGTCACTGGCACCCTCCCTGTCTCTGCCCCCCCCCCCCGCACAGGTAAAACACGTCAGCGTAGGCGTCCGACACTGTAAAATCCTCCCTCACCCCCCACCCACCCCCCAGCAGGTCATTGTGGGTACAGACCCCAAGATGGCCCTCGTGACGACAGTCAATGACGCTCACTGACACACCTGTCCCCACCATTCGTATCCCCCCACTCGTTCACTTCCCTCTGTCTGTGTATCTCCCTCACTTCTCTCTGTCTGTGTATCTCCCTCTCCGTCTGTCTGTCTCTCTGTCTTTGTTTGTCCCTCTTTCTTCCCCCACCCCTCACCCCCCCACCCCACACACACCAGGTCATCGTGGGTGCAGACCCCAAGATGGCCCTCGTGAAGACTGTCAACGACGCGCTCATTGAGCTGATGGGCGACAAGGGGGCGAAGGACCTGGAGCCTGGCTTCCCGCAGATCATCCTGATGGCTGGCCTGCAGGTGCGTGCGTGTGTGCATGCGTGTGTGCATGCATGTATGTGTGCGTGCGTGCGTGGGTGCGTGCATGCGTGGGTGCGTGCATGCGTTTTTTTCTTTTCGATCTTCATGTGATGGGCGACAAGGGGACGAAGGACCTGCTGGCTGGCCTGCAGGTGCGTGCGTCTCTCTCTGCTCTCTGTCTCTCTGTCTCTCTCTCTCTGTCTGTCTCGCTCGCTTTTTTTTCTTTTTTTCTGTTCATGCGATGGGCGGAACAGGGGGCAAAGGACCTGGAGCCTGGCTTCCTGCAGATCATCCTGATGGCTGGCCTTCAGGTGCGTGTCCCAGCATAGAGCATAGCGGTAGCATGGTCCCTCACTCACCCTCACTTTGCTGAAATCCACACCCCACACCCACACCCCACAATTCCACACCCCACAGGGCGTCGGCAAGACGACTGCGTGCGGCAAGCTTGTGCACCACCTCCCTAAGCAGAAGTAGAAGGTCCTCAAGGATCCCCTCCCTTCATCTCACTCCTTCACTCTTTTCCACACCCCACGCACCAGGGCGTCGGTAAGACGACCGCGTGCGGCAAGCTTGCGCTGTACCGACGCATGCAAGCACAAACAATGCCTCAGGCAGACGAGGGGCTGGACTGACGCTCCCGCATCACCCTCCCTTACTCTCCCTCACTCTCTCCACCACTGTTTCTCACACACAGGGTGTTGGCAAGACGACTGCGTGCGGCAAGCTCGCGCTCTACCTCCGCAAGCAGAAGAAGAAGGTCCTCATGGTCCCTCACTCACTCTCACTGCTGCACTCTTTCCCACACCCCACGCACCAGGGGGCAACGCCCGCGTGCGGCAAGCTCGCGCTCTACCTCCGCAAGCAGAATGAAGTCCTTATGGTCCCTCCCTCACACTCTAACTTTGCTGAAATCCACCCCCCACACCCACCCCCCCAAATTCCACACCCCACAATCCTACACCCCACAGGGCGTCGGCAAGACGACCGCGTGCGGCAAGCTCGCGCTCTATCTGCGCAAGCAGAAGAAGAAGGTCCTCATGGTCGCGACCGACATTTACCGCCCCGCTGCGATCGACCAGCTGGTCAAGCTCGGCAAGGTGCGGTTTGTTTGTGTGTGTGTGTGTGTGTGTGTGTTTGGGTGTTTCTCTGGTGACGAAATTGGTGGCAAAACGAATGGGCACCTAAACGGTTGGTGACGCAAGCAGAGAGATAAGGTATTGATAGTGGCGACCGACATTTACCACCCAGCCGCGATCGACCAGCTGGTCAAGCTCGGCAAGGTGCGGATGTGTTAAGTTTTTAGCTGTGTCAGGGTCATTTCATGGTACTTTGTTCGGCCAGCGCAAGCAGAAGAAGAAGGTCCTTATGGTCGCGACCGACATTTACTGCCCGGCCGCGATCGACTAGCTGGTGAAGCTTGTCCAGGTGCGTTTTTTGTGTGTGTGTTTGGGTGTTCTCTGGTAGCGAAATTCGTGGCGAAACTTATGGGTACGTAAACGGTTGGTGGCGCAAGCAGAGATAGAAGGTCCTCATGGTTGCCACCGACATTTACCGCCCGGCGGCGATCGACCAGCTGGTCAAGCTCGGCAAAGTGCGGATTCACAAAGTTTCCAGCTGTGTCAGGGCCATTTCATGGTACTTTGTGCGGTCAGCGCAAGCAGAAGAAGAAGGTCCTTATGGTCGCAAATGACATTTATGGCCGTGCTGCGATCGACCAGCTGGTCAAGCTCGGCCAGGTGCGTTTTTGTGTGTGCCTCTAGCCCTCTCCCCAATGGCGAAAGCACGCTGGCCTAACCTCCTTTCGCCATCCCCCCCTTCCCCTCCGCCCGAACGCGCCAGTTTCGCCAACCTGGGGCACCCGAACACACCGACATTTCGCTGTGTATGTGTGTGTGTGTGTGTTTTCGGTGTTGCTCTGGTGGCGAAATTCGTGGCGCAAGCAGAGAGAACGTGTTGATATTGGCGACCGACATTTGCCGCCCGGCTGCGATCGACCAGCTGGTCAAGGTCGGCCAGGTGCGGGCTTGTCATTTTCGTAACGGTGTTATGGGTGTTTCTATGGTTGTGCAATTGCTAGCGCAATGTACGGATGCTTATATGGTTTGCAGGCGCTCCGAACGCAAGCGCGAGAAGGGAGTGTTGATATCAGCAGCCGACATTTACTGCCCGGCTGCGATTGACCAGATAGTCAAGGTCGGCCAGGTGTGGGCTCGTCATTTTCGTTACGGTGTTATTAGTGGTTTTATGGTAGCGCAATCGCTAGCGCAATGTACAGACGCTTTTATGGCAAGCAGCGCAATGTATGGATGCTTATGTGGTTAGCAGCGCAATCGCTAGCGCAATGTACGGACGCTTATATGGTAAGCAGCGCAATGTATGGATGCTTATATGGTTAGCAGCGCAATCGCTAGCGCAATGTATGGATGCTTTTATGGTAAGCAGCGCAATGTATGGATGCTTATATGGTAAGCAGCGCAATGTATGGATGCTTATATGGTTTGCAGCGCAATCGCTAGCACAATGTATGGATGCTTATATGGTTGGCAGCACAATGTATGGATTCTTATATGGTTAGCAGCGCAATGTACGGATGCTTGTATGGTTAGCATGAGCTCCTAACGCAAGCACGACCTCTTTTGAGATGGGTACCGGAGTCAGCCCAGCCCGTCCTCTCTCTCTATCTCCCTCTCTTTACTTTCCCTCCCTCGCCTTCTCTCTCTTGACACGCACACACACTAGAGCACATGCATGCACACATGCAAACACACAAACATGTGGGCGATCAAGGTTCCAGTCTTTGAAATGGCTACCGGAGTCTGCCCACCCCCTGTCGCTCTCTGCCTCTCTCTCTCTTTCTCTTTCTCTTGTCCCCTCTCTGCGTGCCTCTCTTTCTGTCTCTTTCTCTGTCTGTTTCATCCTACTCTCTCTCCTTCCCTCTTCTCCTATCTCTCTCTCTACCTCACACCGGAAACACATGCGCAGGCGATCGAGGTTCCAGTCTTTGAGATGGGCACCGGAGTGAGCCCCGTCGAGATCGCCAAGGCGGGCGTGGCAAAGGCCAAGGCCGAGGGCTACGACGCGGTCATCATCGACACGGCTGGCCGGCTGCAGATCGACGGAAACATGATGCAGGTAAGATGCCTCTCCTCTTTTAGGGCCTCAAACGCGGCATTTCCAGACCACGATGGCTGGCTGCAGGCGGTGGTGAGGGGTGGGGGCGATTTTGATGTTTGGATGGCCTACGATGCGGTCATCATCGACACGGCCGGCCGGCTGCAAATCGACGGCAACTTGATGCAGGCACGTTGTCTCCTCTGATTCAGGGCCTCGTTCGTGTCTGTCTCAGACCGCGATGACTGGCTGCGGGCGGTGGTCTGGGGTGGTGACGTTCACTTTGTTGTTTTGTAGTGCCTGGGACGCAGTCATCATCGGCATGGCTGGCCGGCTGCAGATCAACGACAACACGACGCAGGTTTGGGTTGTGTGGGAGGAGGAGTTGTGGGAGGCGTGTAAGTGTTTGATTGGTCTACTATTCATGACAGCAACAGGAGCAGCAGCAGCAGCAGCAGCAGCAGCAACAACACCTTCTTCTCACTCTACCACTCACTCCCACGCTCTCTCTCTCAGGAGCTGAAGGACATCAAGGCCACTGTCGCACCCAGCGACACGCTGCTGGTTGTTGACGCGATGACTGGGCAGGAGGCGGCGAGCCTCGTCAAGGTGTGAACAGGGTGTGAACCACACGGTGTGAACAACTTGGTGTGGACGCGGTGTGAGCAAATGTGTGTGAAGATGGTTTGAACAACATGGTGTGAATAGGGTGTGGACAGGGTGTAGACAGGGTGTGGGCAGTGCTGCTCGTCGTCGACGCGATGACGGGGCAGGAGGCGGCGAGCCTCGTCAAGGTATGAACATTGTGTGAACTACTGTTTTTGAACAACTGGTCGTGGACGCGGTGTGAGCAGAACTTAGGGTTTGCACAGCATGGTGTGTTGCACACCATGTGTGAACAGGGTGCGAACAGGGTGTGGAATGGGTGTGGAATGGCTGCTCGTGTATGCCATGACGGATCGGGAGGCGGCGAGCCTAGCCAAGGAACGAACACCTGTGTTGTACCCATAGCGGTCGGCATGCACCAGTGTTTCCGTTAGCCAACCCGCAACCCGCAAAACAGCGAAACCAGGTTGAGATTGGCCGATTTGGGCTGGCGTTGCGAGTCGAATATGCATGAATTTTGACCCGAAAAGTGAAAACTGACACACACATTTCTATGTATTTACATATCCACATCTCCCTCTCTCTCTCCCTTCCTTCCTCTCTCCTTATTCTCTCTCAAATTCTCACTCTCTCCCACATATTCACACTTTCGCACTCTCTCAACTTCTCTCACTTCCCCCCTCATCAGACCTTCAACGACGAGGTCTGACTCACCGGCGCAATCTTGACAAATACATAAGGATAGTCTCTCACATGCTCCCAGTCTCTCTCTCTCTGTCCCCTCTTTCTTGTTCTCTCATATTCTGAACTCCCCACTCTCCCACTCATCAACCAGACCTTCAACGACGAGGTCTCAATCACCGGAGCAATCCTGACGAAGACGGACGGCGACTCGCGCGGTGGCGCGGCGCTGTCTGTTCGCGAGGTGCGTCTGCGTTTTTGATGTTTTTAATATAAGGGCAAATATATTTAGGGTTTTGTTCGGGGTTTGGAGTCCGATGCATGGTGCTGTTTTGTCCTAACCAAGACGCATGGCAACTCGCGCGGAGGCGCGGCGCTGTCTGTTCGCGAGGTGCGTTTTAGGTTTTGATGACTTTAATTTAAGGGTACACGAATTAAGGGTTTTGTAAGCGGTTTTGTAAGCGGTAGTCTTTGCTGGAAAGCCGATGTAACTGTAACTGTGACTGTAACTGTAAGCGGTTTAGAGTTAAGGTTGCATGGTGCTGTTTATGATGACGCAGGACGACTCGCGCAGCGCTGTCTGTTCTGAGGTGGCTGTGATCCCCCTGCAAGCCGTATACCGCTTGGGCCCGGATGTTCCATTCCCAGAAAACCACCCCACACTTGAGCTTGTGGGGGGTTCACTGGACAGAAGCAGAAGTTGAAGGGCTCGGGCAAAAAGACGGGCTCACTCGAGTTTTGAGGTTGCCACTCAATTCGCTTCTCGTGTCATGTTGCCGTTGTTCAACACCCCCCCCCCTCCTCCCCCCTCCCTCTTGATCCCTGGCCCCCGTCTTGCATAGGGGTCCAGCAAGCCGATCAAGCTCATGGGTGTGGGCGAGAAGACCTACGCTCGAGCCGTTCTCGTCTTCATGTGTGCCGTCTTGTTTTGCTGTGGTCACCCATTTATCGACCTGCGCCCTGTGCTGACCCATCCCCGAACCCTGGCCCTTGCACAGGTCTCCGGCAAGCCGATCAAGTTCATGGGAGTGGGCGAGAAGATGGACGCGCTCGAGCCGTTCTTCCCAGAGCGCATGGCGTCGCGCGTGCTCGGAATGGGCGACATGGTGTCACTGTACGAGAAGGCGGAGTCGGCAATTAAGGAGGACGAGGCGCAGGTGTGGGGGAAGTGTGGGGAAGCACTAACAACGTTTCGTTGGCGCGCATGGTCCGCATGGGCAACATGGTCTCTTCTGTACGAGAAGGCGGTGTTGGCGATGAAGGAGGACGAGGCGCAGGTGTGAACTGAGTGTGGGGGACTTGCAATGTTTTTTTGTTTTTTGTTTTTTGCGGACATAAATGTCCGCAATGTTTTGCAGTGGCACACATTGTCGGCATGTGCGACATGGTGTTTCTGTACGACAAGGCAGAGTCTGCGATCAAGGAGGACGAGGCACAGGTCTCGATAATGTCTGGACTGGGTGTGCACACCCAGAGTCCCAAACATGCGCCCCCACACCGGTGTGGGGGCGCATGTTTTTTTTAAACAACTTTTTGCAGCGCACTTTTTTAGGTTTAGCGTCATGCATGCTCGGCATGGGCGACATGGTCTCTCTATACGAGAAGGCGGAGTCGGCGATCAAGGAGGACGACGCTCAGGTGTGGGGAATGTGTGGACTGGGTGTGGGGAAGCACTTGCAACGTTTTTTCGGTGGCACGCATGCTCGGCATGGGCGACATGGTGTATCTTCTGTACGAGAAGGCCGAGTCAGCAATTATGGAGGACGAGGCGCAGGTGTGGGTAACGTGTGGACTGGGTGTGGGGGAAGTGTGGGGACAGTATCCTGTATTCGGTGCTCACCGGGTTTGCTAGCTCGGCTGGAATTGCTCTCCTCCGCTATCACCCGCCCCCTCTCTAACTTTGTTGCTCCTAGGGGTCCCCTTCTCAATTAATTGATTTCTCACATGTAGGAAATCATATAGCGTATGATGACCAACAAGTTCGACTTCAAAGACTTCCTCAAGCAGCGCGAGACGAATGCCATGGGCAAGAACACAATAACAAACTGTCTCTCTCCCTCTCTCCCGCACCCCCTCGCTGACTCTGTTGTCCCTTGAATTGTTACCCTCGCATGCAGGAGATCATGAAGCGTCTGATGGCCAACAAGTTCGACTTCTTCGACTCCCTCAAGCAGCGGGACACAAACGACATGGGCGCCCACACACGCGCGCGCACACACGCCCCCTCCCTCCCTCCCTCTAACTGCCCGCATACTCACTTTCTCTCGCGCGCGTGCGTGTTTACTCTGTCCTCATCTCTCACTCCCTCTCTGTCTTGCACTCACACAGGAGTTCATGAAGCGCATGATGGCCAACATCCCATGAGCTGTCGAGCCAGCAGCTCGACAGCTCGATTTCAACGGCTTCCTGAAGCAGTGGGAGACATTCAACATGGGCAAACCAACAACAACACACTTTCTCTCTCCCTCTCTCCCTTAATCCCTCTCTGACTGTTGTCCCTTGAATTGTTACCCTCGCATGCAGGAGATCATGAAGCGTCTGATGGCCAACAAGTTCGACTTCAACGACTCCCTCAAGCAGCGGGAGACAAACGGCATGGGCGCCCACACACGCGCGCACACACACGCCCCCTCCCTCCCTCCCTCTTACTGCCCGCATACTCTCTCTCTCTCGCACGCGCGTGTTAACTCTGTCTTGACCTCTCCCACTCCTTCTCTGTCGTGCACTCACGCAGGAAAATCATGAAGTGTATGATGGCCAACAAGTTCGACTTCAACAACCTCCTCAAACAGCGGTAGACAAATGACATTGGCAAGAACACAACAACAAACTTTCTCTCCCCCTCTGTCCCTCACCCCCTCTCTGACTGTGTAGTCCCTTCAATTTTGTTCTTGCATGCATGAGATCATGACGCGTATGACGGCCAACAAGTTCGACTTTAATGACTTCCTCAAGCAGTGGCAGACGGAAAAAAAACAAGAAAAACTTGCTCTCACTCGCTTCCCTATCTCACTTGCCTCCTCACTGACTCTGTTGTCCCTTGAATTTTTTTCTCGCACGCAGGAGATCATGAAGCGTATGATGGCCAACAAGTTCGACTTCAACGACTTCCTCAAGCAGTGGCAGACGATGAACAACATGGGCGGCACGTCGATCATGAAGATGATCCCCGGCATGAACAAGGTGGTTCATGTTTTACCGTACACACGGTTAGCCTTCGAGAATATGTATTGTTTTTCCCTTCCGCGAAGCTGAATACGATGAAATAATCGCGTTTTTCGCGATTTTTGACGTCAAATTGTCTGAATCCGACGAAAAACGACACCTGCAGACAATAAAACAATGATTAATTTTACCCCCCCGCGAAAGCTAACTGTGCGTACGGCATTGTGATCATCGTGATGATGGTATTCGCTTGCTGTGTTGAGGGTTCAAAGCGTGGCCAATGTTCAGCCTGCCCTGCTCTCTGCTGCGTGTTTTTGTTAGGCGTTTCGCATTTTGCTCTGTGGGTTGTTTACAGAGTACAAGGGGGTGAACAGAATGGCTGGCATGTCGATCATGAAAATGCTTTCGGGAATGGACAGTTTTTCCATCGCTCTTGTTACCATTCGTTAGCAGGGGCGAGCTCGCAGTGTGGACCATGTCGCCCGTTCCGACGTCCCAAAACGCAAAGGAAACCCAGGTTTTTTCGGGGAGGTGAAGAGCTGAGGCCCAAAGAGGAAGCTGGCTAGGGAGGGGAGCAGGCGGGGCGGCGCATGGGCAGCAGGGGCGGGGCGGATGACTTGATTTTTTGAAAGAGTGTAGGGTGTGACGCCGACGTGACTTGCATCACCTTCAGCGAACGCACGTGGCGGTTGACGACGTCCAAAATGCCTAACGCAGCCTTGAAAAGGAGCACAGGGGGGCCTGGGTCGGAGTTGTGTGAGGAGAGGGGAGGAGGGTCCCGCAAGGCGACGGAAATCCTTGATCGTGTCTAATCACATCTCCGACAGCCTTCCGAGATGTGCACCGCTTGTCGTCCAGGTGGGGAAACAGAGAGAGGGTGTAGTGGCGGATGACAAATGGCACTCCTGGTTTAGTAATTGAATTGAGCCCGGCGCACCCTGCTCTCTGTTCAGGCGTGGGGTGCGTTGCAATTCTTCGTCGAACCAACATGTGTAGCAGTCCTACAGTAGGAGATTTTCTTTTGGGCTCGGCACAGCCATTTGGCTGTATTCCGGCTGTACTTTGACCTTAAATACAGCTCTACCCATTCAGTGGATCGGTAGTCTGATAAGCCCGCCAGACAGGGCTCGTCAAGAGCTTTCAGATGAACTATATATGAGGGTAAGCGGTCAACGGGAGGGCGACGGTAAACGCGGTCAAAGCAAAATCCGGCTGTGGAATAATTAATTTAAAATCACGAAAAGACAGTCACTGCCTACAGTAGGACGTCGACCATACCGATGATCCCTCGGCTCGGCCTTCTGGCCGTTCAAGGAGATGACCAACGTTTTGGCTGTATGTATTTTAGTACTGGCGCAACAGGGCACGCGCATGTGTCTGAGCCCCTGCTAAAAAAATGTGTTGACACCAGTGGTTCCGCTCAAGATCTTGGGGAAATGACGGCTCAACCCGGGCCTCAAGCTCATTCCACCAATCTTCACTCCACATAGGCGATTTTTGGCTGGAAAAGTATGAATATCGTAATTTTTGGGTCAAAATTCGCGCAAACTCAACCCGACGCGCCAGCTCAAATGGGTCAATCTCAGCCCGAAAGTGCACTTTGTTGTGTCGCGGGTTGGCTAACGGAAACAGTGCTTGACACTGCTCTCTCCGCAGATCAGCGACAAGCAGTTGTACGAGACAGAGAAGAAGTTCAAGATGTTTGAGAAGATGATCAATGTGATGGAGGAGGAGGAGCGCACGGAGCCCGAGCTGCTGTCCAAGTCGGCGGGACGGCGGCGGCGCGTCGCGCAGGCAAGTATTGTGTATGACCTGGAGAGTATGACTTGAAGAGTATACTTGGAGAGTATGACTTGGAGAGTAGTATGTATGACTTGGAGAGGATGACTTGGAGAGAAGAGATGGCGCCCGAGCTGCTGTCAAAAGTGAGCAGGACGGCGGCGGCGTGTTGCGCAGGTAAGTCGTATGTATGAAGTCGTATGTATGACTTGGAGAGTACGACTTGGAGAGTATGACTAGGAGAGAAGAGATGGAGCCCGAGCTGCTGTCCAAGTCGGCAGGGCGGCGGCGGCGCGTCGCGCAGGCGAGTGTTGCGGGCTCTTATATGTTTCTGTTTTTTCACCATCAGACTTGTAGTAAAGAGGAGGAGCCCGAGCTGCTGTCGAAGTCGGCAGGGCGGCGGCGGCGCGTTGCGCAGGCAAGTGACGAATATGAGCACAGTTTCAACAGGATTTTGAAGATATGAGAAAAGTAAGAATCGGAACTGTGCTGTCCAAATCGATTGGTCGGCGGCGCGCAGGCGAGTATTATGGGCTTTTCTATGTTTATGTTTTTCACCATCAGACTTGGAGAGAAGAGAAAGAGCCCGAGCTGCTGTCGGCGGGGCGGCGGCGGCGCGTCGCGCAGGCAAGTATGGGCTTGCATACATCTTTGTGTTTTCGCCATTCGACTTGAAGAGAAAGAGTCAGAGCTGTCAAAATCGGGCGGGGCGGCTGCGGTGCGTAGCGCAGGCAAGTATTATGGGATTTTGTACATCTTTGTGTTTCCACCATTCGACTTGGGAGAGAAGAGAAGGAGCCTGTGCTGTGCGGTCAAAAGTGAGCAGGGCGCTGGCGGCGTGCCGCGCAGGCACGTGTTATGGCTCTTACATTTTTTATGTTTCCACCATTCGACTTGGAGAGAACCGAGCGAGTCAGAGCTGAGCTGTCAAATTTTGCAAGTGGGGCGGCGGCGGTGCGTTGCGCAGGCAAGTCGTATCTTGAAAAATTTTGTGTTTCCACCATTCGACTTGGAGAGAAGAGACAGAGCTGTGCTGTCAAAACCGGGCGGGGCGGCGGCGGCGCGTCTCGCACGCAAGTATTATGGGCTCTTGTTCATCTTTGTGCTTCCACCATTCGACTAGGGGAGAAGAGAAGGAGCCAGAGCTGTGCTGTCAAATTTTGCAAGTGGGGTGCCAGCGGCGCGTTGCACAGGCAAGTAGTATGGGCTTGCATACATCTTTGTGTTTCCACCATTCGACTAGGAGAGAAGAGGAGTCAGAGCTGCGCTGTCAAAGTTGGCAAGTGGGGCGGCGGCAACGCGTCGCGCAGGCAAGTCGCATGGGTTCTTTTATATTTGTTTGTTTCCACCATTCGACTTGGAGAGAAGAGAAGGAGCCTGCGCTGTGCTGTTAAAGCTAGCAAGTGGGGCGGCGGCGGCGCGTCACGCAGGCACGTATTATGGGCTCTTCATTTTTGTTTTCACTATTCGACTTGGAGAGACGAGAAGGAGCCTGAGCTGTGCTGTCAAAGTGAGCAGGACGCCGGCGGCGTGTCGCGCAGGCACGTATTATGGGCTCTAAAATGTTGTTTTTGTGTTTCCACCATTCGACTTGGAGAGAAGAAAAGGAGCCTGCGCTGTGCTGTCAAAGTGAGCAGGACGGCGGCGATGCGTTGCGCAGGTACGTATATTGATTGTTTTTTTATGTTTCCACCATTCGACTTGGAGACGAGAGAAGGAGCCTCTTAGGTATGTGTACATGATTCAACAGGATTGCTGCCGATTGACTTAAGTAGGCATGTGGCGCCTCTGCAGGCGAGCCTGCTGGGCGTCAGTAGGACACTCGCACGCACAGACACGCACACACACACACACACACACACACACACACACTTCCGCCCCCCCCACACACACACACTTGCACGCACACACACGCACACACAAACACAAATGCACACAAACACGCACATACACACACACTTGCACACACACACACACCGCGTGCGCAGCTGTCTGGATACCCTGAGATCGAGGTCTCCAACATGATGACGGCGTTCCAAGGCATGCGCGCGCAGATGCTCAACATGTCCAAGGTGTGGACCAGGGTGTGGGCTTTGGTGTGTGGGGGGGGGGGCCAGTGCGAAGGGCCTGGAAAAATCAATCGGGAAAAACAACAGGAAAAAACAGGAAAAACAGGAAAAATACGGGAAGAACAGGGCACACACGACCGCCGCGTTCCAAGGCATGCGCGCAGATACTTAACATGTCGGAGGTCTGGACCAGGGTGTGGGGTCGGGTGTGGGCTTTGGTTTGTGGGAGGGGCGAGTGCGATGAAAAAAAACGGGGGAAAAAGGGAAACGGGGGCACACTTGTTGGCAGCGTTCCAAGGCATGCGTGTGCAGATGCTCGACATGTCGAAGGTGTGAACCAGGGTGTGGGAGGGGCTGGTGCGAAGGGCCTGAAAAAAATCGAGAACAAAAGAAAATGTGGGCACACCTGATTGCGGCGTTCCAAGGCATGCGTGCGCAGATGCTCAACATGTCCAAGGTGTGGACCAAAGTGTGCGGGAGGGGCAAGTGCGACCGGACTGGAAAAAATCAAGAAAAAAGGAAATGTGGGCACACTTGATGGCCGCGTTCCAGGGCATGCGTGCGCAGATGCTTAACATGCCCAAGGTGTGAACCAGGGTGTGGGGTCGGGTGTGGGCTTTGTGTGGGTGGGAGGGGCGAGTGCGACTGGCCTGGAAACATGAACCTGGGAAAAAAAACACGATGACGGCATTCCAGGGCATGCGTGTGAACCAGGGCCAGGTGTGAACCAGGGTGTGGACCAGGGTGTGGGCTTTGGTGTGTGGGAGGGGAAAGTGCGATGGGCCTGGCTAAACAAAACATGTGGCCACACATGATGGCAGCCTTCCAAGGCATGCGCGCGCAGATGCTGAACATGTCGAAGGTGTGGACCAGGGTGTGGGCTTTGGTGTGTGGGAGGGGCCAGTGCAAAGGGCCTGGACAGATCAATTGGGAAAAACAGGAAAAAGTGGGCACACCTGATGGCGGTGTTTCAAGGTGTGGATCAGGGTGTGGGCTGTGGGGTGTGGGCTGTGGGGTGTGGGAGGGGCCAGTGTGGCCGGCCTGGAAAAAAAAATTAAGGAAAAAGGAAAATGTGGGCACACTTGATGGCGGCGTTGCAAGGCATGCGCGCGCAAATGCTCAACATGTCCAAGGTGTGGACCAGGGTGTGGGCTGTGGGCTGTGGGCTTTTTGTGTGTGTGGAGGGGCGAGTACAACCAGCCTGGAAATATGAGTCGAGGAAAAAACAGGAAAATGTGGGTACACACGATGACGGCGGTCCAAGACATGTGCGCGCAGATGCTCAGCATGTCCAAGGTGTGAACCAGGGTGTGGGGTCGGGTGTGGGCTTTGGTGTGTGGGAGGGGCGAGTGCGACCGGCCTGGAAAAGAAAACGGGCAAAAAAACGAAAATGTGGACACACTTGATAGCGGCGTTCCAAGGCATGCGTGCGCAGATGCTCAACATGTTAAAGGTGTGAACCAGAGTGTGGGGTCGGGTGTAGCTTTGGCGTGTTGTGCTGCTGTTGCTCTATTCCACTGAATTATCTCTTGTCTTTGTTAATCCCTCTCTCTCCGTCTATCTCACTCCCGTTCTCTCTCTCTCTTTCTCCCTCTCTCCCTTAAGAGAATCAGGTTGCTCTCCCACCGTAATCTCCTCGTATGCTTCTCACATACACACATGATGAAGCTCAACACGGCCGAGAGAGGCAGACCAGAAGCCCCCCCCCCCCACACACACACACACACACGCGCGCACACACACACGCACACACACACACACACACCTGGTCAGATGATGAAGCTCAACACGGCCGAGGGGCAGGCAGCCCAGAAGCCCACACAAACACACACAGAGAGAGAGGGAGAGAGACATTCGTTACAGTTCCCACCGCACGGGCAACCTGGATTACGGCTCATGCCTGTGCTAACTAAAGCACACACCCCGGCAATCGTTTCAGAAGTCGAAAAACACCCATGGTTCTTAAGTTTGTTCGCTGCGGGTGACCAACCATATGCGCTAGTACGAGAGGATATACATGGGCTTGGGGATTTTACTTTATTGGTTCTTGTATCATTGGCTTTCATCATAAAACGTTCAGTTGAAGTGTTGCTGCGTGTGGTTACGGTTGTGGTGGGGCTGTTGCTGCCTCGGCCACCCCACGGCCAATGCTATCCCACAGTTGTGGGAACCTAGCTAGGGTGGTCTACTCAGGAGGCCGCCTGGTACCCAGGATGACCGCAAGCTCGGGAGGGGTGGCCGATGGGTTCTTGTCGTGCGCGGCCACAGCCGCGGCGTAGCGTGCCTTGACGACGCTGACGAAGTGGGTTGACTTGAACATGTCGTGTGCATTGAGCCGGTATGAGGTGATGGCACCCACCCGGTCGGGTATCTGGGCGTCTGGGCGTCGGGACATAAAGAGGGCAGCAGTCGGTGGGAAGATTGAGTTGTCGGGGAGCGGAGGAGGGAGGGAGGGGGGAAGGTGGCGTGCGAGGGATCCCATGAATGACATACGGTGCTTGTTGATGGTGTCGATCATGGGAGCTGTGGGTGGGTCCTTGGCGTGCATCTCGGCCGTGGAGGTGTGTGGTGTGGAGGGGCTCGCTTAATGCTGCGGAGAAAGCGGTTGTGGGTCACTTCCAGGCGTTGTATGTGGGCGACGGTGAGTGTCCAGCCTTGACAGCTGTACAGTAGGGCGGATGTCACGACGGCGTTGTAGAGTTGTATCTCGGAGGAAGGCTTGATGTTGTCAGTTTTCCAGATTCATACACACGCACGCATGCACACACACACACACACACACACACCTGGTCAGATGATGAAGCTCAACACGGCCGAGGGGCAGGCAGACCAGAAGCTGATGCAGGAGCTTGTGGACTCGGCATCGCGCAAGGTGTGTGTGTGTGTGTGTGTGTGTGAGGGAGAGAGAGAGAGAGACAGAGGGAGGGGAGGGAGGGGGGAGGGAGGAGGGAGGAGGGAGGGGGAGGGAGGGGAGGGGAGGGAGGGAGGGGGGAAGGGGGGGGGTGGGAGGGAGGGAGGGGTGCACACACGCACACACACACACACACACACGAACGCACACACTTACACACAAATACACATATATGTATACGCACTCGCAGGTGCCCAGCGGCACGGTCCGCAGGAAGAAGGACAAGGCACCCAAGGCAGCTGCGCCCAACGCCACTGGAAAGGGCTTCGGGGCAGCCAAGACGCCCGTGTCGGCTGCGACTGGAAAGGACGCGTAGGACTGTGCATCTCGGCGTCGTGTAACATTTGTGAATGGATCCACGGATTAGGAGAGTAGCTTAACAAATCCACAGCCGGCGGTCGCAATCAGTTCCAGAGTTCCAGAAGGACTACCACGCAAGGCCCACCAAAAAGGTCAGTTCACAGATTTACTTGTTTGCAGCAGCAGGATCCTGCTCCGGAGCTGAACAGTAGCCAGTGAAACTATAGGTCATGCACTGCAGCTTTGACCATTTCCCACCGTATCCAAAAATGTTCCAATACCGTGTTCTGCGCCTCGTCGTTGACGGCGAGCGGGTGCCTGCACCTGCTTGCTAGATGGCATTCCCTCTGGGGGTGTTTTTGAAGGGGAGGTGGCGCCACACGCGTGCGGTGGCGGGTGCGGTGTGGTCGCTGCGTAGAGTGCTGCGGCGGGTGTGCTACTAGCCCCGCTTCCGGTGGTCTGGGGGAGGGCTTTTTGGTCCCTTCATGGTTTATACCTTGGGTCCGCCCTCTGGCCATTTGAGGGGCTGGGTGTGCAGCCTGCACAGTGGTGCTGCTTGCTTGGCGCCCGCCACCAAGTGTGGATGGCGTAACCGTGGGCTACTTGTAGCTTGACCTTTTGTGGGCCTCGAGCCTTGTTTCTCTAAGTCCCACTGGAGCTTTGGAACAGTACGTGTGACCGCTAGAAGTGGATTGTAAAACTCTCATCATCTACCGCCTTGTCGCTTGACTTCAGAGTGGATCCACGGATGGATGTGCGCTCGAGCATCATGCTAAGTGATGACTGGCGTGGCCTCAACTTCTCCCTTACCCCTCCTTAAAGCGGCTCCGGCCTTTCGTGCTCCACTTTTCGACACTTCTGTGCGTGTTGGGATAGATGCATGCTCAGGGGAGCAGTAGCTACTATAGCATCGTGATGGCTGGGTCATGCTCGAGCAGAATGATGATGATGAGAGTTTTACAATCCACTTCTGGCGGTCACACGTACGGTTCCAAAGCTCTAGTGGGACTTGGAGAAACAAGGCTCAAGGCCCACAAAAGGTCAAGCTACAAGTAGCCCACGGTAACGCCATCCACACTTGGTGGCGGGCGCCAAGCAAGCAGCACCACTGTGCAGGCTGCACACCCAGCCCCTCAAATGGCCAGAGGGCGGACCCAAGGTATAAAACCATGAAGGGACCAAAAAGCCCTCCCCCAGACCACCGGAAGTGGGGCTAGTAGCACACCCGCCACAGCACTCTACTCAGCGACCACACCGCACCCGCCACCGCACGCGTGTGGCGCCACCTCCCCTTCAAAAACACCTCCAGAGGGAATGCCATCTAGCAAGCAGGTGCAGGCACCCGCTCGCCGTCAACGTCAGAATGCACATGGCTGCAACTTCCCCCCACTCAGCAGCCGCCCCCCTCTTTGCGTTTACCATTGCCCGATATGTTGGTGGTGTTGAAGGCACTGGGCGAAGGCAGGAGAGCTTTCGACCAAGAGTGTGGACGCCCCCCCCCCTGGCACAGGGCAGGTCGCACGCATGACGACCGAAGACTACATTGCACACGCCGCGAATCGATCGCAATGCTTTCCCCAACTCTCCTCTGACGTGTCGCCTGCCTTGGCGTGCTCTTGTTCGACGCCTACTATTCCGCCCGTTTGAGCTCCTCTGCCCAGCCCCCAGCGCCCAGCGACGCATCGTCGTTCGAACGCGACTGATTTGGACGTGAGTGGCGTGGTGCGTGCGCCACCCGCGCACCACTATCGCTATGCGCTGTGCAGATCTGGGCACACGAGCCTGGTGGCTTTGCGATGATAACCACCGCAAGCAGATCACCCAATGACCAGAAATGCGTGGCATGCATGCGCGCAGGGCCGGCCGGCCGTGTAGCATGGACCCACGAAAGCCCCATGCGCGGCCACCCACGCTCGTCGCCATGCGCGTCAGCATGCATGCACCCTCTCCATGCTCCCCACGCGCGCCCTCCATGCTCCACTCGCGACTCATCACTGCATGCACGCCCACCCACCCCTGAACACACGCACCTGCAGCCACGCCGGACACACGCGATGCCTCCACTCACCCGCCGCGAGCTGAGGAAGCTGGTGCGCAAGCTGGGCGTGGTCGCTCGGCCGCGCGAGCAGAAGCAAGCTCTGGTGACAGTTGTGCAGCTCTGCCGTGATGGAGACGAGGACTCCCTTGCCGCCATCGCTGAAGCTGGTGCAATCCCTTATCTGGTGCAGCTGCTGGGGGCTGGATGTCCCGCTGACATGCAGCAGCGCGCATCAAGAGTGCTGACGCAACTTACCGCAACTGCTGCGTACGCTGTCACCATTGTGGCAGCTGGCGCCATCCCTGCACTGGTGCTTCTGCTTCAACCCGGGTCTACGACTATGGTGCACCAGAATGTAGCAGGAGCACTGCACCGTCTAGCGTGGAAAGCTGACACTGCCGTCACCATCGTTGCTGCCGGTGCCATCCCTCCGCTGGTGCGGCTGCTGGGGCCTGTGTCTGAGAATGTGGTGCATCAAAACGCATCGTGGGCAGTGATGGAACTTGCTAAAAATGCCGACATTGGGGTCGAAATAAGTGCAGCTGATGCCATCCCTCCACTTGTGCAGCTGCGTTGGCCTGGGTCTGATACAGCTGTTCATCAGAATGCAGCAAGAACTCTGCACCGCCTCACGAGGAATACTGACAATGCGGTCACGATTGCTGCTGCCGGAGCCATCCCTGTTCTGGTGCAGCTGCTTGGGCCTGGGTCTGAGGCTGAGGTGCATCGGGGCGCAGCAGGGGCATTGTTGGAACTTGCTGCAAATGCCGCTATCGCGGTCGAAATAAGTGCAGTTGGTGCCATCCCTCCACTGGTGCAGCTACTGGGGCCCGACTCTTCAGCTGGCGTGCAGCAGAACGCAGCAGGGGCACTAGAACGCCTCGCGATGAACGCTGAGAATGCGGTCACCATTGCTGCTGCTGGCGCCATCCCCTTACTGGTGCAGCTGCTGGGGCCTGGGTCTGAAACTGTGGTGCATCGGAATGCAGCAGGGGCGCTGATGCAACTTGCTGCAAATGCTGAGAATGCAGCCACCATCACTGCAGCTGGGGCCATCCCTCCACTGGTGATGTGCCTGGGGCGAGGGTCTGAGGCTGTGGTGCAGCAGAATGCAGCAGGAGCACTGCACCACCTTGCGAGGAATGCTGAGAATGCGGTCGCCATTGCTGCTGCCGGTGTCATCCCTCTACTGGTGCGGCTGCTGGTACCTGGCTCCCCAGCTGGCGTGCAGCACAACGCAGCATGCGCACTGGCGGCACTTGAAGACGGCAATTCGGACAACCGAGCCACCATCGCTGCTAACCGCGTAAGTGCCAACATGCTGCAAGAGATGACGGGGCTTGGTCTCGACTGACGTGCACAGCACGTGCTGGCAGTGGCAACTTCTGTTACCACTGGCGGTGCTGCTGCTGCTGCTGCTGCTGCTGCTGACGCTGCTGCTGCTGATGATGGTGGTGGATTGAACAGTCTGAATCCATGGTACCAATGGCATATGACCAGATGCAAACAACCGTGACAGCGTGCTGTGCCCAGTCGCCGCCCGTCTCGGTTGGCTGGCCGCTGGTGACGTTGGCAGAAGCGCTGAGTTTGTGGCGGGCGCAGAACGTCCGCGCTCGAAAAGCTTGATGATGATGACTAGGGTAATCGCGAGCGTGTTCACACTTCACAGTTTACAGTCGCTGAGTGGACATTAGGCCCCTACCTCAGGGATTGGGAATCGTGTGTGTTAAACATGCTTGGAGATGGATGGATGGACTAGACCCCTTGAAGGCTTTCCTATGTTTCCTGATTTATGATGTGCCGACACAGCCGACGCATTGCCACTGCTGTATGTGCTGAAGATGAAAAGAACTGAGTGGAACGCTTGGGGTGCTTTGGGAGGATGGTGGGCGTGCCATGGCAAACCCTCTCAGGTGATCTCATGAGCCGCCTGTGTAAATTCGAGCCACCACAGAGTCAAAAGCTGCTGCGTGTGTGTTCCCCAGAGCACACAACGGTGCTGTCACGTTTCTGTAAACAGTGTGACGCATTATGCCATCAACGTGTGCGCCCCCCACTCTCCTCTTGTCTTATTTGACGCTCTCCGTCGGCTGCCTCAGAAAAAATCTCAACTCCCCCTGCACCACGAGTGCTAGCGATACTGATGTGACGCTCGTTATGGGCTGCCTGGTATCAGAATCCAGACCGATGCCCTCCCTACTCAATGATGCCCGCGGTGTTTTCTTCCCGCCGTGGGAAGTTACGGTCACTGCTGCGCGTGCCATGGCCGCCTCATCGCCGCCACGGTAAGTCCCCACGTCTGCCTCTACGCAGAATCCTCCGCTAGCTGTTCCTCAAGCTTGGTGACGCCCTCCCATCCCCTCCTCTGTGGCCACTCGCAGCTCACGCAGTGACTGGTTGCGACCCCTGCGCCCATGCTGCTAAACCTGGTGCCGCACAGCAGGCTGGGAGTTGCCCGTGCTTGCTCACTGTCTACGGCTGACAACCGCACGGGCAGCTGGGCAGGTGACCGTGGTGAGTGGACGATGCAGGTTGGCAGTACGCGCACTCGTGGTGAGAGAGTGAGATTGAGGAAGCTGCATGGGTTGGGCACGCGCACGGTGCAACCCACGCTGTGTGCGCGATGCATCCCACACTCACTCGTGCCGAGCCGGGTCCTCTCTCCAGCTGCTGCCACTGCGCAATGGCCACGCCCTGGATGGCCTTGTTGGGGACTTGCGGCACACTCGTCCACAGGGCAAGCCCACAAATGAGGCGCTTAACGACAGGGATGCTGGCGTCGTAGCCGCCGGCTCCGGATCCCAGCTCGAGCAGCAGGCGGATGACCGCGTCGCGGGCGCCATCAGGGTGGTCAGCGCCGAGCAGGAGCACGGCTGACCCCAGGCGCCCTCTTTTCCTAGGTCTACTCGTGTTACTCGGTCGCCAAGGCTGCTTTGACGCCCTCGTGTTGCATGATCAACTCCCTCGTCACCCTGTTCATGACCACACATGATCATGTGTGCCCGTCCTGCACAGCGCACAGCTGTAGTTTCGCTCACAGGGTGCAGCAGGAGCAGCAGGGTGGACTGTTTGCGTGGGAGGACTGTGCAGCGTCGTCAGCACAATTGCAGACACAGATCGCAGTAGCGACCGCCGGGTACCCACAGCTGTCAGGTGGGCCAGCCTGAGCTGAGTGGGTGGTCGTGATCAATCGCAGCAGTCGCATGCCCTCCACACACATCACCCCAGGAATCGAAATGCACGCAGTTTTTTTGGCCAGTGTTGCATACCAGTAGCATCATGATTACAATGTCATATGCTGAAGGGTCGGCAATACAACACCCCGGCCGAGAATTATAACGTTATTATAACGTTATTAATAACATTTCTAACAATTATAACGTTATCATGCCTGTTATAATAAAAAAAATAACTCGCAAATCGTAATGGTTTCGCGTGAAACTTTCACAGTAGGCTGCTGTGGTGATGGGGAGCGTGCTGCCGGTGTCCATTAATTTCCAGACTTTTTTTTGCCGAGTTTTCGGCCCGAACCAGTTTACATGTCACGCGGTACGCGTAATGTGTAACGCGCGGCGCAGTGTCAACACCCTCCTACGTTCCTCCGCCACGCGCGGCACTGTCTACGCACCATCTACACCATCCCCTCCTCCCACTCCTCCCACTCCTCCTCCTCCTCCTCTGCGTGCGAGTCCTCCGCCTCCTCCTCCGACAGCTCGAGCCCTCCTTGTCGTTGCAATTCTTGCAGAACAGCTTGCACACGCCCTCGGCGCCCAGGCGCGGCTCAAACTGACCGCTCCAACCGGTCTTGTCCTTCGCTACTTGCGCCCTGAGCAGCCCGAGCACTTCAGCGGGCAGCTTCTTCTCATTTCGATACCCCTGCTTGCCATCGGCATATAGCGACATGGTGCCTGTGGTCTGGCGGCAGGAACCTCCCATGCACACCTCCCCATTCACACCCCACACCAGCACACCAGCACACCACAGAGCAACACAAACAAGTGTCTTGAGTGCCAGCATGTTATCTTAAATTATTGGTCCTACCAGAGAGCTCAACCCCATTGGAATCCATGCAGATTTCAGAAAGTTGAACTCGTGTCGCAAATTTGTAACATGTCGCCGGCGAATTATAACGTTATTATAACGTTATTTTAACGTTATGTTATTATTGTTATGTTATATGCTCGAGCAGGATGCGCATGGCTTCAACTACTTCCCCCCACTCAGCAGCCGCCCACAGAACGCCCCCCTCCTTGCGTGTACCACTGCCCGACACTTTGGCGTGTATTTGAGGCACGGGACGAAGGCAGGAGAGCTTTCGACCAAAAGTGTGGACGTCACACACTGGCATGGTCGCACGCAACAACGACCGAAGACTACATGCACACGCTGAAAATCGATCGCGAAGCTTGCCCCAACGCCCTGTGAATTGTTGCCTGCATTGGCTTGCTCTTAAGCTTGATCGACGCCTAGCATTCCTCCCGTTTGAAGCCTCGTCATCTCTGCCCAGCCGCCAACGCCTAGTGACGCATCGTCGTTCAAACGCGACTGATTTAGACGTGAGTGTCGTGGTGCCTGCACCACCATCGCCAAGCGCATGCAGATCTGGGAACGTGCACGCGGACGCCTGGCCCGGGTCTGGCAGCCATGCCATGTGTCTGGCGCCCACCGCACGCAGAACACCCACTGGCAGAAATGCTCAGCAGGCATGCGCGCAGTGCCGGCCGTGCAGCATGGACCCATACATGCACGCCCATGCGCCATCGTCACCATGCGCGACACCTCCGCGTGCATGCACACACCCTCTCCGTGCTCCCAAAGCGCGCCCTCCACGCTCCACTCGCGACTCATCACTGCATACATACTGCTCACCCCTTCATGCATTCACTGCAGCCACGCTGGACAAACACGATGCCTCCCCTCACCCGGCGCGATCTGAGGACGCTGGTGCGCAAGCTGGGCGTGGTCACTCGGCCGCACGAGCAGAAGCAAGCTATGAATACAGTTGCGCAACTGCTCATCTGTGATGAAGACGACGACAGCCTGGCGTTCTTCACTGGTGCAATCCCTGCGCTGGTGCAGCTGCTGGGGGCTGGCTCTACAGCTGGTGCGCAGGAGGACGCATCACTCGTGCGGGAAAGCTTGGCGAGATTGATGAGAATGCAGTCGTCATCGCTGCAGCTGGTGCCATTCCTCTACTGGTGCAGCTGCTGGGGCCTGGGCCACCAGCTGGTGTGCATCGGAATGCAGCGGGAGCACTGATGTGCCTCGCGGAAAATGCACAGAACGCGGTCACGATTGCTGCTGTCGACGCCATACCTCTTCTGGTGCGGCTGCTTGGTTCCGACTCTAGAGCTGATGTGCGCAGCAACGCAGCATGCGCATTGGCGTTACTTGCTCACAATGCTGAGAACACAGCCACCATCGCTTTCGCTGGTGCCATCCCTCCACTGGTGCAGCTGCTTGGGCCTGGTTGTGATCCTTTGGTGCATCAGAATGCAGCAGCAGCACTGGAATTCCTCGCGATGAATGCTGAGAATGCGGTCACCATTGCTGCAGCTGGCGCTATCCCCTTATTAGTGCGGCTGCTTGGTTCCAGCTCTACAGCTCGCGTGCAGGAGAACGCAGCAGACGCACTGGCGGCACTTGAAGACGGTAATCCTGACAACCAAGCCGCCATTGCAGCTGCCAAAGCCAACATGGTGCAGGAGATGGAAGGGTTGGTTCTCGACTGACGTGCTGACAGTGGCGACACCTGTTACCGCCGCGGCGGTGTTGATGATGATGATGGATCGCAGTCAGTCTGAATCCATGGCATCTGGCAAGATGTAAACACCTGTGTCGAGTCAACCACAGCTGGCTGCAGCTGACTTGGGCCAGCCAGCTGCTGGTGCACCACGTGGCATTCACGGCCACAGTACACTTGGTTAGTGGCGGGTGAAGCACGGCCTCACGATGCTCGTCATGATGATGATAATCATGAGGAAGGCCAATTGCTTGCAAGCACCTTGCCAGCTAGCTGTAGGAGTTTAACAGTTTTTACATGTACGCCGCTGATGAGCGGGGTAAAATACGACTGGCCCGGCTCCTGCTAGACTGCCCCTCGGTGGAACACTTCAGGAGCGGCTTGCCCGGCGCTGCCATGGCTTGGCGAGTAGCCGCGGCGCTGCCGCGGCCCGTGCTGGAAGACGGCCCTTATCCTCCCCCCATGCAGGACGCCATGCGGCACCGATCTCGACGAGTTGATCGACGAGCGGAGGAGCTGGCGCCCGTCAATGCATGCTGGACATTGGTCAAGATGGCTGCCCGTGGAGGCGGGCTACCATCACGGCTTCAGCGGTGGCGACCGCCGAGGCAACACAGAGTAATCCGCTTCACCAATCGCAGCGTTCGTCACCGCGCTCATCCTCTGGGTCGCTCGTCTGCCGGTGACTGGCGTTGGAAGGTCTTCAGGCAGCCTCCATGACAACTCTGTCGTCCATGCACCCCTGGAGGGTGGGACCTGGCCATGCATGAGGCATGGGGCGCTGGCTGAGCCCCATGCAAACGAGAGCTGGACAGCCATGCACTGCCAGGCGGGGACCGTTCCAGTCAGCGCCAGTCGGCTCTGCCGGCTTGACTGGCCACAAGGTCACTACTGTGACCCTGAGGAAGGTCCTCTCCTATGTGCTCCTTGCCAGACATGTCTCTCAGAGACCGCTGTTTGGGGTGGTCTAGCCGGCGGGAGCGGTAGTCTATCGGCCGGGAGCCGGCGGTACTCTAGTACTTAAGTGTGCTGGAGTATCGGCGGGCGTCTCTAGTAGAAGAGTAGCCTGCTTAGCTGGAAACCCCGTGTTACTGTTACTGTTACATGGACGCGCCCGGAGGACCCCGGGGCGTGAGTTAGCTGTAGGAGTAAGATATCATCGCCGGCTTACCTCCTCGTTGACTGATTTATGATACGCCGACACAGGCGTTGCCTTCGAAATATGCCAGTGCCTTGTGTAGGCCTTCTGTGCTGAAAATGAATAAATCGAATTTAGCACGTCTGGGGTGCCAACAGCTTACAAGTGAAGCTTAAAAGAGGATCCTCCAGAAACGACTGCAAAATGTTTGTTATGGGGTGTGTTGGTACATGGCGCGTCAATCGCACAGCCAGTCGCTGGGTCACTCGCCTGGGTGGAGACCCTAGTGCACGCCTTGGCATTGCAGCTGCTGCCGCGCGTGGCGCATCTGCATCTGCTAGCCTGGGCATTGACGTCCGGCCTCTGGCTGCCGTCATCTCATGAGGTTGCGGTTGCCGCGGAGAAACCACAACCGTGAACGGTGCCTGCAACCCCGAAACAGATGATTCATTGAGGCACAGATAGCGCGCCCTCCACTCACCCCGGCGGGTCCCGAGTGAATGTGCAGGTAGTATTGCAGGCCTCCCTCATGCTCCCAGCTTCCCGCGCGCCACCGGCCCGAAAAAACCAGCGTGGCGACGCAAACCCCTCCAGCGCCGCAAAAACACCCGCACTCGCCGGCGGGATGCATATGCGCACCATCTAGCTGCCAGTACCCATGCGACTGGTCTGTGCATCTCCCTGTTACACACGCTCGACCAAACTCGAAATATCTGGCACACGTGCATGCCCCACAGGTCTCTTGCTATACGTGCGCTGCCTGCAGCCTGCGTCACACGGCGCGACTGCGTGCAATCCGAAATCATCCGTACACGGACCAGGAGCTACTCTGTGACTCCCCCACAGCGCTGCGAGCGCTCCCGCCGCTGCGACGCGCGCCCCATCAAGGTGTGCTTAAGGTTACCTTACCCATGCGACATCAACACCAGTCTCTGCATCTCTCTGCCGCACACGCTCGACCAACTTGACACATATGGCGCACGTGCGTGTCCCGCACTGTGCGTTTTTTTTAATGCGCTGCCTGCAGCCTGCGCCACGCAGCACATCTGCGTGCAATCCATCATCATCGGTACAATCCATCATCATCCGTACGCAGACCATGCACTACTCGGTGACTCCCTCCCAGCGCTGCGACCGCTCCCTCCGCCGCGACGCGCGCGCCATTGCGGCCAGCCCGCTTGCCACGCTGCTGCTGTGGCGAAGGCCACCCGTCGTCGCCGCCACCCCCGCGCCGGCCTGTAGCTTGCGCGCAGACGACCCGCCTCCGCCCCCGCTGCCGCTGCCCCCGCTGCCGCTACCCCCGCCCCCGCCGCCGCCGCCGCCCCCGCGGCCGCCCAGCGCGATGGCCATCCCGCCAGCGAGGGCGACCGCGGCGAAGCCGCGGAACGCGCCGCTGCTGCTGCTCTCGTGGTGCAGCCGCACGTCGCCACCTGTACCGGGGGGAGGGGGGCGAGGGGGGTTGGGAGGAGGGACGCTTCATTTGTTTGCCTGTTCCCCTGGTGGGCTGGCGCACTGCGTGGCCTTGCGGGCTCTGCTGGTAGAGCTCCCCTACACGTGTGGTCTAGGCATGCACTCACGCGTACGTGCAACACCTGTAAACCCCATGGTGGCTGGCCTTGTTAGGCAGATCCCTCAATCCCACGCCCCGAGGGTGCGTACTGCAAACTGTGACCTGTGAACTGTGACCTGAAAACTGTAAAACACAGCTGCGCCAGCGCCGCATGGCGGGCGCCATGCCCAGGTGTACACGAGGCAGACGTGCAGCATGCTCACACGGCAGATGTGCAGCAGAACGCACCTGCGCCCGAACGCAACTGCGCTCGAGCGCCGCATGGCAGGCACTATGCCCATGTGTACACGAGGCAGGCGTACAGCATGGACACACGGCAGATGTGCAGCAGAACGCACCTGTGCCCGAGCGTCGCACGGCGGGCGCCATGCCCATCAGAGACGACTCGCGGTTGCGCGCACCCACCCCGCTGAAGCGGTCGGCACCGGCTGAGACGGAGCGGCGACGCAGGCACTGAGAGGACGACGCATGCTGAAGGCCGCGTGGCAGCTGCTGTTCAGAGGGGCCGCCGGTGCCACCCGCAGCAGCGCGGTGCACCGTGTGGTCACCACCTGTGTGCGTGTGTGCGAGTGTGCGTGTGAGGGGGGGGGGCGTGTGCGTGTGTGTGTATTTGTGCGGGCTGGAGGCCGCGTGGCAGCTGCTGTTCAGAGGGGCCGCTGGTGCCATCCGCCGCTGCGTGGTGCACCGTGTGGTCACCACATGTGTGTGTGTGTGCGAGTGTGCGTGTGAGGGGTGTGTGTGTGTGTGTGTGTGCGTGCTGGAGGCCGCGTGGCAGCTGCTGTTCAGAGGGGCCGCTGGTGCTATCCGCCGCTGCGTGGTGCACCGTGTGGTCACCACCTGTGTGCGTGTGTGCGAGTGTGCGTGTGAGGGGGGGGGTGCGTGTGTGTGTGTGTGTGCGTGCTGGAGGCCGCGTGGCAGCTGCTGTTCAGAGGGGCCGCCGGTGCCATCCGCCGCTGCGTGGTGCACCGTGCGGTCACCACCTGTGTGCGTGTGTGCGAGTGTGCGTGTGCGTGTGTGTGTGTGTGTGTGCGTGCTGGAGGCCGCGTGGCAGCTGCTGTTCAGAGGGGCCGCCGGTGCCATCCGCCGCTGCGTGGTGCACCGTGTGGTCACCAACTGTTTGTGGGTGGGTGGGGGGGTGCGTGTGTGTGTGTGTGTGTGTGCGTGCTGGAGGCCGCGTGGCAGCTGCTGTTCAGAGGGGCCGCTGGTGCCATCCGCCGCTGCGTTGTGCACCGTGTGGTCACCACCTGTGTGCGTGTGTGCGAGTGTGCGTGTGAGGGTGTGTGTGTGTGTGTGCGTGCTGGAGGCCGCGTGGCAGCT
>VFSX01000576.1:0-95821 GCA_016618255.1 Chlamydomonas sp. UWO 241
CCAGCCAGTGCCGCTGTCGGCTTGCAGCCGGCGCCGGCATCATCGTCATGTTCATCCTCTTCATAGCTGCTGCTACCGTTGTCAGGCACTCCGAACTCTGTGTCATCCACTGGCGCCCTCCCGATGGATTCGTCTTCAGACTCGTCTTCAGACTGCCCGCCATCACGGTGGCGATTGACGAGTCTTGATTTCCGTTCGAAAGCCGCTTGAATCAAGCGGCGCTTGAATCAAGCGGCGCTTGATTCAAGCGGTCATCAAGCGCGCCGCTCTTGATTCAAGCGGACGTTCGAATCAAGCCGGTTTCAAGCGGTTACACAGTGATAATGCGTTTTATACGCTCAGCCTGCATCCCCTGCGCCCCCCACTCCCTGGAAAGGCATATATGATCACTATGTTCAGCTGAGATGGGAAGGGGTGCGCTGGCGGCGGCGTAGGGACTAGTCCCAACTCATTGTGAGACTGCGCGTAGTCTCGAGTGTGACTGCGTAGACACAGTGAGACTACGATTTGAGCGCCTGGACTCCGCGCACAGTGCATCCCCGACAGCCCCCGCCCCATACAGCATCTGTATGACACATTGGCACCCCTTAAACCGCATGGCAGCGTCGTTGGTGACCGCGCAAGTGTCTGGTGTGGGGTGCCCCAAACCTGACTTGCTTGCTCTGCTGATCACTGTCTAAGCAAGCTATTTAGCTCGCGCGAGGTCATGCATGACCGTATCATCATGGTATCGACGCCCCGCGGCGAGGCTTGCGTGGGCGGGTCGAGGTGGTGAGGTGGCTGGGCGGGGCGGGGCGTCAAAGCTGCCTTCCAAGCTGACCCAGCGCCATGGTCCAACATGCTACGTGATTGTTGGTCGCTGAAACCGGTCATCGTCACCCGGGGGGCTGGGCAGGAGGCGACCGAGAAGGGTACATGCAGGAAGTTACGTTGTACGCCCCGTGGCCTGCGTCGCGCTTCTAACGGTGCGTGGTTGTCACACCGAACCATGCACGTGGTTGTGGGCCTGGGATGTGTGCATATCAGGCCAGAGGGGCTGTCAGCTTTAATTTCCATTGTAATGTAATGAAGAGAAAACTTTGGGTTTGTGTGTGAAGCTGTAGCTCAAAAGTGTGTACTTTCAGAGCTCTTAACCAGCTCTCTCCCCTTTATCCTCATCCTGGATTAGTACAGAGGGAAACTCTCGTTTCATTAGCACAGCTTCATCGGGTTCTGCCTTGAGCAGAACCTCGTAGAACCCGCCCACCCGCGCCGCGGCTGTGCAGCCATCGGCGCCCTGGTACACGACGCTGGTGTCGTGTTGGGTGTTACAATTGCCCCTGCTTTGCACTTCGACTGTCCTTCACACTTCTTTTAAGTTGTGACTCTCTTGACCAGGAGAGGCCCAGGGGGAGCCCACATTTGGGCCCCACCCGTTGCTAGAGGGCGCGGACTGTCCCTCCACGCCACTGTAGAGCCTTGTCCCAGTTGAAGGGCACAGGCGTACAGGGCTGAAGGGGGGGGGGGGCGTATGCAACACCTAGAGTGCCACAGAGCGACAGAGCCCGACCCGCTACAATACAGCCGGAACAGTCGAATTCGGCTGGGTAAGCAGGGGCTCATAGTGTGACAGCCACGAGCTTACGGCGCATGCACCGCCACACGACGGAAGTCTGCACGCCGTGAGTGCGGCACTCTATTTAGCTTTGGAACGAGTGGTTCTCCCTTATCGTCCGTGTGGGGTCAATCCTGTGCGGGCGGGCGATACGATCCAAGCAGTCCTAAACTTGCTGCATCCTGGATTCGTACAAAGGGAAACTCTCGTTTCATTAGCTCAGCTTCATCGGGTTCTGCCTTGAGCAGAACCTCGTTAGTTTTGAACGAGGACCAAGAACAGCAAGCCGGAAGGCTCGCGGCGCCGCGCTTCTGCCATTCACAGAAGCACAGGCGGAGCAGCGCAAGCAGCAGAGGCGCGCCGGGTGAAGGAGCTGCTGCGGAATGCTCTCAGTGTGGTTCTCGTTAGCAACCATGGCGTGACCCATCATCAACATGGCGCACGCGCCCTTCTATGTTCTGGCAACGCGCATGCGACCTGTATGCGACTTTTGACAACGCATCACTTGCGCTGCCGCGACTTCTGTCGCGGTCAAACATCACATGCGTTACCGCCCTCGAGCCCTGCAGACGTTCGCAGACCCACACGCCGAGAATTTGAGATGGCGTTTACGACCCTCTGCACCATTGCCAACTCGTGACCCTTAAGGAGGTGAGCGCGCGCAGCGTGACCATGCCCATGCGGCCATGCGATGTCCATGCGGCCAGACCAGGGAGGGCTCAGGTGCAATCCGAGGTTGTCATGGTGGGCGTATAGGGGGGGGGGCACACGCACGGCTCCCATGCCATCCGCCAGCGGGGGGGGGAGTGTGTTGCACCGGAGGAGCAGCCCCGGTAGCATTCGGCCTGCGGAGCCGACAGCCTGCGGAGCCGACGGCCTGCGGAGCCGATTGCCTGCAGAGCCGAGCGCATGCGTGCGCTAGCGCATGAGTGCGCTGGGGGGAAGTTATGCACCGGAGGACAGAGCAGCCTTAGACGCATTCGGCCTGCGGAGCCGACGGCCTGCGGAGCCGAGCGCATGCATGCGCTAGCGCATGAGTACGCTGGAGGGGGGGAGTTATGCACCGGAGGACAGAGCAGCCCCGGTCGCATTCGGCCTGCGTAGCCGACGGCCTGCGGAGCCGAGCGCATGCGTGCGCTAGCGCATGAGTGCGCTGGACGGGGGGAGTTATGCACCGGAGGACAGAGCAGCCCCGGTCGCATTCGGCCTGCGGAGCCGACGGCCTGCGGAGCTGAGCGCATGCGTGCGCTAGCGCATGAGTGCGCTGGGGGGGAGTTATGCACCGGAGGACAGATCAGCCCCGGTAGCATTCGGCCGGAGATGCCGACGGCCTGAGGGCTGAGCGCATGCATGCGCTAGCGCATGAGTGCGCTGGAGGGGGGGAGTTATGCACCGGAGGACAGAGCAGCCACGGTAGCATTCGGTCAGAGATGCCGATGGTCTGAGAGCTGAGCGCATGAGTGCGCTGGGGGGAGTTATGCACCGGAGGACAGAGCAGCCCCGGTAGCATTCGGCCAGAGATGCCGAGTGCCAGGGCGCTGGGGGGATTTGATGCACCAGAGGACAGAGCAGCATTGGGCCGAGTGCTGAGCGCCAGTAGGGCGTGGGAAGTTCAGGCGGCGCGTGTGCCGGCGGCTGGTATGCCGAGCGCCGGAGCGAGCACAGGCAGTTTAGGCGGCGCGTATGCCGATGGCTAGTATGCCGAGCGCTGGAGAAAGCGCAGCAAGTTTAGGCGACTTGTATGCCGAAAGCTTGTATGCCGAGCGCCGCATGGAGCACAGGGGAGTATACGGCTTGTATGCCAACGGCTTGTGTGCCGAGCGCTGCATGGAGCGCGGAGAGTTACGGCTGTTACGCCGACGGATTGTTTGCCGAGCGCCGGAGTGAGCGTAGGAAGTTAAGGCTCTAGGACTACGCGTTGGCAGGCAGCCGGCTGGTGGCTACCGCCCCTCCAAGTTTTTAGGGCCATAAATGGACGTGGGCCTGGGTGGTACTAGGACTAGAAGGTAGTCTTTTCCGGCAACCAATTCTACTGAGATGCCAATGGCTTGTATGCCCAGCGCCGCATGGAGCGCAGGAATTTGTGGTATGCTGACAGCTGGTTTGCCGAGCGCCGAAGAGCGTGGGACTTAACGGCTTGTATGCCGACGGCTTGCATGCCGAGCGCCGGAGAGTGCTGGGGGTTCAGGTGGCTAACATGCCGACAGCAGTCTTGCCGAGCGCCCGAGAGAGCGCTGGGAGTTTAGGCGACTGACACGCCGACGGCTGACATGCCGAGCGCTGGAGACAGCGCGGAAAGTGCAGGCGGCGTTTGTGCCGAAGGCTTGTATGCCAAAGGCTTGTATACCGAGCGTCGGTTGGACACGGGAGCGTTGTAACACCACGAGCCCAGGCAGCATGAAGAACACGCGGCTGCCAGTTACATGGAATACACAAGATGGCCAAGCGCCGGCCGCCATGCCGGTCGCAGGATTTTGTGGGTGTGTGTGTGTCGGTAGCGATGCGCAGCCCCGGCAGCCTCAAGAGCACACGGCAGCAATACTGAGCGCCAGATGGGCGCATGAGGGGTTGTTGCACCGCGAGGCGGAGCCCAAGTGGCATGAACACACGGCTGCTAACAGCATGAATTACAAACAACCCCAATGCCGCATGCAAGATTATTAGAGCCTCAGCGGCAGTGGAGAGGCTAATCCGAACCCACATTGTTGTTTCCATCCTTGGGGGTGTCGCGTTGTAGTGAGCGTCTCTCCCAAGCCAACCCACGCCACTGTGCACGCCACCCTGGTCCACAGCTTACCACCAGCAAGCGTTAGCGAGGGCAAGCTAGACACAACAGCCACCTGGCTTTAAGTTAAGTCAGGATGTGGCATCTACTTTTCGGTCGCACACCGCCTAAGCTGCGCACCATCTGCGGAGCCTTCAAGCGCGATGATCGCATCCCTTATCTCGGTTGGGTGTGTGCGGCAGTACTACGCCTTCTCGGGCATACCAATTGCGGGGCTATGGCCCACTGGGCTCTCACTACGCTCGCACAAATGCTTATAACAAGTTTGCATGAGAAGTAGTCTTTGCTGGAAAGCCGATGTAACTGTAACTGCATGAGAAAGGCGTGAGGCACCGCAACTCAAGGTCACATTGTCTGTTTTTACAGTTTTTACATGTGCGCGCCCGGATGACCCCGGGGCGTGAGTTAAGGCCTAGACTACACATCTAGGGGAGCTCTACTAGTAGAGCCCGCAAGACAACGCAGCGCGCCAGCCTACCAGGTCACATTGTCTCCTGAGTGGAGGACCAGGCAAAGACTTTGACATAAGGGATCTCCCCAGGGATGTGGCCACGAACCTGCACCTGAGCAAGGAGCGACGCACAGTGCATATGGCACACATGGCCACGACAGGTGCAACAGCCCCAGGGAAACCGCCACCACCCACCCACGTCGTGGCACACCCAGACCAGGCTCTGATAACCAGAAACCTGAGCACCACCATCAGGCCAAACCAGGCAGAGGAGCCTTCCCCAGACACACAGACCAATACACAGACCACTCCGAAACCTGGCCATAATTCCCCAGTAAAACCAACCCGAACAGACAGGGCAACACGATCCCCCGGCCGTGACCCTACCATCCACCGAGATAAGAAACGCAAGACAGCAGCACGCGGGACGATGCCAGAGCCGCACCGACGGAAGGCATCAAACCTAAGGTGCCTGCGACACAACCACAAAGAACAAGAATTTAAGAGGAGGCTCAAGGGCACCAAGGGCACAGAAGAACAGGCACAAGCAACCGCGACTATCATAGTGGAGGCGTACGGCCAGGCCGATCGTGTGGAGGAAATCCTCGGATGGCGCATGGTAATGGTTAGAGACGCAGGTAAGGGCGCCAGGCAGAAACGCATCAGGGGCGGGGACAAGAAAAGGGAGATCCAGCTCCAGTACCTGGTACAATGGAACCACACACGAGTGGACGCCTGGGCGCTGCCAGCATTTGCCGAAATAGGGTATGATCCCGACCCATCACACCCACCCCACCAGTGTGGTCGAAACGAGCTGGAACACGATGAGTGCACATGCGAGGTGTGCTGGAACGCAGACAGCATCGCTAACCCAGGCACGTCCAATCACGACGACATGCCGGTATGCAACACATGCCAAAAGACCTGCCAGACCGCATGCATAGCTGGGTGCCAGGATACACACCGCCCACGGGGGATGAAGACAAAGAATGGAAATGACCGGCCTGCCACGACCTCAATGAACACCCTGAGCGCGCATAACCATCGGAGATTGTGGAAGTCCATTGGCGACCCACCTGGAAACCAGAGGAAGGCTTGCGCAAAAACAAGGAGGTCGCGGAGATGGTTAACAAATGGAACGACGACAACAAACACAACCCACCTGCACGCATGACAAAACACGCGAGAGACCAGCACCTCACAAACATGCAGCGACAGGGTACGCACGAAACTGACCCCCAGCAATGGGAGAGCACGTTTGGCACACCCCTCCGAGACGCGATCAAAATCAACACATCAGAAACCCACCCGGGTCTTGACGTCAAAGCGCTGGATGCCTGCTGTGTCGTGGTACGAGACGTCGACCTCTGGGAGCCACCAGCACACCTTGCCGCCATCGACATACGCGCCGCCCCACCGACAGTGACGACGCGCGCAGCCTGCGTGTACAGCAGCGATGGCACATGCGAGGGGGTTCTTACAGAACAGCGGCTCGCCAAGCTCCACGCCATGTACGATCACAACGCAGGCGCACACACGACAATAGACGAGCAGGGCGAGCCCAATGAACAGGAATTCACAGCGGCATTGATTGACAACCTGCAGCGTGAACGACACACACACAAGCAGAAGGCGGGCGCACGCTCCCCCCCCGCGTGCCGCACACCCCGACATCGCCGAAGTGCTGGTAGAACACCTGGGATGCACAAAGGAAAGATACAGCAGCCCCCTGACCGCTCATTCACCCGAACATGGGTACGACAGTGAGCATCCACACGACCGGGCCCTCCGCGCGGTAGGCACGGCTCGCTCCCACCAATGGACTGGCCATTCACACGCGATGCTGCCACCAGAGATTGTGGAACACCGCCGTGCCGTGCGATGGGCCGCGATGTCAGCCCAGCACAAGGGCGACGATCCCGTAGCGACCTGCACGGTCCTCCTACTGCCATTCACAAGCGCAGACAAGGGAGCAACACCTGAGTACACGCAATGGGCACGTACTGCACCGCACGTGATCACACACATCGCGACGCTCTCGGGTGCAGACCCACACGCAGAGAGCGACGTGCTGTGGGCGCGCGAGACCCATAAGACGCCACCACACACGCACCACACTGACCTGCTGCTGGTTTGGAAGTAGGCTGCCCGCCTGCAGCTGAGATGGAGCCCTGAGAAGCACGCCGCACTGCTGGCAGCTCTGCGAAGGGTGTACGCAGGCAGCGTCAAGGAGCCGGCAGCCACGATCCATCCAACCCACCCACCACCAGCCGGAGGTGCCACGGGCCACCCGGCATGGGAGGTAACCAAGCGGTTCAAGCAGGCCCCGCGCGAGACGCACCATGCACGCATGGAGCCGCGGGAAGCGCGCGCCCACCCCCCTTCCACCGCGCAGCCCACACGCCCCCTTGAGCTCAGACACGCATGTGACAGCATCACCTTCACTGACGCCTCGCGCATGAGGGTCAGCGCTCCCGACGCGTCACCAGACGCGCCATCGCACATGCAAGCGGGAGCTGCAACATGGCGGATGGGGCACCATGGTGGCCACCCACAGGTGACGCTAATAGACCCTGGGCACGCGGCAGGCGGAGACACCGTCAACCACGCGGAGCTGGCAGCGCTCCACGAGGCCATTCGGGCGTCGCCTTCCACTCAACAAACGATTGCAAGTGATTGCCTTTCTGCGCTCTGCCAGATACGCACGGCCGTCCACCACCCGGCGCTGGTCCGCATGCATCGCCATGCGGAGATACTGGGGCGAATTGTAGAGCTGCTGCACACGAGAGTAGCAATGAACATGGCCCCGCTCGAGCTCATCAAGGTCCGGGCACACAGTGGGTGTGCCGGGAACGAGATGGCCGACCTAGCTGCAAAGGAAACAGTCAGGGGGGTTGATCTAGTCGACGTCACGCTGACGCATGGCGACGTAATGTGGTACGACACGACACACCGGCCATTCACACAAAATCGTGAGCAACAGGGGCAACAGGAGCAACAGGGCAACGCCACGACCACGGACGCCACACAAACAGATCCGATGGCCCCAGGAGCCGCAGCCCCGCAGACGGAAAGCGACACACGCACCACAGCGCTGCGCAACACAACAGACGCGATCCGCCAACACCAGGGATGGGTAGTACGGCAGTTTGGGACCATTAGTACGCGTACAATACGCCTAACGGCCCATTTTGATTTGTACGGCAGTATTATTGCGATAAATACGCCGAAGAGGTATGGGAGGCGACTCACGGACCTCAATTCTGCATGGAATTGACATCCACGCATACGCATGGATAGCCCTTCCTATCAGATTTCCGTCGCAAGTATAATGGTCCAAAACCATGCGGAGGAGCGCGAGTTAATGCCATTTTTGTGTGCCGGTGTGGGACCCCACACCAACCAACCCGCATTCAAAATTGCGATCGACTCCGTAGGCCCGTGGCCCAATGAGGGACGGCGCTCATACCAACGTCAACGAGATGGTGGACCTCTCATGAGAGGCCCTCACTAGGGCCTCTCTACACTGAGGGGCCCCTTCCACAGAGCCCCGCCCCCCCCCCCCACCACACACACACACTGGGGGGCCCCCTCCACTGAGGGATTAGAGCCTCAGGACTGTGGTAAGAGCCACAATCTGTAGTTTTTTTTGCTGGGGGCTTGGAAATGAGGGCTCGGCGTGTGCGCGCCTGTAGAAATGCTCAGAACAGTTGTAAACGAGATTTCTGCACTTCACGAATTTATCGCGTATTTGTCAGCCCACCCCATAAGTACCCCATTCATACTTCAAAAAGATACCGGCGTATTATACCCGTCCTAAGTACTACCCATCCCTGGCCAACACATGCACACAGTCCACCACCTGGGCGAGTCCAACACCAGCTCCATCTACTACCACTACTACAGCCAGCTAGGAAGGGTCGCTGATGGGTGGCTCAGTAACGCCTTCCTGACACACGCGGGTGTGCCACACGGTGCACGACGGTCAGCACTCGCCATGCGCATAGGCGTGTTGTGGTCATCCAAGAGGGCACGCATGATGGGCCTGCGCACAGACAGCAAATGCCCACTCTGCAATCAGGAGGATGGAGGATCACACATTGCATCAGGCTGTCAGCACAAGACGATGGAGAAGATGTATACATCACGACACAATGCTCTGTCGCGACAGGCGCTGAAGTGCATTTAGAAGGGCAGCATGGGGGGCTGCATCGTCTCTGCAGACGTGGGCAGGCAAGAGCTCTGTGACACAGACAGGGTACAGTGGGCTGCGTGCAACCACGTGCCAGAGTGGCTGCTGCCACGACCGCCAGGCGTGACACATGAAACCCACACCGCCCAGCTCCGGAAGTTGAAACCAGACGTGCTGCAGGCTTGCCCAAATAACACGGAAAAACCCGAGGGACCAGCCCAAGTCTACATCGTGGAGATCAAGACCTGCATCGACACGTGCCACTCCGACCAACTCGAGCACGCGCGCACGCAACACACAGACCTCGCCAACATGCTGACGGCGCACAACCATACGGTGGAGACAATACCAATCCTGGTGGGCGTTACAGGCACCATCTACACAGAGCACACACTCCAGGCACTCACAAAGCTCGGTGTCACACACGACCAGGCAAGAGCCTCCTGCCAGAAACTTCACACGATGGCAATCAACCAGCTACACAGCATCATAGGCACACGAAGACAGCTTGAGCCAGCCGACACGAAACCAAGACCGAGACCCCGACATCCCCCCTGATCCCTAGCTGGCGCTTGTGTAGTGGCGGGGGGGGGGAGAGGGGGGAGGAGGGCAACCTCCTACTTCTGACTCCCTGGTAGGCTGCGGGCTCTACTAGTAGAGCTCCCCTAGACGTGTAGTCTAGGCCTTAACTCACGCCCTGGGGTCCTCCGGGCGCGTACATGTAAAAACTGTAAAAACGAGCGAAATGTAAACTAGACAGTTCTTCGACCTTATTCTGCCTTTGCGACGTGCGACGGCTGCTGTCGCGATGCACACGCGATGCTGACGTGGGGCGTACCATCGAGGCAAATCACGCCCACCGATCCCCAAATCGACCCCTGCAGGGGCAGCAAGGCCCCCCCAGGGCCCTCACTTGGCATACACATTCGCTATATTGTAGTGAAGCTGGCCCACAGACGCTGAACCAGTAGAGGGTCCAAAAACCACGGCCTGTCTCATAATGCATGTTTTTTTTGCATGGGCCGCCCATGCGCTCATGAACGCATGCACGCCATGCACCCCTGAGGCTGCCCAAGGGCACCTGGCGGCCCCCGGCTTGGCCCAGGCAGGCCCGAGGTATGTAGGAACAATATCAAGGCCAAAAGATACCAGGATCAGGCCATCAGCAGCTGCAGTGGCACTGGATCTGACTAGGGATATTTCATACCCCGGAGGCCATTTTGGGCCGAGGCAGCACCCAGCGCCTTACTTGTACAGTACAGCCTCCACACTTTGACTCTCACAATGAGACTACGTGGGATGATAGATCACAGTTAGGGCAAACCCCACCTGCGAGGGCAGGATGTAAAACGAAGAGACGCTCCGTCGGCAGCAATCCCTATCAAACATGGGATATTTCATGCCCCGGTCACCTCTAGGGTATGAACAGAGGACACGACAGGCTGGCTGAACTTTCGGAATGTCTGGCCAGGAGTAAGTGCGACGGAAAGTGCTTGGCCGTAGGCGGGGACGCATTGCTCGGTCCTGGCTTCGCCTGGCTGGCTGCACTTGCTGGGCTGAATGGGTTGAATGGCGGATCCACTGTAACGACGGGTTGCGCGCTTGTGGAGGCGGGCCCTGGCTGCATGCGTGGTGGTGGGGGCGTGGGATGCACCATGCTGTGCTGCAACACGCTGCACCCTGTTGCCGCAACGCTGGAGGCATTCGCAGGTGATGTCGCGGGCGAGGTGATGTTGTACGGGTGGGCGTCGGTCAAGCAGGGTAGGGCGGCGGCGGAGTCACGGGGAGGGCAAAGAAAGGGGTTGGAGGTTTGAGGGGTGGTGGTGAAGGGTGGCGGCTGGTTTGAGGCAGGCGCGTAGACGAGGTTTGACATGATCTGCGCACATCCGATGAGTCTCGGGTGGTGTTGCGGCGCCATGCTTGCGTCGGACGAGTAGGCAGTGCCACGGCGGAGCATGGTGGTGGGGTTGGTGTGCGGTAGGAATGATGACGCGAGTGTGCGAGAAGGGCCGTAGTCATAGAGGGGGTGCACGACAGCGGCGGGGTCAAAGAACTGCGGCATCGTTCCTCCTGCCGGTGCTGCTGCTGCTGCTGCTGCTGCTGCTGCTGCAACGGCGGCGGCGGCGGCGGCGGCGGCTCCGACTTGCCCAGCCGGCGCTGAGGGGGGTGGCACGTGACCTGTGAGGGTGGAGTGGGTGGCACAGTCGTGGGCGTGATCGTGAGACGCATGCATGCGCACATGCATGGGGGCAAGCCTCCACCAACCATGAGCCTTTCCAGCGCACGCACATGCTGCGAGGCATGGTGCTGGTGCAGGTGCCATGCGGCTCGCAACCGACCTGATCCGCCGACGCCAGCATGGCCAGCGAGTTGGTGCAAGCTTCGGCGGCGGTACGGTCCGCCTGTTGCCGCACGGGGGTCTGGGCTGCAGGCGCTTGCGTGCGGGCTCTGCTTCGAGGCATCACGGGGACGCCACGCGCAGGCTAGCATGTGCGACTCAAGAGGGGACATACGGTCACACACGTCCACTCGCAATAGCGTCGTGCAGGGGGCGTAATAGCAATAGCCACACGTCTACCACCTCTATATACGGCGGGGGCGGGCATGGGGGTACAGGGGATCTTCTCGGGGGCAGCCGACAAGTGGGGGGTGGCTGGAGGGGACGGGGGCCCCTCCAAGGCGGCGCGCCGCAAGTGGCGCGCCATGGAAGCCCTGCAACCTGTGCGCGAGGCCCTCCGTATTCGCAGGTGTGGGCAACAGCTATCACTGTTGGCGACGGAGGTGGGCTGGCGACCGCTGTCGACCTACTGGCTGCAGCAGGCGGCGCGCTTCTGGGCGAAAGCGCTACGGCGGCCGGATGGCGATCTGCTGAGGGCCGCAATGCGGGAGAGCTGGGAGCTAGCGGCGGGTGGCGTGCGAGAGAGCTGGGTGGCACAGCTGAGCGAGTGCCTCAGCACAGTGGGGCACACGCTGGTGTGAGGCCAGGAGGCGGGGGGCATCGCCCGCCTGCTAGAGACAGCAGCGGCGGGTTGGCTAGCATCAGAGACCAGCACACCAGAGCTGCCAGAGGACGCCAACCAGCTCAGCGTCGTCCGCTCAGTGCCTGACTCATGGTCACACCGCTTCAAGATGCTTACTTACTTGCGGTGGATGGCGGATGACTGTGGCGGCGCACCAATGCTCTGGACGGGGCTGAACAACGCCGCCCAGATCACGACACTCGCACGCTTTAGAATGGGGCTACATGAACTGCAGATAGAGAAGGGGCGCCACACGGCGCAGGCAGAGCCACGCAGCCAGAGGCTCTGTCGCCTTTGTGGCATGCGGGAGGATGAGGCACACGTGATTTTTGAGTGTCCAGCGTATACGGAGACACGCGTACAGTTCCACACCCTTTTCCTGAGCGTCCCTGGGGACGATAAAGGCTTGGATGCGAAGATGCGGGCGTTTATGAACCCCAGCCCGGGGCTACTTTACCCTTGTTTTTGGCGTGACATGGCCAACTTTCTGGTCTCGTGCCTTGATATACGTAACACAAGCCTGGAGATGGTAGAGGATCGGGAGGAATAATTGACCTGAAGCGAACGATGTTTTGAATTCGGAGTCAATGAGGCAGCCACGATAGTGGCGGGGACCCAAGCGTGGGTTCCCGAGGAGCTGCGGTGGACTGTGCCGTTTGCAGTGCACCGCAGCTGGCGCACCTGAGAAATGCCCACGCTGAGTCTCGCACGTGAAAGCTGCTTCAAAGATGACGACCTCAAATAGGAGTATGCAGAAGGAACATATTCATCCGCTATAACCGGGGGGCAAGCTTGCTCTCTAACCTATTACCAAATCCCACACTGTTGGTCACTACTGACCGCCTTTTCCAGCCCATTTCTAGGTAGTTAGGCTTAGGGATGTGCCCCTCACCGAGTCCTTCTGTGCCTCCTCCCTTCAGCAGGGGGGGGGGGCCTGCGACACGTCCAATGTCGTGCTCGGTGCAACAACAAGGGGTCAGCTTCTGCTCAGAGCCGGGTGAAGGGTAACAGGTTGAGAATCCTGTGAATGCTGGTTGAAATCCCAGTTATAAAACCCCTTAACACGTTAGAGGTTGCAGCCCGGCTGGATATCCTTTTCGGCCACGTCTTGACCTTTCTCCCCACGGGGGGATGTCTCTTTTGGCGATTGGCGACGAACCTGCCTTGCGTTTCCTTTTCCCAACATGCGCTCACCGACTTCAACAAGCGTTTGCTGCCGCTGCGGTAGGGAACCTAGGGGTGCGCCCACGCTCTTTACAGAGTTGGGGTTCCCAACCACCAACAGCCAGCCATCTCAGTAAGGTGCTCGGGCCATACGCGCCGAGCACGGTCTTATACGCCTTTAGAGGTGTCCCTGACTGTAATATCCATCATCATATAGAGTACAGGGTGTTGCATTTACTGGACTTACTGGGCTTACTGGGCGTGCTGGGTGTTGCATTTACTTCATTTACTGGGCTTACTGGGTGTTGCGCCTTCGAGGACGCACGCGCTGCGTCACTCTTCCGATTATCGCCGCCTATCAACTTTACTTGTTGGAAATGCCTGCCAGCGGTGCGGGTAGCAAGGTGTGACCCGCGCCAGATTTTTGTTTTGGCATGTGGGGCCTTGTGTTTTTGTCAGGTTTGTGTTGTCAAAGGGGAGGATTTAGGGTTTAGGGTTTAGGGTTACTAAAGTGTAGGAAGCCAAAGGGGAGTGGCAGTGCAGTCGAGGAGCAGCCTGTTACGATGAAAGCCTTACAGAAGTATACAAGAGGGTTGCATATGCCGGAGGAAGATAGAGAGGCACACGGATGTAGCGAAAACTATAGTAGGGTATGAACGGAGGGCACGACAGGCTGGCATAACTTTCGGAAAGTCTGGCCAGGAGTAGGTGCGACGGAAAGTGCTTGGCCGTAGGCGGGGACGCGTTGCTCGGTCCTGGCTTCGCCTGGCTGGCTGCACTTGCTGGGCTGAATGGGTCGAACGGCGGGTTCACTGTAACGACGGGCTGCGCGGTTGTGAAGGCGGGCCCTCGCTGCATGCACGGTGGTGTGGGCGTGGGATGCGCCATGCTGTGCTGCAACACGCTGCACCCTGTTGCTGCAACGCTGGAGGCATTCGCAGGTGAGGTCGCGGGCGAGGTGTCGTTGTACGGGTGGGCGTCGGTCGTGCAGGGTATGACGGCGGCAAAGGCCACAGGGAGGGAAAAGGGGTCCAAGGTTTGAGGGGTGGTGATGTATTAAGTAACGGAGGCGCGTTCTCGTCGCCGAGCCCTGGACCCAGCAATGCGGCGCTGCTGGTGACGAGGTTCTCCGTGCCGCTGACGAGCGGGGTAAAATACGACTGGCCCGGCTCCAGCTAGACTGCCCCTCGGTGGAATACTTCAGGAGCGGCTTGCCCGGCGCTGCCATGGCTTGGCGAGTAGCCGCGGCGCTGCCGCGGCCCGTGCTGGGAGACGGCCCTTATCCTCCCCCCATGCAGGACGCCATGCGGCACCAATCTCGACGAGTTGATCGACGAGCGGAGGAGCTGGCGCCCGTCAATGCATGCTGGACATTGGTCAAGATGGCTGCCCGTGGAGGCGGGCTACCATCACGGCTTCAGCGGTGGCGACCGCCGAGGCAACACAGAGTAAATCCGCTTCACCAATCGCAGCGTTCGTCACCGCGCTCATCCTCGGGGTCGCTCGTCTGCCGGTGACTGGCGTTGGAAGGTCTTCAGGCAGCCTCCATGACAACTCTGTCGTCCATGCCCCCTGGAGGGTGGGACCTGGCCATGCATGAGGCATGGGGCGCCGGCTGAGCCCCATGCAAACGAGAGCTGGACAGCCATGCACTGCCAGGCGGGGACCGTTCCAGTCAGCGCCAGTCGGCTCTGCCGGCTTGACTGACCACAAGGCCACTACTGTGACCCTGAGGAAGGTCCTCTCCTATATGCTCCTTGCCAGACATGTCTCTCAGAGACCGCTGTTTGGGGTAGTCTAGCCGGCGGGAGCGGTAGCCTATCGGCCGGGAGCCGGCGGTACTCTAGTACTTAAGTGTGCTGGAATATCGGCGGGTGTCTCTAGGAGAAGAGTAGCCTGCTTAGCTGGAAACCCCGTGTTGGTGTTGCGCGAAGCCCGCCACTGTGTTTGCAGTGCATCGCTCCTGCATCGCCCCCCGCCCCCCGCTTGTGCACCGTACATTGGCATAAATATATTGGGACCGCGCTGGAGGGTGGGTTGGTGGGTTGCGTGCAGGCGAGAGGGGGTGCAATCTCGAGGCAATCTCGAGGTGGCCGGGCCTCGGGCTGCCATGCTCGCTCGCTCTCCTCCCCACCGCGTTGATCGCGCGACAGACGTGATGTGTTTGGGTAACAGTCGCATTACAGGGGCGGGGGAGGGCCCATGCGGCGCTGCGTGCGAGAGGCCTGTAGCGATAGGCTACAGGCGGGGCGCAGGACGCGGGCTGAGGTGCTCACTCCCCTCCCCACCGCGTCGATTGCGCACCACACGTCATGTGTTCGGGTTACAATCGCATTACAGGGCCCATGCGGCGCTGTGTGCGAGGGTCGATAGTTGCGGAACGGGTTACGGAACCGAGCCCCGCTCCCCCCTATGCCCCTCAACGCATGGGACTCGACTGCAGCACTGCATTTGCATTCCTTAGTGCTGCTGTGAGAGTGGCGTGTCTCCATGCGTTGTGCCATGCCCCTACAGACGCGGGGGGGGGGTTAAACCTAAGTTTAAACATAAAGTACCCTTTAAAGGAGGGGGACGTTTTAGCAAGACTAAAACCGACATAAAGTGTGGTTTAACGCGGGTTAAATCGAGGTTTAAAGGGGGGGACATTCAACAGATAAAGTGTTTCAATCCTGGTTTTAACTGGGTTTAGCATGGTTCAAGGGAAGTTGAAGGGGGGACAGCTTTAACAGACTTAAAACCTGGCGTGTGTGGGAGGGCCTCCCGGGGAGAGGCAGCTGCGGCGGCGTATGCAGTTTTGTAGCAGGCAGGCAAAGGTTAGCATCAGTAACACCAGTAACACGGGGTTTCCAGCCAAGCAGGCTACTCTTCTACTAGAGACACCCGCCGATACTCCGGCACACTTAAGTGCTAGAGTACCGCCGGCTCCCGGCCGATAGACTACCGCTCCCGCCGGCTAGACTACCCCAAACAGCGGTCTCTGAAAGACATGTCTGGCAAGGAGCATATAGGAGAGGACCTTCCTCAGGGTCACAGTAGTGGCCTTGTGGCCAGTCAAGCCGGCAGAGCCGACTGGCGCTGACTGGAACGGTCCCCGCCTGGCAGTGCATGGCTGTCCAGCTCTCGTTTGCATGGGGCTCAGCCGGCGCCCCATGCCTCATGCATGGCCAGGTCCCACCCTCCAGGGGTGCATGGACGACAGAGTTGTCATGGAGGCTGCCTAAAGACCTTCCAACGCCAGTCACCGGCAGACGAGCGACCCCGAGGATGAGCGCGGTGACGAACGCTGCGATTGGTGAAGCGGATTTACTCTGTGTTGCCTCGGCGGTCGCCACCGCTGAAGCCGTGATGGTAGCCCGCCTCCACGGGCAGCCATCTTGACCAATGTCCAGCATGCATTGACGGGCGCCAGCTCCTCCGCTCGTCGATCAACTCGTCGAGATCGGTGCCGCATGGCGTCCTGCATGGGGGGAGGATAAGGGCCGTCTCCCAGCACGGGCCGCGGCAGCGCCGCGGCTACTCGCCAAGCCATGGCAGCGCCGGGCAAGCCGCTACTGTAGTGTTCCACCGAGGGGCAGTCTAGCAGGAGCCGGGCCAGTCGTATTTTACCCCGCTCGTCAGCGGCACGGAGATCCTCGTCACCAGCAGCGCCGCATTGCTGGGTCCAGGCTCGGCGACGAGGACGCGCCTCCGTTAATCGAGCCCAACCAGTTTACATATTTGGATGTAAATGCCACACTTCAGTGATTGGATCCGCCTCTTGCGAAACCAATACACTGAACCATACCCAAAAATCAAGTGATCACTTAGGCCACCAGTGACGACCTACTAGTTACGAGGTCGCAACTCTCCCCGGGAGGAGGATGACAGGCCAGTGTCACTTAGGCTCAGGGCACTAGGAGCACAACTGCACAGAGTATAGGAGGGCACACAACAAATTGCCTCACAGCGTCACATCATACAGCGTAGGCCGTAGCTGCCGTATGCTGTGAGTAACCATGACAGAATGATACTGGGCAGTATTCCCCAAGCGCATTACGATGAGCGCTACTCTAAAAATGCCCGACGACCCCAGCGAAGGGGCGCATCGCTGGCTGGCATGGGTAGCCGGTGAAGGAAGCTGCATGGGAAGCTTCTATATAGGGAAGCTTCCATGGAAGATGATAAGAAGACAGGAAGCTTTCCACACATTTTGATTATAAACCAACGATCTGGCTCACTAGGCAGTCACCTCCAAGGCTAGGGCTGCGGGCCCTAGCCACCTAACACGTAGAGTACGTGTAACAACGTTCACCCTCGTCCCTCGCCAAGCCAGCCGACCCATGCCAGCCGACGCCAATGCCTGACCACATCTGCGCCATCGCCGTCTCCACCATCCTGCCTTGCCCTTGCTGCTTGCCCTCCGCCTCGCCTCTGCCTGCACGCGCCCTACGCTTGCAGCCAGCCGCGTTTCCTCCGCCCCCTTCCCACTCGGCTAGTGAGTTGTCCCCGGTGACTCCTACTCATAGCTAAACTCATGCGATCAGAACTAGTAGCCTAGCGCGTCAGACCTAATGGGCCCCTCTGCGACGCCATAAGCTAGTGCTAGAGCTCACGTCCCGTGACAGTCGTAGTGCAAGACATTGAGCGGTACGGTAAATGTGCCTAATCAAACCGTAGCATTTGCTGCCTCAGTTTCTCGGTGATACTCTTGGCAGTGAATGGTTGAAGGGCACAGGCACAGTCATCCCTCATGCTACAGATATAGGTGTGCCCAGAGATGATGCGGCAGCCAGTGCCCATGGGTACACGTGCTCCAAATAAGTTGCTCCCTCACGTTCTTTTCCCAGCTCATTTTCCAGCGTGCGTACTATGGATGGCACATCGGCGCTCATGTCATGCTGTGCATTCACAGTCTCAGTGATGAGCACGTGGACGTTGAGGCGCATTATTGACAGCATCTCCCAGAAAAGGACCCCAAACCGTGTGGATGGGAGCGATTCCACCAGGAGCGTGTTGGGTGCTGCGTACAATGCACCGCCGTGCGGCCCCACGATAGCACGCACACTGGCCATGGTTTTGGAGAAGTTCTGCCAGTTGGCCGCGTGCACCTGCGTGTTCCACTGTGTGAGCTGCTCCCCTTCGCCGCGCTGCTCCAGCATGTTACGGATGCTGTCAAACAGCTCGCCCTCGTTCACCACATTTCTGCCTCCGTTCCGCGCGCCACTGCCTTTTTGTGCCCGTGACATGTACAGCACCAGCTTGCGCTGGTTCAGGGGCTTGTGCGGGAGCTGCAGAACTTTGTGCAAGTGCTCGTTGAACCATGGGTGGATGAGTGGTGTGCGTAGCGTGTGCACAAAGCGTCGGGCAAACAACAATTGGCCGCTCACAAGCATGGAGCCCAGGCTGGCATTGGGCTGTTGCCTGAGCAGCGCGCTCAATACGTGCCGATGGACCTTGTTGGCTGGCACCTTGCGTCCGAACACGGCGTTGGATTGCCCGGCCGTGAGCATGTGCCGTGCCTGCAGCAACATGTTGACGACTCGGTCGTTGAAGTGCTGCCAAGACCACGAGTCGGGGCTCGCCGCAAATACCAGCTCGTCGACGAGCTGCAGCTTCTGAGCATGCGGCATGCCACCACCAACAGCCACCGTTGCTGCAGTGGTAGTGTTGAAGATGCCCGCGTCGACCGCATCCACAGTGAAAACCTCGTGGCTCACATCGGGGGATGTCGCCGCCGCCGGGCCCCACATATCCATCACAGGGCTGCCCTTGTATACGGCATTCTGAAACACCAGGTTTTGGCCACGCTGCCCCCGGTAGTATGCCCACATGAAGCCGCCGTGCTTCCCGATACGTGTGATGCGCTCATGATGCCCGCCAGCATTGTGAAAGAGCTCAAGCCAACGCCGCTCATATTCTTCACTCGGGAAGCCAGGAAGCCTGCGTGTCCGTTGGGTGCGGTTGCCTGTTTACCCTGCATGGTGACATTAGGGCTTGCACCGCTTGGGCCACTATAACTGCACGATATATGTGTACAACAAATGCAGATGCCCGCGTGCACAAAGTTTGTTGGAGCTCGGTGTGACACCTTGATCCCCACATCCAGTGAGCCAGCATGTGCATTTGGGCATGTGCAGTGTTGTGGACACGTGCACACCTGATCCTGAAGTCCGGGTACACAAGCTCCTCCGCTGCTACGATGCGCGTTGGCGAGCCCAGCTGCTTGGCCTTGGCATTGAATGCAATGGCAAGGCACGGCGCCAGGTATGGGCTGCCACCGTCTGGGCAGTCCACCACACGCCCGGGTGCCCAGCCGTTATACGGCTCATAGGGATGCTGCTGCTCCACCGAGGGGGTGGTTGAGAGAGAGAGAGGGGCGTAGGGGGCATCGGCCAGGGGCAGGGGAGGAAGGGAGGGTCCAGCATGAAGGTCGCGGCCGGCTGGTAGGGTAGGCACTCAGGAGACGAGCCCCAAGTCCCAGCGTGGCAACAGCGAACCCAGCTATCCCTGCTCACAAAGACAGATTCCACAGCTGGGCTTAGTATGGGATTGTGATTGTCGCAGGTGAGGGTAGGTGGGTGTGGATGCGTGTGGGTAGGGGCCATACAAGGGGGGGAGGGTCGGCGCCCGGAAAATCGGATGGGGGGTGGCGGAGGCGTCCGAAAGTCAAGGCCGGGGTATGTTCAGAAAGGTGAAAACGTGGACATTCCTATGATACTAAAATGCTGCTATCGCAGCTGCTCTTACTCTCTGTCTCTCTATTGACTTGGCTCAATTTCATTGTAAAAATACTCTTCTGAATGTGTGCTTAACACATTCAAATTTGAGCAGGCTCTCATTGCAAGTACACTTCAGCCCCACGCCTGCGTTGCCCACATGCGCAAGGGTCAATAGCTGAGAGGGTATGGAAGGGACCTTGGTGAGTGGGGCTGCACCGGGGCGTGTGGCTGCCGTCTAAGGATTGGGTGGGCTGCACAGCCTCCCAAATGGTGCAATGGAATGAGAGTGATGTCATGAACCTGCCCACCAAGTTTCAGCTCTATCAGATAAGGTCTGTGTGTGTTGGGGGGGGGGGGCACAGCAAGTTCGTGTGGGGAAACAAATCAGAGGGGGGGGTCCACCCAGTGGGAGCGCCAGCCCGATTTCGGGGGCCAGGTCCCACGGGAAGGGAATCGCCACTTCTAGGGTAGATGCACCACACACAAAGTTGCTATGAGCGGAACTCCCTTCCCGTGGGACTAGTCACCGAAAAGTGTGGACGGACGTTTTGTAACCAATGACGACCGAAATTCAAGCGATGGGCCCGAAACCAGGGGCGCTGGATAGCTGACTTCATTCCGCGTCTATGGGTGTTTGTGGTACCTCGGGGGGCCAAGGGATGAGTGAGATATAACCTGTGGCGTGTGGGGTAGTGACGAACCGCCACCAAATGCGCCACGCCGTGCCCTTTGTGCGCGCCTGGTGAAAGGGAACCCCAGATCTTTGGGCATGAGCCCTTACTACGTGATATAGGGCAGCTGTGGTCCGGGGGGCGCGTCTGTGGGCGCAGCGGTCGCCGTGCTGTTGCTGCGCGCGTGTGTGCGCTGGCACTGCATGGCGCATGGCGTGCCCATGCAGCCCAGTCCAGAAGGTACCTGATGGCAGATCCGGGGCAACACATGAGCAACATATGGTATATGGGCCATGCTGGGTGGTGTGCATGAAGGGAGGGGTCCTAAACACTGTTTTGTGGATGTGACTGGGTGTGGCTCTGCAGCAAGGCCGGCCTCCAGCCTCCTCCCGACACGATTTTCTTAAGCTACTGATTCAGCAGCTAGGCGAAACTAGTGGCACTCGTTCTGATTGGAAGACTTTTTCGGACACGGCGTTTGAGCGTGCTCAGGATAGGGTCGGGTAGAGAGCCGTGGTGTACGGTCCGGCTGCCCCTCAGGCGCCGGCCCCTCCACCACGGCGGTCAAGTAGATTGGCAAGCGCCACTTGACCCCCTATCCCCTAAAAGCAGTTAGGACCTATTTTGGAGGCGTCGCACAATAGCTCTCCTTTTTGCTCTGGGACTACACGTTGGCAGGCAGCCGGCTGGTGGCTACCGCCCCTCACAAGTAATTGTTAGGGCCAGAACTGGACTTGGGTCTAGGCGGTGGTACTAGGACTAGAGGTAGTCTTTGCTGGAAAGCCGATGTAACTGTAACTGACTGGGTGTGGGCAGGGAGCGACAGACGGCGCCAGGCCGCCGCCCTGGCGCCCCGGACCAGCATCTACAGCAGCACAATGCCACACTAGACTCATAAGATGTCTCTGCAACCGCGGGGGAGGCCGCGGGCCGCGTCGTCGCAACGGCGGGAGTCACGCTGACGGGTAGGTCCCCCGCCCCGCGCCCTGGCCCTCGCCAGCTGCCCCACCGACACAAACAGAGTTGCCGGGGTTATTCGAAAGGCGATAGGGGGGGCTAGGCGGAGTGGGGTGGCCTTTGGAAGAAGCCAAATGTGGGCCTCATGGTTGGCCCAGTTTTGGTATGAACCCCCCTAGACCCCCCCTCTGGGAACCAGGAGTGCCATTTGCCATCCGCTACTACACTCTCTCTCTCTGTTTCTCCGCCTCGACGACATGCGGTGCATTCCACATCTCGGAAGTTTGTCGGAGATGTGATTAGAAACGATCGAGGATTGCCTCGCATGGCGAGACCCTCCTCCCCTCTCCGCACACAACTCCGAGCCAGGCCCCCCTGTGCTTCTTTTCAAGACGTCGAGAGGCCCTGTACACGTCGTCAGCCCCCACTTGCGTTCGCTGAAGGGTGATGCACTCACACGTCGGCGTCACACCCTACACTCTTTCGAAAAAAACGAGTCATCTGCCCCGCCCCCGCTGCCCAGGCGCCGCCCCACATGCTCCCCTCCCTAGCCAGCCTCCCATTTAGGCCCCGGTTCCTCGCACAGCAATTTCGTGTGGGGGGAAAAGTGTCGGGTCTGAGGGCAAAAACTGAAACTGTCTCCAAGGACGCGCCACCTAGCCAGAGAGCACGGCATGGACATTATATAAGGTTGTATGGTCCGCTTTTGCGCTTGGAAGTGGCTCTGAGCGGAGGCTGGCCGTAAACTTATCGGTGCATGCTCTGAGCGGCCTCGGCACGCCCTCCGAGCACAAAAGCGGACCATACAACCTAATCTTGTGTCCATGCCGTGCTCTCTGGCTAGGTGGCGCGTCCTTGGAGGCAGTTCGGCCTCACCAGGGTTCCACCCCAGTGCTCGATCACCCCCACGAATCCTTCCAAGGCGCCCTCCTTGCAGCAGACGCTATTGCTAGACCCATGTGATGCCATACCGCGGGCGGAGGGCACCTTGGCAGGCCCCGTGGGCGAGATCGCTCTCATGCCCCCCGTGACTAGACCGGCACAAAACTGCCTCCAAAGACGCGCCTCCTAGCCAGAGAGCACCAGAAGGACATTATAACGGTACAATTTTGGCCGCATGCGCTTGGAAGGCGTGTCGAGGGCGCACTGAGTGTGCGGCCAGCGGAAACAGCCACTCCGCGCCCAGCGCGGCCTCCAAGCCCACAAGGAGAGAACACGCTATAATAGAATGTCTCTCTCTAGCTCTCTGGCAAGGTGGCGCGGCAATGGAGGCTTTTACAGTGTTTGCCCTCAGACCCGACACTTTTCCCCCCACACGAAATTGCTGTGTCCTCGCCTTCCTGAGAAACCCTGGGTTTGGCTCCCGTTTTTGGACGTCGGAACGGGGACACGGTCCATACCGACAGCTCGCTCCTGCTAACAAATGGAAAAAATGGCATTCAGGAAATCTGTCTCCCCACAGCCTCCCGGCGCAACCCAACGCTTCAGTGATGATACCACGGTCATGTCCAGTCCCTTGGGTGCATGTGGGGGCGCAGGCGAGCCCTGGGCGGCGAAGTCGGTGCCCCATGCACTAGTCACGGTTCGCGCACACGCGCTCTCCGCGGCCAAACAGTCGATGCATGTCATCACATAGGTGTAGCAATTGCTTCTGCTGCAAGGAGGGCGTCTTGGGAGGCCCCGTGGGCGAGTTCGCTCTTCTGGGCCCCCCTGACTAGAGCAGCACGAGACTGCCTCCAAGGACGCGCCGCCTGGATAAATCTCTTAGTTAGGACCACGGGGGGGGGGGGGCAGAAAAGAAAATGCTGGAACACATGGTGGAAATAATTTTTGACCCCCCCCCCCCCCCCCCCCCCCATCTCACAAAATACGCTATGCATGGAGCCGGGACCAACGCGCATGGCTTCCTTTCAGTGAGGGCTGTCCATCGCAATGTCTAAGTCGCACGCAGATGGCCAAAATTACCCCCCCAATCTAGCAACTCAATGGCTTAGTCGGCGGGCACCAAGGAGTGTGGACCCTCCAGTTCACACTTTCCAGGCAGATTCAGGGTTGACTCTCCCTAGTGTTTTGCTGTGCTCTCCAAGGAGATTCAGATGGCGTCAGTCCCATCTCAATCCATTAAGGTTGCTAAAATCCCTTGTGGGCACTTGGTGCACCGAAGGGAGCACGCGGGGGAGTTGGGGCGTTGAGGGGGTGTTACCCCCCACCCTATAACCCAGGGTCACTTCTTACAGTGGATTTGTGCTCCTCTCATCAAGGCGGTTCCAATGGTGGTTTTCCCGTCCAAAACGGCCCACTAGAAAGAAAGTGCTGAACCCCCCGAAGAAAGCTCTGGACCCCCCCCCCCAACTTTGAGCCCTCATATCTCGGCCCCCAGGTGTCCAAATTCAACAATTCCGATGGTTTTGGAACATTCACAGCAAGGAGATAAGATTCCAGCTTGTGTTCCATTTCTCGTGTTTTCTGCCACACACACACACACACACCCCGCGCCCCTCGCGGCGTCCAAGAGCAAACCGGGAAAAAAAGCCTCGTTGTAATGTCCTTACTAGGCCGTACGCTCGGCGGTGGCTCCTTGGAGCCACTTTCAGCGAAGGCATGCACATGCATGCTCGGCCGCGCAATGCATACTGTGCATGCATGCAGCCGGGTGACATGATCACTAGATATGACCACCACACCACAAATTCGATGGAAAAAACATGGACTCCCCCTTGCTGCATATGGAGAGATGTGCTCACCAATTTCACGAGACGCATGAGAGGCGTGCAGAAAGACTGCGTTGGATGTGACGAATGCCTCCCAGGCCCCTGCTGCCGGCACTGGTAGGGTGGTGGCGGTGGCGGCGGTGGTGAGTGCAACTGTGGTTGGCTGTAGGACCACAGTTTTTTACCACTGTTGGCTGCAAGGAAAACTAGAAACAAAGGGATCCTTCCATTGAAGAAAATTAGAAAACGGGCGCGTTTCCACCCACCGGATCGCGTTTTGCGGATTTTCCCAACACGGACATGGAAACCATGATTATCTGCTCATACTTTAGCCGTTTCCGACCTTTCCAGCGCGATGTACTCACCGCCCCTCTAAAGCCAAAAACGTTCCGTGTCTGCTGCAGCTGCTCCCTCATGCAACCACTGCTGGCCATGCCTCGCATACCATGGTGGCGATGATGCCATGCATGCATTGCCCACTTGCCAGCCCACCCATGCTGCCATGCTAGTCACTACCGCCCGAATCAACCCCCATGCCGTTACCAAGGCCATCCTCGCTGCCACGCCATGGGGCCCTGGCCCCGCGCGTGTGTTGCACGAGTCGAACTGGTGCGAATACTGCCCCCCCAGTCGCCGCCACTGTAGGCCACCCGTAATAGCTCCGCCGTAGCCTTGGGATCGTCGTGGGGCCCCATCGCTACAACTAGGTCACCGCTATTTGTTGTATATGAAAGCCGGACGCGCCTAAGGGCGAGTTTCCACTAACCGGAACCGACGTTTTTAAATGGCGTATCCGTCTTTTCCGGGTCCGCAAAAGGCCGAGTGTACTCACCGATCGTCATATCCGCCTTTTCCGAGTTGGGAAATGCAGATCATGCGAACTCGGATATCCGGGAAACACGGATGCAACTTTTAAGCGCGTCCGGCTTTCATATACAACAAATAGCGGTGACCTAGTTGTAGCGATGGGGCCCCACGACGATCCCAAGGCTACGGCGGAGCTATTACGGGTGGCCTACAGTGGCGGCGACTCGGGGGGCAGTATTCGCACCAGTTCGACTCGTGCAACACACGCGCGGGGCCAGGGCCCCATGGCGTGGCAGCGAGGATGGCCTTGGTAACGGCATGGGCGTTGATTCGGGCGGTAGTGACTAGCATGGCAGCATGGGTGGGCTGGCAAGGGGGCAATGCATGCATGGCATCATCGCCACCATGGTATGCGAGGCATGGGCCAGCCGTGGTTGCATGAGGGAGCAGCTGCAGGTGACGCAGCCGACACGGAACGTTTCCGGCTTTAGAGGGGCGGTGAGTACATCGCGCTGGAAAGGTCGGATTCGGCTAAAGTATGAGCAGATAATCGTGGTTTCCATGTCCGTGTTGGGAAAATCCGCAAAACGCAATCCGGTGGGTGGAAACGCGCCCTAAAAGTTGCATCCGCGTTATCCGGATATCCGTGTTCTTATCATCTGCATTTCTCAACCCGGAAAGGGCGGATATGACGATCGGTGAGTACACTCGGCCTCTTGCGGACCCGGAAAAGACGGATGCGCCATTTAAAAACGTCGGTTCCGGTTGGTGGAAACGCGCCCTTTGGGGGATCTTTCCATTGAGCCGGAAATATGTTATCCGGGTGGAACCAACCGGTCGGTTACTGAATTTTCAGCCGTTTTGTTTCCATTGACGCGCCCGGATGGACATCTGGGCAGACCCGGATAAGGTGCCAGGCCGGAGGCGGGCGCGAGGGTCATCCGGCTCATCCGGCTCATCTGGCCCTCGGTCAAACCTCAGCGTAGGGCCTGCAACCGAGCGCGACGAATGGACAACTCCATCGCGCGTCTGTAGATGTGATCAGTACATCGACCCGAGAAGAAACGCGTGCACTACGGCCTGGGGACGTTCAACACGGTCTAAAACCGACCCATGCAAAGTGCGCCATGCAACTGTTGCTGCGCAAATGCGTGCCGCACTGCATCGCGCTGGTGCGGGGACGCCCACGGCAATATCCGGGCATTGCATGCAATGGAAACACGACAACTTGGATATTCAACGAGTGCCAGAAATTGCCCGCGGCCCGGATTGTCGTCTGGTGCGGACCCGGATAAGCGACACACCGGAAATTCAATGGAAATACCCCCTAGGGATTTTGGGGTGCACTGGGGCGCATCCGCCTCGCTCACAGTCTACTGATCGCGTGCCTGTAGACATGCGTGGTGCCTCGCACAGTCTGTGCAGGCTGGAACCACGCAGTTGAAGTTGGTGTATATATGGTCACCCCCACCTAAGTCACAAGCCCTTGTACACATGTTGAGCTGACGCACAACACCTGAGGTGCTGATGCTTGACAGGTGCTGAGAGGTGCACACGCCCTTGTTAAGCTGAACCCATGCGTGGCGGACTCTTCACGCAAAGTTACTCCCAGACATAGTCCGGGCCTACGCGAGAAGGGTGCGTATGGGCCCCGCCCTTCGCAGTAGCTAAGCTAGACCCGGCATCTCGTGACATTGTCACATGCGTGGACGTGCAGGCCAGCAGACAGCCAGGCGGAAAACGGGGCTGTCTGCGACACCTGTCGCGGAGTTCTTTGAAGATCGTGTGGTAAGAAAAGTGTTAATCCTGTTGGCCACTATAGTTTTGGCCATTTTTGCCTCTTTAGGCCACAGGTTGGGTGGGGATGGCCTCAGGGGGTGTCAAGTTTGGTTGGGATGTGGCCGGGACATGCGTGGAGAGGGGGCTTCTGTGGCAGTGGCAGCGAATACACTTGGCGTGGTAGGGAAGCAACCGGTTTGTGCACAACTCTGAAAGATTGGGACATCCTCCGACACCTGATCACGCTCAGTCCACCAAGTCCCGCAGCAGCACAATCTCACTGCAGTGGCTACAGTATGGATTGTCATGTCTAGCCACCAATTTATACCCAGCTTTAAGTGCACTGTTTATGAGAGACAAAAGTGCTTTACTCAACAAGCCATGATGCATGCGGGTTGGGGTCATCTATCTCGCCATATTTTGGCCTCCACGGCCCGGCCACCATCTTCTGAACAACTGTTTTGAGAGTAACGAGATGAACCTCCAAGGTAATCTGCTGTGGGGCCAAACTGGGGTACTTGAAAACGCCGGGAAGGACGGCGTACTCCCACCCCTCAACATCCATTTTCAGGTAGGCTGGTGGGGTGTTTTCCCCTTGAGTTGCCACCTCAACGATCTTGTCCCAGGTCACGTAGCGGCCATTCGTGCTGCCCGACACACTTAACGGGTGGAGTGTCACCCTGGAGGAAAGCTTTTGAGGCACTGCCCAGGTGCCTGTGCAGCGTGGGGCCCGTAACTGTAGCCTCCCGTAACTGTTACCTCCTGTAACGTTACGGGGGTTACGGGCCATCCCCAGCAAAGTGCCCCGTAACACCCCGTAACCCGAGAAAGGTGTGAAACAGTGTGGATGTGCGCCCCACACCGTTGACTGGCCCCGAAGAGCGTTGACTCGGGGTTACGGGAGGGGTCACGGGAGGGTTGCAGGAAGGGCTCTGAGGGTGACGGGTTATGGGCCACGCGGTGTGGGGTTACGGGCCCCACGCTGTGGAGGTCGGGTCGCTAGCGGTTGCAGATGTAGGGCAGTGTGGATTCTCCTACCCCATCGCTCTGTGCTTATTCACGTACATCAAGGATCCCTGTCATCAAGGATCCTTGCCATCGAGGATCCCTGCTGTTATGTGCCACCCCCGCTCCATGTGTGCATATGACTCTGGAGCGGCGGCGCGATGCGCTCCGTCCCCAAGCCTACTCAAGGGCATCGTGGCCACCTGTGGCGATGGCCCACCCACATCGACGTGGCGCACGGCGTGGATCGTGGCGTGCATCGGTTCACGAGCAAGAGGTGGGTGGGCCGCAAACACGTGCACGGCTGAACGCCCTCCTCGCCCCGGTGCTCAGCGCATGCAACTACGCGTCCGGTTGCCATATCTTAGGAGCGCTGGTATGGTCCAGCCTTCAGCCTGGAGGGGGAGAGCGCGCGGGGAAAATTGAACCAGCATGCACGCTCGTTACGCCCCAACACTGCCCTCCTCCTGCCTTGATCGCTACAGATGTCATCGCTGCAGGCGAAGAGCATGGCGTCTAGAGGGTGGCTTCTCCTCGTTGGCTTCCCTGCACTCGGCGGCTACAACTCGGATATAGTAGCCCCAGAAGGCTAGTACACTCCCCACCGATCCCACGACCATGGCCATCGAAGGTGTGTTGCATGGGAAGTCAGCATGCGGGGTTGGGGTTGGGGTTGCTTGCTTGGGGACTGCGTGGTCGGAGCGGGCATGCGAATGGCTGCATGGCGTGCATGCGCGCATTGCGCCGCCATTTTCCTGACCCCCCCCTCCCCCGCCCCCCCCCTGCGGATGTTCATTCCAGCGCCAACCACTCCGGCTTCTGCATTATCTTAATGTTGTTCGATGGTGGCATCCCCTTCATCCCGGCCGTCAACATGCGCCCCGTCGACGCGTGCTCCGCTCGCCCCCTACACTGCGCACACGCTGACGTCGACCCGGGCGCCTTCTGGTCGCGCTTCACACCATCATCGCGAGACGTATGCCCGTGTTCAACGACGACGGCCATGTCTCTATCCTGTTTCACACAGCGCCGACACGTCGTCTCCCTCACAACTGTCTGCCATGGCTTCCGGAAGTCCGAATCCACCCTCAGATCTCACACAGACCCCAGTTTTTACAGTTTTCACATGTACGCGCCCGGAGGACCCCCGGGCGTGAGTTAAGGCCTAGACTACACGTCTAGGGGAGCTCTACTAAGAGAGCCCGCAAGGCCACGCAGCGCGCCAGCCTACCAGGGAGTCAGAAGTAGGAGGTTGCCCTCCCCCCCCCCCCCCCCGCCACTACACAAGCGCCAGCTAGGGATCAGGGGGGATGTTGGGGTCTCGGTCTTGGTTTTGTTTCAGCTGGCTCAAGCTGTCTTCGTGTGCATATGATGCTGTGTAGCTGGTTGATCGCCATCGTGTGCAGTTTCTGGCAGCAGGCCCTTACATGGTCGTGTGTGACACCAAGCTTTGTGAGTGCTTGGAGTGTGTGCTCTGTGAAAATGGTGCCTGTAACGCCCACCAGGATTGGTATTATTGTCACCGTATGGTTGTGTGCCGTCAGCATGTTGTCGAGGTCTGTGTGTTGCGTGCGCGCTCGAGTTGGTCGGTGTGGCGCGTGTCGATGCAGGTCTTGACCTCCACGATGTAGACTTGGGCGGGTCCCTCGGGGTTTTCCGTGTTGTTTGGGCGAGCCAGCAGCACGTCTGGTTTCAACTTCCGGAGCTGGGCGGTGTGGGTTTCCTGTGTCACGCCTGGCGGTCGTGGCAGCACCCACTCTGGCACGTGGTTGCCCACTGTACCCTGTCTGTGCTACAGAGCTCTTGCCTGCCCACGTCTGCAGAGACGATGCAGCCCCCCATGCTGCCTGCTGAATGCACTTCAGCGTCCGTCGCGACAGAGCATTGTGTCGTGCTGTGTACATCTCCTCCATTGTCTTGTGCTGGCAGCCTGATGCGATGTGTGAACCTCCATCCTCCTGATGGCAGAGCGGGCATTTGACTGTAGTGGTGGTAGTAGATGGAGCTGGTGTTGGACTCGCCCAGGTGGTGCACTGTGTGCATGTGTTGGCGGATCGCGTCTGTTGTGTTGCGCAGCGCTCTGGTGCGTGTGTCGCTTTCCGTCTGCGGGGCTGCGGCTTCTGGGGCCATCGGAACTGTCTGTGTGTCGTTTGTTGTGGTAGTGTTGCCCTGTTGCCCCTGTTGCTCACGATTTTGTGTGAATGGCCAGTGTGTCTTGTCGTACCACGGCACATCGCCATGCTACTTTTGTCAGGGGGAGGGAGAGGGATGGTGCTGATGCACCCCGGGCCGTGTGGGTCCCCGGGGGTGGCGGAGGAGTTGAGGTGGGAACGAGTTAGGGGCGTGCCGCCTCAGTGATTGTCGAGTGTGGACATGGGCTCGCATTCCCGCACCTGGCTCTCAGAACCGTGTGGGTAGTATTTCTTTGCGGTTCGTCACGACGGGGGACTGTGCTGGGGGGCTGTGTGTGATCGCCTCGCTGGCTGTAGCTTGGGGGTCTTGTGTTTTTACTCAGGGTCTAGGCGCTCCCGTTGTGTAATGCAAACGACGACGACGACCATGCGTCGGCGAGACGTCAACTAGATCAATCCCTCTTGCTGCTTCCTTTGCAGATAGGTCGGCCATCTCGTTCCCCGCGCAGCCACTGTGCGCCCGGACCTTGATGAGCTCGAGCGGGGCCATGTTGTGTGCTACCCTCTCGTGGAGCAGCTCTACGATTCGCCCCATAATCTCCGCATGGCGATGCATGCGGACCAGCGCCGGGTGGTGGACGGCCTTGCGTATCTGACAGAGCGCAGACAGGCAATCACTTGCAATCGTTTGTTGAGTGGAAGGCGACGCCCGAATGGCCTCGTGGAGCGCTGCCAGCTCCGCGTGGTTGACGGTGTCTCCGCCTGCCGCGTGCCCAGGGTCTATCAGCGTCACCAGTGGCGGTCCATGCCGCTGCATCTGCCAGTTTGAGGCACCTGACTGCATCACAGTGGGCTCTTCTGGTGACGCCCCAGGGGCGCTGACACGCATGCGCGATGCGTCGGTGAAGGTGATGCTGTCCCATGCGTGCCTGGGTTCAAGGGGGCGTGTGGGCTGCGCGGTGGGAGGGGGGGGAGCGCGCGCTGCATGCGGCTCCATGCGTGCATGGGGCGTCTCGCGCGGGGCCTGCTTGAACCGCTTGGTTGCCTCCCATGTCTCGTGGCCCGTGGCACCTCTGGCTGGTGGTGGGTCGGTTGGATGGGTCGTGGCTGCCGGCTCCTTGACACTGCCTGCGTACACCCCGCGCAGGGCTGCTAGCAGCGCGGCGTGCTTCTCAGGGCTCCACCCCAGCTGCAGGCGGGCGGCCTCGTTCCATACCAGCAGCAGGTCAGTGTGGTGCGTGTGTGCTGTTGCCCTGTGGGTCTCGCGCGCCCACAGCACGTCGCTGTCTGCATGCGGGTCTGCTCCAGAGAGCGTCGCGATGTGGGTGATCACGTGTGGTGCTGTGCGTGCCCACTGCGCGTATTCAGGTGTTGCTCCCTTGTCTGCGCTTGTATGGCAGCAGGAGGACCGTGCATGTCGCTGCTGGATCTTCGCCCTTGTGCTGGGCTGACATCGCGGCCCAGCGCACGGCACGGCGGTGTTCCACAATCTCTGGTGGCAGCATCGCGTGTGAATGGCCAGTCCATTGGTGGGAGCGAGCCGTGCCTACCGTGCCGAGGGCCCGGTCGTGTAGATGCTCGATGTCGTATGATGTTCGGGTGAGTGAGCGGTCAGGGGGCTGCTGTATCTTTCCTTTGTGCACCCAAAGTGTTCTACCAATACTTCGGCGATGTCGGGGTGTGCGGCACGTGGGGGGGCGCGTGCGCCCGCTTTCTGCTTGTGTGTATGACGTTCACGCTGCAGGTTGTCAATCAATACCGCTGTGAATTCCTGTTCGTTGGGCTTGCCCTGCTCGTCTATTGTCGTGTGTCCGCCCGCGTTGTGATCGTACATGGCGTGGAGCTTGGCGAGCCGCTGTTCTGTAAGAGCCCCCTCGCATGTGCCGTCGCTGTTGTACACGCAGGCTGCGCGCGTCGTCACTGTCGGTGGAGCGGCGCGGATGTCGACGTTGGCAAGGTGTGCTGGTTGCGTCCAGAGGTCGACGTCTCGTACCACGACACAGCAGGCATCCAGCGCTTTGACGTCAAGACCCGGGTGGGTTTCTGACGTGTTGAATTTGATCACGTCTCGGAGGGGTGTGCCAAACGTGCTCTCCCATTGCTGGGGGTCTGTGTCATGCGTGCCCTGTCGCTGAATGTTTGTGAGGTGTTGGTCTCTCGCGTGTTTCGTCATGCGTGCAGGTGGGTTGTGTTTGTTGTCGTCGTTCCATTTGTTAACCATCTCCGCGACCTCCTTGTTTTCGCGCAAGCCTTCTTCTGGTTCCCAGGTGGGGCGCCAATGGACTTCCACAATCTCCGATAGTTTTGCGTGTTCAGGGTGTTCATTGAGGTCGTGGCAGGCCGGGCATTTCCATTCTTCATCTTCATCCCCCGTGGGGGGCGTGTATCCCATGCACCCAGCTATGCATGCGGTATGGTACGTCTTTTGACATGAGTTGCATAACGGCATGTCGTCGTGAATGGGTGTGCCTGGGTTAGCGATGCTGTCTGCGTTCCAACACACCTCGCATGTGCACTCATCGTGTTCCAGCTCATGTCGACCACACTGGCGGGGTGGGTGTGATGGGTTGGGATCACGGGGTACCGACGATGGCGGCGCCGACTCCTGCCAGCAGCTCGCCCTCCGTCCCCGCATGCCTCGCAGTTGCCTGCCGTATGACGCCGTGCCTCAAACAGCCACTAGCGCTCTGGATCAGGGCAAATCGGCGACATAGCCGATTTTCAAAAACCCAGAGTCGCTCACGCTGCAGCAGCACCCTGTCAGCCCAGTTGGTCCGCCATTGGCGGCGTCGGGGCGGGAGCTCCCGACGATTTTGACACCACTTGAAGAACAGCTTAGCCAAGGAACCTGTGTGAGGACTGCCAATGGCCTCTAAGAGAAGTTGGACTCTAAGAGAAGAGTGGATGAAGGATCCACTAGCTTCCATGCTACTCCTATTCGGTTGCAACGAGTAAAGGGAGTGAGCAAAGGTAGCGACTAGGAAATCAAAGCTTCTAGGGTCACTCCCAAATGGTTTGAGTTTCCGACCAGTGGGGTCTAATGTCGAAAAATCAGGGAGAGTGGCAATCCCTGTTTTCAGAAGACGGAGACCATGATTCGTGTCAAAGGTAGAAGCATTAATGACACCCGCTGTTAAGCAAGTTGTAGTGTATCTGGTTGTCGGCATGCTGTGACACATGGCAGTGCTTGACTCACTTATCATCCACCATCCTCCAACCATGGGATGATCAAAGGCAGGTGTGGGGCTGGTGTGGGGGTGTTTCACTCAAATTCAGCTGCCCCCCATTCAGCTGCCCCGCCTCCTTCCTCCTTCCGGTGCACCTCAATCGTTGAAAAGTTTCGTGATGCAATGATGCGCAACGCACGGGTCGGTGGTATGCCAGCACGGCATTGACCCCAGTTGACGCTGCAAAGGAGCGTGGCAGCGCATCCCCCAGGTGAGCTGGCACCACACATGTTCTGTTAATCATGTATCCTTGGGGTCGCAAGCAGGGGCGAGGGCAGGGTGAGAGCTTGGGGACGCATGGGTGCGTGTGCTCGTGATGAGACAGCATGCGATGCGGCAGCATGCCTCAAGGCAGCATGCCTCAAGGCAGCATGCGATATCGTGCACGCGTTATGAGGATCGCAGCTCATTGAACGTCAATGCGTGTGGCTGCTTGGCCGCTGGCTGCCCAGGCTCGCAGGTCAAGCATGCAAGCGCCAGGTCTTGAATGCTCAGCTGCATGCACACACAGGTGTTCAAACAAAGCTGCACCACCGGCATGCTGGTGGTGGATGCTGGGCCGGGCAGAGGCATGCACGCGTTGTGCGGCACATGGTGAGCGGCGCATGCATGCTCGTGGCGCATGCATGCGGCGCATGGTGAGCATTGGTGCATGCCGCTTGTGCATGGCCGTCCGTCCGCCCCGTCCGCCCGCCCCATAGCCCAACAACCAAAACTCTGTATGCTGCCTGCAGATTGGACCATACGCGGTCAGCGCAAGATGTCTGCGGACAAGCTGCCCAGCATGATCGTAATGTGAATCTAGATCGCACGCCGATCGATCACCCCAGCTGGCGGGCGGGCATGACGATCGCGGCGTGCATGATAATGCGGCGAGGCTCCCCCTCTTCCCCCTTGCACGCGCCCACCCACCCCAACCTTTGTGCGAGTGCCCCCCCCCCCCCCCCAACACACACATACACCCCACCCCTTGCGAGCGTGCATGCAAGCCAGCCAACCCCCACCGGCGTGAGCGCTTGCAGGCCGCCCCCCCCCCCCCAATGTGTGTGCACGCTGGGGCGCACCGACCCACCCTCATGTGCGTGTGCACGCTTGGGTGCGCCAACCCGCCTGCCTTTGTGTGTGTGTATGCCCCCCCCCACACACACTCTCCCCTTGCGTGCACCTGCGCACAGACCAACCCCATCTGCTTGTGCACAAGCCCCCACCCACCCACCTACCCACCCACCACCACACAACACATACAACAACCCTAGGAGATGATCAAACTCGTCAAGAGCGCTCTCAATGTGCCCGACGACGTGGACAGCGCCAGCGACGTCTCGCCCAAGAGCTGCAAGAACAAGGCGGAGACAATTGTCGGCTGGATCAGCGTTAGCAACACGTACGCGCGCTCCAGCTCCGGCGCTGTTCAAGGGCTAAGTACTCGCTGCTCCTTTGCCTGCCACCCTCTGCCAACCCCAGCCAACCCCTCGCCTGCCACCCCCTCGTCTGCCGCCCTCGTTGTATCCGCTACCCCCTCATCTGCTACCCCCTCGCCTGCTTTCCTTGTTGTATCCGCCTTGGCCCTCAGCCCCCCCCCCTTCACACGCACACAGGCGCAGCAAACCAGTGTTCCTTGTGTTGCCCGGCTGCTCCTGCCAACGTGCCTGAATACACGGGCATCGCATGCATGCTCGGGGACATCACCTCGATCATGGTGTGCGTGCGCTTCGAGTGTGTTGACGAGGACATGACGCGTGCTGGCGGGCGCCATGCCGGTCGATGCAATTGACTGGTCAGCTGTGACGGCGTGCCCCCCCCCCTTCTGCCATCATCGCGAGGCGTGGGGTGCAGTGCACTGCCCATGCAGCGGGCACTGACATGAAGTGTCTGGTGGTGGGGCTATTGTTCACCACCTTGCGCGTTCTCGTCGCCAAGCCCTGGACCCAGCAATGCGGCGCTGCTGGTGACGAGGATCTCCGTGCCGCTGACGAGCGGGGTAAAATACGACTGGCCTGACTCCTGCTAGAATGCCCCTCGGTGGAACACTTCAGGAGCGGCTTGCCCGGCGCTGCCATGGCTTGGCGATTTGCCGCGGCGCTGCCGCGGCCCGTGCTGGGAGACGGCCCTTATCCCCCCCCCATGCAGGACGCCATGCGGCACCGATCTCGACGAGTTGATTGACGAGCGGAGGAGCTGGCGCCCGTCTATGCATGCTGGACATTGGTCAAGATGGCTGCTCGTGGAGGCGGGCTACCATCACGGCTTCAGTGGTGGTGACCGCCGAGGCATCGCAGCGTTCGTCACCGCGCTCATCCTCGGGGTCGCTCGTCTGCCGGTGACTGGCGTTGGAAGGTCTTCAGGCAGCCTCCATGACAACTCTGTCGTCCATGCACCCCTGGAGGGTGGGACCTGGCCATGCATGAGGCATGGGGCGCCGGCTGAGCCCCATGCAAACGAGAGCTGGACAGCCATGCACTGCCAGGCGGGGACCGTTCCAGTCAGCGCCAGTCGGCTCTGCCAGCTTGACTGGCCACAAGGCCACTACTGTGACCCTGAGGAAGGTCCTCTCCTATATGCTCCTTGCCAGACATGTCTCTCAGAGACCGCTGTTTGGGGTAGTCTAACCGGCAGGAGCAGTAGTCTATCGGCCGGGAGCCGGCGGTACTCTAGTACTTCAGTGTGCTGGAGCATGGGCGGGTGCCTCCAGTAGAAGAGTAGCCTGCTTAGCTGGAAACCCCGTGTTACTGTGTTACTGTGCACATGTGTGTGTGTTTGTGTGTGTGTTTGAGTGTGTGTGTGTGTGTCTTCAGGTCAAAAGCTGGAATTATAACTGTGCTAACTTAAGTAGTAGGGAGCCCTAGGGGGTGTGCTGCGACCCTCTCTCCTCTGAGTGCACAACCAGCAGCAGCAGCAGCATCGGCAGCAGCAGCAGCAGCAGCATTGCCTCCCTCCACCTGCCCCATCCACCGCAGAGACCCACCCTCGCCCGCAAATGCCGGTGCGGGGCTCATCGACATGGGGGAGCTGTGTGCTGTGCCGGGAGGGGAAGCGCCTGTGTGCCATGAGCGTAGGTGTGTGGGTGTGCTGATGTGGGAGTGTGTGTGGAGGGGTGCGAGTGTGCGTGCGGCGTGCGGCGGTGTTCATGGACTGATGTGTGTGCTGGGTTGGGTGTGTGACTGAGTGTGTGTGTGCATGCGCATCTGGGTAGCTGGGCAGCGAGGTGATGCATGAGGATGTGCGCGGAGTCCATGCGCCGGTCATCTCTAACTATGGGGTGGACATGAGCGAGGAGTGCGCCTGTGTGTGCATGCGTGCACCACATACAAGTCAGTGCTCGGCAGCCTATTCGAGCCATACTGAACTCAATTCCTATCGCCGTCAGTAAAATATACCATCCACCCAAAGGAGGTGATTCAAAGGGTCGGACCTCGAAGCGATTGCGCGATGTATTAAACAACGCGCAACCTGTGTATTAAAGCTGCAAGTGCAGGCGGGTGCATGCGGCTCAACTCATGTTACGGTTTGATTCATATGCATGGGCGTACACAAGGCCACTACTGTGACCCTGAAGAAGGTCCTCTCCTATATGCTCCTTGCCAGACATATCTCTCAGAGACCGCTGTTTGGGGTAGTCTAGCCGGCGGGAGCGGTAGTCTATTGGCCAGGAGCCGGCGGTACTCTAGTACTTAAGTGTGTTGGAGTATCGGCGGGTGTCTCTAGTAGAAGAGTAGCTTGCTTAGCTGGAAACCCCGTGTTACTTGCTACTTGCATGGGCGTGGGCGCGGGCGTCCCCCCTCTACCCGCCCCCCTCCACCCTCCACCCACGCCCCACGCCCCTCACCCCTACCCCCCCCCCTCCCGTGGAGTGATCTGTTTAAGAGAAATTGTAAGACTTGTAATCATTGCGTAACCACCACTGCTACCACTACCACACCCACACCCGCGCCCAAACCCACACCCTCACCCGCGGCACCGCACCACCCTGGCTGCTGCTCGAGCTCGTGCCACCACCGCCGCGCCGTGAGTGATGTTGCTGCTGGTGCTGCTGGTGATGATGATGATGCTGGTGGTTGGATGGCCCCCCGGATCCATCAGGCGTGTGGCCCACCATAAGGTCAAACCACCTGATGAGCAGGGGCGTGTGGGTGGGGGGGGGCATGTGTGTGTGTGTGTGTGTGTGTGTTGTGTGTATGTGCGTCGTCGTCGTCGTTTGCATAACACAACGGGAGCGCCTAGACCCTGAGTAAAAACACAAGACCCAAAAAGCTACAGCCAGCGAGGCGATCACACACAGCCCCCCAGCACAGTCCCCCGTCGTGACGAACCGCAAAGGCTACTACGCACGGTTCTGAGAGCCAAGTGCGGGAATACGAGCCCATGTCCACACTAGACAAACACTGAGGCGGCACGCCCCTAACTCGTTCCCACCTCAACTCCTCCGCCACCCCCGGGGACCCACACGGCCCGGAGTGCCTCAGCACCATCCCTCTCCCTCCCCCTGACAAAAGTAGCATTGCCCCCCGCTGGAGGGTTGCATCGCGTAAGCGGATCCTGCAAAGGGGCAAAACGAGAGCCAGAAAAAGTCAGGGACCCTCAAGCCAGAACACCCCGGTCCGCAAGGAGTAACCCGGGGGGTACACACATATAGTTAGGCTCCCCCACACACAAAAGCACTGGACATGGTTGGATACTCGCATAGCCCGCCGATTAGGCGGGAAGCACCGCCACACACCCCGGGGGGTGTGGGCAATCAAGACAAACCCCGCTCTCGTAGGAGAGGGCGTGGCCAAGACGTGGCCCATAATAAAAGAATGAAAAACCGGGCCGCAACCTCTAGCGTTCAAGGGGATTTCTAACTGGGATTTCAACCAGCACACAGGACTTGAAACCTGCCACCCTTAACCTGGCTCTGGGCACATGCCCACCCCTTTGTGTTGCACCGAGCACGACTTTGAGCTTGTCGCAGGCCCCCCCTCTTGGGGGGAGGCACAGAAGGACTCGGTGAGGGGCACATCCTAACTTCAATTAGTTTGGGGAAAACGGAAAGGCAGAAAAAACAGGACAGGGGGGGCATGTGGGGGGGCCCCCCCTGAACAGGCCGAGCCTGCATCAACAGAACATAATTAGTATAGGAAGGGCGATAACTGGGCCGGGTATCCCAGCCCACCCGCGGAAGGGGGGGGGGGGGGGGGTGGGTGAGGGAGAGTAGGGAGGCTCATCATGCTACAAGGGCCGCCCATGCGGACCGCACCCAGCCTAGACAACGTGACGCGTGACTCTCTCGTGAGCCCATGCGTGGGTTTTCCCGTGGTCGGCGACACCCCAGGGGTCATGCTTGCCCCCCTGACCAAATCACCACACGTCACGTCGTTCGGGCCAGATACGGGGCGGCAACGGCCGCCACCCCTGGCAATGACAAAAAAACTCCCACCTCTCCCCTGCCCTGACCCAGAGCACGGGTCAGGGCAGGTGGATGCGCCCCACACCTACAGAGTAGCAGGCATGGGTGGCCGGTTCAGGACGGTGCGCTGCCCCTCCCCATTGGGCAGGCAGCCGAAAAGGGGTGGTTGCCAGGGAGCACCCCCCATGGGGCCGGAAACAGGCCGACCCCAACAAAATCCTGGAGGAGGCTCCAGAACTCCGCCACAGCGCGGCGTTCCGCCACTATCACCGCCGCCGCGTCCCCGGCTGGAGTGCGGCCCAGGCCGGCCGATTGTGGCCCCAAGACGGCTGCCCACATGCGGCGGCGCCCACGCTCCATGGCGTCGACAGCCGCCGCGCACACCACCGCCCAAGCCCCCGCGTGCAGCCCGCTGGCCACCACCGCTGCTGGGGGGGGGCGCAGTAGCCAAACATCCGCCCGAGAGGGCCCGTCGGCCACTGGGAGCCCCAGGCCAAGGCGGAGCTCCGCGGCAACCGACGCTGCCACGGGGCAGGACCAAAAATAGTGCTCCCGCGCCTGCAGCGCCTGGGCTGCTCTGGGCGCGGCCGGCGACGGGGCCCAGCCGCACGGGCAGTGCCCCCCCGAGGGGGGGGCGATGTCGTGGCCACCCGCGTACCGCACGCCGTGGGCGGCCAACCGCCAATAGGTTTCCTTGGACTGGTTGACCCACAGCACGCGCCAGAGGCCCTTCATGGCCCTCGCTAGCGCAGCCACCTCGACTACCCGCTCCGCTGCGTCGGCTGGCCCCGCGGCGTCGCCCTCAAAGGCGCTGTCGACAAACTCCCCCTGCCAACCCGCGCGCATCCGCCGTGACGGGGCTAGCAGCTGCCGGGTGACCCGCCCCACCCGCAGCGCCGGGTGGTCAGCCAGGCTGATTGGCGCCGACATGCCATCGGCAGGCGCCCGCCAGCCGAGCGAGTCGACCACCTCGCGGGTGGCGTCACGTGCGTCGGCAGCAGCGTCCCCGCCGCCTGCCATCGCGCCTGCCCGGCACAGCTCCGGGATCGCCGCCATCAGCATCAGGGCGGCCTGCACACTGACCCCCGTCCGGGCCGCGACCGCCGTGCCGAGGGTCGTGGCGCCGCCCAAAGCAGCGGGGCAGAGCCCTGTGACGACGACCGCCGCGATCGCACACGATTGGGAGTCCGCAATCATGTGCGCGATGATCACCTGGCGAGGGGAGGGGGGGGCTGGGGCAACTGTGAGTGGCACGGGCCACCCCTCCGGGTGCGACCCCGAGGGGCGGTCGATGTGCAAGTGCGGGTTGCCCCAGAGCGGGAGGTGCTGCCACATGGGGGCCCGTGCAAAGTGCAGCGGCCTCATGGGCTCGATCTCGCCCAATGCGCGCAGCCCAACCGCCATCCGGCGCAGCGGGCCTGCGGGGAGGTCGTGTGCACCGGGGAGGTGGAGGCAGGGGGCGAGGCGACCCGCCTCTGGGTCAGCCCCTGGCTGGGTGCCGGGGAGCAGGGCCAGGACGGGCGGGACGTGCGGGCACAACACCCGCAGGATATCTGCACCCATATCCATCCAAACCGGCGTAGGGGACGGCGCGTCGCGTAGCAGCACTTCCTCCACGGTGGGCTCCGGTGAGCCAGCCGCACGAGGGCGGCGGAGGTTGCGCTGGGTGCGCGGGCGGGTTGCGTCCGTGTCGCCGACCGCACACCTGATGAACCGGCTTGCCTGGTGCGCGTGCCGAGCCTGCAAGTGCTCGGCAAGGGGGATGAGGCCAAAGCCACCTGCGGCAGGGGGGCCGCTGAGGAGGCACGTGTGGAGGCCCGGCACGCGGGGCATGGTGGAGGCTCCGAGGCCGGGGGGGGCGTCACCTGCGTCCACCAGCCAGCGTGCCCAGCTGTGGGCGACAGAGAGGACAACAGGCGGCGGGTCAAAGTGCTCAGCAAGGTGCAGCAGTTTGGACATGCCGTACGTGTGCGAGGCCGTGGCCCGCCCAAAGGCAGACAAACCTGCGGTCGAGGCTTTGGTGAGGGCGGCCCGCAGGACCCCCAGCGGCGCGCCCCACATCGGGTCGTCGAGCAGGGCGGCCTCGTTGGTGGGGCGCGAGCCGCCCCCCGGCCCGCCTGACCAGAGTGGGCCGCCAAGCGCCGTGACGGTGCCGGACACCTTGAGCCCCTGAATCAGCACGGGCTCTCCGATGGGGTGCGCGCTCCCGACTGGGACGAGGACTGACTTCTTCTCGTTGAGGTGCTGGCCAGAGGCGCGCGCGAAGACGGCCATGTGGCGCAGGAAGCACTGGACGTCCTCCGGCGAACGCGACCGGAGCAGGACGTGGGTGTCATCAGCGTACTGATCGCCGAGCAGCCGGCGGCCCTCCCAGCCCGCCGGCACCAGGCCCACCACGGGGCATGTGCACAGCCAGGCGTTGAGGGCCCAGGCGATGAACAGGTAGAGGACAGGGGCGAGCGGGCACCCTTGCCGCACACCCGCGTGGGAGCGGTACGATGCCGACGTGAAGCCGTTGACCATCGCCGCTGCTCTCGTGTCGAGCAGGACTGTCTTGGCCCAGCCGATGAGGCCTGGGCCGGCGCCCACCGCCTCCATGACCGCCAGGAGGAAGGGCCGCGAGACGGTGTCGTAGGCCTTCCTGAAGTCAAGGCACGCGAGCGTTGCCGTTGCGGGCAGGCCGTGCTGCTCCCCACACAGGCGCAGCCAGGCAGGGAGGAGCTGGAGCATGGCGAGGTTGTCGCCGATGAGGCGCCCAGGGAGGAACGCCGTCTGCTCGGGGGGGATGGAGCGGGAAAGCAACGGCGCCAGCCGCGCCGCCAGCACCTTGCCCATCAGCCGGTAGTCGGTGTTGAGGAGGGTGATTGGCCTGTAGTTTGCTGGGTCGGCCGCGTCACCAGGCTTGGGGAGGCACCGGATGACGCCGTCGAGGTAGCCGGGGGGGGACTGGCCGGTTGTGCCGATGGCGGTGTAGAGGGACGCCAGCATGGGGGCGAGCTCTGGCTGGAAGGACGACCAGAGCTCCGCCGGCAATCCGTCTGGCCCGGGGGCCTTGCCTGGCTGGGTCATCTTGGCCGCGCGTTTGACCGAGGCGGTGGAGATAGTGGGGGATCCGGCCATCACCGCCAGCTCAGGCGGCAGGGGCGTTGCGTGCAGGCGGACGGCGTCCATCACCTGACGCTCCTCCTCTGCAGCGGGCGGCGGAGCCGCCGCGACGCCCGCCCAGTAGGCGGCCGTCACGTCAGCCATGCTCCGGCCGTCTGTGGCGATCCCCCCTCCACGCGGGCACCGAAGGGACGCTACGTGGGAGGCTGAGCGTGGGGGGGTCAGCAGTTTAGTGAGGTGGGGGCTAGTTCGCTCGCTCGCACGGAGCCAGGCGATCTTCCTCTGGTTGGCCTCGTTCGCGGTCTCCGCTCTCCATGCGGCGGTGAACTGCCGCCGAGCATCAATGACCGCGTTGAGGGACCTGTTGGAGCTCTCAGTCTCGGCCGCGGAAATGGCAGCCTGGAGGGCAGCCTCCGCGGCCGCCCGCGTGCCCGTCCCACCAGCGTTGATCAAACGCAGGTGGCCGTTGAGCTCTGTGATCTTGGCATGGAGGTCAGTTTTAAAAACTGGCCACCAAGCCAGCAGGGCGTGGGGGTCAGCCGTCGGGGCCACCAAAAGGCGCCCCTGCAGCCACGAGCGGAACGACAGCGTCAGCTCGGCATTGACCTTGAACCGCAGTCGGGCAATCCTGCGGCCAGGGCCAGTGGTTGAGACCGTGCGGCGGCGTAGCGCAAGCACGACGGGCCGGTGGTCGGACAGTGTTGTTGCGTGCGGGGCGCAGCGGTGCACGTGGGGGATGAGGGGGTCAGTCACGTAGATACGATCCAAACGCGACGCGGCCTTGGTGCAGAAGAAAGTGAAGGAACGCCGGTCAGGGTGCAGATAGCGGAACGCGTCCCGGAGGTGGCGTTCGTCGCACAGACGCTGCATGACCAGGGCGGTGCGCTCCTCCTCCCGACGGTTGATCCCGCCAGTGGTGGGGGGTTGGTGATCTGGCCCTTCCCCCGCCCGCGCTCGGGCCGGCCGCGGCGGGGTCGGGGTGGGGTGGGCCACGCATCCGAACGCGGTCAGAGGAGCGTGTCAGCGCGGGCGGCGGCTTGCGCTTGGTGATCACCGCGCGGTCGACAGTCCACTCGTCGGTGAAGTTGAAATCGCCAACGACGACGGCCTCCCTGCGGGTGGATACCAGCAGGGGCTGGAGGCAATTGGTAAGCACACTGGTCCGGGCGGCAGCCGAGGCCGCCGGTAGGTAGCAGTTGACCAAGAGCAGGGAGTGACCCCCCCATGCCAGCTCCATGGCGAGGACACGTCCTGAAGGGCGAGCATGGGGGTTGGGGCTCGGCTTGTGGGGGCGGCGGGCGTTGGCAACCGTCAACACCCCCGAGCGGATCAGCGAGGACCGCACGAGGATGGCAACTCCGCCAGCGGGGTCGTCCGCGGAGGCCAGCGCCCAGTAGGCATCGTAGCCACCTGCGGCGATGTGGGTGGTTAGCCGGTGCTCCATGTCTGTGGAGCGCAGCCATGTCTCCTGCAGACAGACAACGTCAAGATCAAGGCAGTCGCGCCACAGTTGCAACTGGGCTTGGAGCTTGGGGCCGCCTGGGTCGACAGGCGTTCCCAACAGCCCCGAGCGACCGCCGGCATTGTAGGTTCCGATGCGCAAGAGCCCCGGTGTGAAGGAACCACCTGGGGGGTAGGGTCGTCGGGCCTTTCTCATTCAATAGGGTTAGTGGGGGGCCTGTCGCCGTGCGGCCAGAGTTCCCCCTGGGAGGTGGTCTGCGATGTTACCACTCCAGCCGTAGGCACTAGGCCATTGGCCGCGTCCACGTCCATCGCCTGCCCCAGCACCGGGGCGGTGGCAGGCGCGGGGGTCTCGACCTCCATTGCGGCCGCTGCAGACGCGCGCGCGGCCTTGGCACCGCGGCCCGCAGTTGCAGGGCTGGAAGTCTGGGATCCGGAGCGGCCCCGCGCCTTGCTCCCTGCGGTCGGGGGAGCAGCTGGGGAGGGGGCGGAGCCACCCGGGGAGCCTGGCAGCGGCGGCGGGGCCGGGAACGGCGGCGGTGGCGGCCCGCCGGCGGGCACTTTGGGGAACTCAGAGAGGTCAGCGACGAACGCGGCGGCAGCGGCGGCGTTGCCAGCGGCGACGACGGTAGGGGAGCCGGCGGCCGCAGCGGCGATGACGGCAGAGGAGCCGGCAGCGGCGGCGCCGGCGGCGTTGGTGGCGCCCCTGTCGTCAGCGGCGGCGTTTCCAGCGGCGACGACGGTAGGGGAGCCGGCGGCAGCGGCGGCGACGACGGCAGGGGGGCCGGCAGCGGCGGCGGCGTTGGTGGCGCCCGTATCGTCAGTGTCTGCGGACGGGGGAGCCGAGTTGGCGGAGTCGGCGGTGCAATCGGGCGTGCCCTGAACGCGCGAGCGGTCAGAGCGCCCCTCGGCGGCGGACTTGAAAGACGGCGACGCGGGGCTGCCCGCAGGGGGCCGCGGCTCGGGGACAGCGCGCTGGTGCAGCTGCACGGACTTGATGAGGCGGGCAACGGTGAAGGTGGCAGTGGGCGGGCTCAGGGGGGAGGCCCCAGTGGGGTACAGCGCCCCTCCGGCCGCATGCATGTTGGTCACGACGGTGTGGTCTTGGCGGCTGCCCTCCACGAGGGCGACGTAGACCGTCTGGCGGGGGATGGCACCCGCCGCGTCCATGCGCCGGCCGCCCCATGAGCAGCTCAGCGGGCGCGCCCGGCACCGAGGAGGCCCAGCGTGGCAGCTCAGCAGGCGGGTCCGGCCCAACGCTCCTGTCCACCAGAGCAGCCGTCCACCGGGAGAGCAGCCTCGCCGCCTCTGGGGTCATCCCACAGTGCACCGCCCGGAACAGGGGGCGGCAGGCCAGCCGAAACCGGCACCCCCAGGGACACGCCCGCGTCCAACACGCGCAGCCCAGCCACCTGGACACCCGCCAGCAGGCCTGCCCCCACCGACCCCAGGGGCAGGATGCCGCACTTGCCGAGGTTGAGGACGAGACCAGTCGCTCCGCCAAACACCGCTATCGCCTCCACGAGCGCTGCGACGTCTGCCGGCGCACACGACCGGAGGGGCATGCAGTCATCAGCGAACTGGGGGCAGGTCACTCTGCAGCCAGGCACAACCTCGACCCCAACCGCCGGGCAGGTACGCAGGAAACACGCGAGCGCGTGCCCAAGGAACAGGAAGAAGGCAGGCGCCGCGGGGCAGCCCTGGCGCACACCCGCCGCGTACTGGCGCGGCGCAGAGATGAACTCACCTAGGCTGATGAGTACGTGTGCGTGAGGATGGTGCGGGTCCAAGCGAGCATGCCGCCCCCAACGCCTACCGCCTCCATGATGGCGAGGAGGAAACCACGGTCGATGGTGTCATACGCCTTGCAAAAGTCGAGGAGCGCCAGCGCTGCGCCCGTCGGCCCCACGCCCTAGGCCGAATTGGCAGCCCCCAATCCAGGCAGCATCTGGGTTAGGCAGATGTTGTCCGAGATGCGGCGGCCAGCAAGAAAGGCGGTCTGCTCTGGCCCCACAACCGCAGTGAGCAGAGGCGTCCACCGCGTAGCCAGCACCTTGGCGAGGATGCGGTAGTCAGAGCCCAGCATGGTGAGCGGTCGGTAGTTTGCCGCATCGGCGGCGTCCTTGGCCTTGTAAATCGAGGCGACGACGCCGTCGAGGAACCCAGGTGGCGTCCCACCCGTAGCGCCCACCGCAGTGAAGACCGCCGCCAGGAGCACAAACGCTGGCTCGCCCAGCTTACGCCACACATCCACCGGGATACCATCCGGGCCAGGGGCAGTGCCCGGCTTGGAGTGCGTGGCCGCCGCCCGCACCTCGGCTGGCATGACGGCAAGCGCACCAGCGGCGTCTGCCACCGCCTGCGGCATGCGCGGGGAGTGCGCACGCACCGCCGCCAGCGCAGCCTCCCGATCAGCCGGGGAGGGGGGCGGCGGCCGTGAGACCGCCGCCACAGCATCCGCCATGATGTCGGCCATGCCCATGCCATCAGTGACGAGGACGCCGCATGCGTCCCTCAGGGCAGCGACGCGCCGTGCAGCCGCTGGCTTGCGGAAGGCCGCTGCCATGCCGCCGGCGACGCGCTCTCCCGGTCGTACACACGGGGGTGGAGCCGGAGCGTACCGCTGCACCGCCACGTCTACGCGCCGCTGCAGCGCATATAGCTCGGCGATCTCAGCGAGCCCATCGCGACCCGCCTCAACAGCCGCGCGCGCTCGTTTCAGGTCTGCACGCAGCCGGTCACCTCCACCGACACAGCATCCCGTCGTCGGCCCAGGTCGCAGTCAAGGCGGCGAGCCTCGCGAGCCAGGCGTGGCTTGAATGTCTGCCACCACCGCATAAGCTCCGCGTGGCTGTGATTAGGCGCCTCGGCCACCTGCTGACCAAACCATGCCCTGAAATCATCGGCCAGGTCACAATCGGCCCAGAAATGGGCACGCACACGTGGCCGCCCCGGCCCGCGCACCTCCGGCACCAGGGGAGTGAGGTGCAGGGCCACAACGCGGTGGTCTGACCCGCCCGACTCACCCGCGTCGCACCCGAAAACACGAGGCACGAGGGCCGGCGACACGTTGAAGTGGTCGAGCCGCGCCTGTGCGTTATCCGCACTGAAAGTGTACCCCCGCTGCATGGGGTGGATGAGGCGGTGCGCGTCGCGGAGCGGGGCATCCTCTACCAATGCCGCCATCACCGCTGTCGGGGCACGGTCGCGCCACTCGAGGGGCCCCTCAGACCGGGCGCGGTCACGCGGGGTTTCAACAAAGTTGAAATCGCCAGCGAGCACTAGGTGCTGCTGGCCAGCAGCAAGCGGGCGGATGCGCTCCTCGATGAACGCCGCCTGCACCGCCGGCCGGTTTGGCTGCGAGGCTGGCAAGTACGCGTTGATGAGGCGCAGCTTCCCGCCTCCGCCACCCCCAGCTCCCGCAGCCGCACCCCCACCGCCCGAGCCCCCACCTCCCCACACAATATCCATCACCATCAGCCGGCCGTCCCCATCCGCCTGGACAGCCGGCTGGAGCGCCGCCACGAGGTCCGACCGCACGAGGATGGCAACGCCAGCCGAGGGCCCCGCGCCCCCTCCCTAGAAGAGGGTGTAGGACTCAGTCCCCAGGTGGTAGGCGCTGCCGGACGCATAGCGATCAACGCCGTCCATCCTCGCAGTGTCATCAGCTGCAATATGCACCTCCTGGAGGCACACCACGTCGAGGTGGAGTTTGCGTGCCCAGACACGCATGAGATCCACCAGCTTGGTCCCCTCGCGCAGACCGCGCACGTTGTGCGTGCCCACTTGTAGGCCGGGTGCAAAGCGGCCTCCGCGAGCCTGCTGTCCAGCAGGCAGCGTCATTCGCGCACGATGAACGGGTGGCCATCTGGCAGCGGGTCACCCACACGCCAGCCCTCCGGCAGCGCCGGCACCACGGGACAGCCCGCCGCCGTGAGGATCTTGTCAACAAGATCCATCGGCCAGCCTTTAGGCCCGCCCTGATTGTTCGGGTTAGGGTTTTGGACGTTGTGTCCGTGGAGGATGTCCACGATCCACTGCTCCGCCGCCTCGCGCGACTTGAAGCCTCCAACGGTGATGGCGTGTTGGAGCCCCTCGCGGATGTCGGGGATGTCGACGGGCGAAGCACGAGGTCCGCCCCGCGCGTAGGCAAAGGCATGGATCTTGCCGCTGGTCCAGCAGGCAGCGGCACCATTTGTGGTGACCAGAGCCTGCATCTGCCCGCCTGCACCACCCGCTCCCCCCCCCCCAGCCCCCCCAGCACCAACAGCTCCCGCACCCCCAGCGCCCCCACCCGCCGCGGCCGGAGCAGCCGCAGGCATGGCGGCACCACCCGCTGCGGCCGGAGCAGCCGCAGTCATGGCGGCACCACCCGCTGCGGCTGGAGCAGCCGCAGGCTTGGCGGTACCACCCGCTGCGGCCGGAGCAGCCGCAGGCACGGCGGCACCGCCCGCTGCGGCCGGAGCAGCCGCAGGCATGACGGCACCACCCGCTGCGGCCGGAGCAGCTGCAGGCATGGCGGCACCACCCGCTGCGGCCGGAGCAGCCGCAGGCATGACGGCATCACCCTCACCTCCACCAGCCTTGCGGCGCACCACGTGCCGCCCATCCTCCCGATCGCCGTCCCCAGGCGCCTCCTCGTCGCGCTGCGGCTCGGGCTGGTGTAGGCCCACAGGGGTACCGAGCGGGGCGGCGGCATCGGGCTCCTCAACCCCCCCCCCACGCTTGCGTCCAGCCATCTGGCCCACCTCGAGCCGGCAAGCAGAGCCGCCGCGCCCGCGGCCAGGGCCGCCGCGGCTGCGGCCTCATTTCGCAAGTGCATGCCGACCTACTCGGACGCAAGCTGGGCCGCGTGCGCTCGCGCATGGCGCGCAGCGTGGACTGCGTGCTCGTCCAGGGGGCCGCCCGCAGCAGCAGCAGCATCAGAGCAGCATCAGCAGCATCAGCAGCATCAGCAGATGGACAGCCCTTACTGTAAGGAAGCCATGCCCATTAGTCCCCGGCTCCATGCATGGCGTATTCAGTGAGATCGGGTGGGTGGGTGGGTCAGACCCCCTCAAAAAGCTTTCTACCATGCCTGCACAAATTATCTTTCTTGCCCTTTCTGTGATGGGGTCTGTTCCTTACTTTCCTGCCCCCCCCCCCTGCTCCGGACGTATAATACCGGTACGCTACGTTCCGAACAGCGGTATGCCTCATCCCTGATGGCCGCGAGGGGCTGATTTGGACGACCCGAACACCCTCTGCCCCACTGTGCCCGCTTGCTCAAGCGTCCCAAAACGGAGTGCTATGTGCTGGGGCAAACATATAAATTGGTGTTGCGCTGCAATTGGGGGGCGGAGAGCGTCACGGCGTTTTGGTGTCTTTTCGTACCTCGACTTTGTCGTCAAACTGCGCCCCCTGTGTGGCATCCCCGCCCCCACGGATGCACGCCATCTCGGGATATAGATACTAGGTGTCACGTTCCTGACGGAGGGCGTCGAGGAGCGGTCTGGACGACGCCGGAGGTGCCGGAACCCTAAAAACGGACCCCTCTAGAAGTCGGTCTGCCGGGTGGCGCCCAGAGTCGCGCTCTTGGACTCAAGCTCCCTATAATATATGTTATCGGCATGCAAAGTTTCCGATCTGGGCGGTAAGTTTAGCCTACCCTACCGGCCGCCGGGCGCAAAGGTTCTGGTCCGAACCAGGAGTGGCGGGGGCCTCGGTCGTGGCCTAAAGCAAGGACCAAGCGTCATGCTAATAGCTCTAGCTCTGCTCGTGATGTGCAGTACGCTAGCTAGTACATTGGAGCACCCTACGCTCCGGGTGGCTTGTTCCAGGCAGTTTTTTTGCGACACGCCCTGCCCGCAAATGCCAACGCTCGATGCTTACGTGATTGCGGCACGCTTGAGTGGCCAGCACGTGCTGTTCTTGGGGGATAGCGTGCAGGCACAAATGGAATGTGACTTACGCGAGGCTCTAGTCGACGCAGCGAAAGACGCGACGTATATTCCGCCGAACGTGTCCTATCAGCAGGTGGGGTGCCCCTGGCACTGCAACTCGAGCACCGGCCTCCTTCTTCCTCACGTGGGAGGTAGCCGACCTCCTCTCATTGCACCTTTCAGCGTTGTCGTGTTCAACATTGGCAGTCATTACCGTGGCGTGTTTGGTGGGCATTTCAATGAGCACGTTGTTGAATTCGAAAATATGTTGGCAATCGCCATAAATCGTGTTGGGGCACGTGTCATAGTGCGATCCCCCTCCGCGGTTCATTTTGCCAGCAAAGACGGAGAGTACGACAACGCCACATATGCAGCACAAGCAACAGCCCACGGACTTTGCACTGCTGGCCGTGTCCGCGGCGTATTGTCGCCAGTTGCTGCCTACCAGGATGGCCTTCTCCGGGGCATGGCTGTTCGTCTGAATGCAACGTATCTCGATGTGTACGCTCACAGCGACGACCCGATGCAGCACCCCAACATCCATGATGGAAAACGCTCTTTGGATTGCCTTCATTTCTGCCAAAACTGTCAAATGTATCGCACGTGGAACTCTGTCATGGTTGAGCTGTTGCCAACAGTTAACCTAACTCACACCCCAATCATATAGCACTCACTTCCTGTGCTGGACCCCGTGGGTCCGACCAGCCGTGGGGACTAAACAACTGGTCCTGCACATGAAGCGTGTGAAGGGGCTGAAGGTTAACGTTGTGGTGAGGCATCAACCATCAGGGAGGCCGAGAAGGATGAAAAAGGGTGTGTTCCCACGACCTAGAAGTTCCTTCTAGCCTGGAAGAAGGGTGGGGAGCGCCTTTGACTGGAGCGTTCTCGACGTCGGAGACGCTAGCGACGTTCCCTGAATGTCGGCTGTGACTCCGTGATTCTTGGGAAGGATTTAGCAATTAATTATGTTCCCGCTTTTTCCCAGCTTTTTCACGGTTTTTTTTTCCGGCTTGCAGTCAAGGGATCAGTAGGCACCTGGCGTGCATGTGTCAGCGGGCTGTGCCCCAGTCCGCTCAATCGCGGAGGTAGTGTACCAGTACTCTACAGCCAGTTGGCTGCACAGGATTTCTTTGGAAACGTGGTCAATATCAGTCACGCCCACATCTCTATATACTAGACCACGCCGGTTGAGCATGGTCTCCCGCCGGCACCTCCTCTAGCTAGATCGCCGCTTCTCCCGCCACTCCTTGATTACGTCAGCGTAAGGGAACGTGTCAAGGATGAACAGCCTTGAGATGAACATGCGCATGGCCAAGACTAGGTGGTCGTTGCTGTTGCCAGAGCTGCACTGGTGGTTCTTGATGTCGTTGAGGCCGCTGAACGTGCGCTCGCCCTCCCCCAAGGCCGGCACGAGCACGATCGACAACACGGAGTGCGAGGGACGCCCCTTGCGGGGTTCCGGGGGCAATGCCCCCCGCCACTGGGAGCAAAATTTTCAGTACAGCACTGGATTGCACTGAATCTGTGGACATGGTCAACATCAGTCCCACGCACATCTACTACTGATTGAGAAGAACCAGAGCGCGCGCCACTTGATCCCCTATCCCCTGGAAGCAGCTAGGATACATTTTGGAGGAGTCGCATAATGGCTCTCCTTATCGCTGTAGGACTAAGCGTTGGCAGGCAGCCGGCTGGTGGCTACCGCCCCTCACAAGTGATTATTGGGGCCACACCTGGACTTGGGTCTAGGCGGTGGTACTAGGACTAGAAGATGTATTTGATGCAAAGCCAGGGATACTGTAACAATGCACGCAAAGCGGTTTTCAGGGAAACCCAGCTCCCTGAAAACCGTTTCGCGTGCAAACATGATGCCCATGAGATCTGGCGCACTGGAAAGCCCTTGTCAAGGACAACGGTATGCTTTACGCCTCAAACTGGCAAGTAATGAGAGAGATGCGCCTCTTTGAGTGTGGGAGCGCCTTACACAATTATTATTTTCCCTGAGCGGAAAAGCGGAATAGCCTACAAAGCAATTAGTACAAAATCCGCTCAGATTCCGCTCCGACCGGTATACTGCCATAGCAAGGATCACTGCTGTGGCTGGAAGAAAAAACACTTCGTCTTGATTGATTAGGGGGCCACTTGGGGTCCCTCTAGCGCGACTAGCAAACCTATATTTTCTCTAGAGTTTTCGAGTGGAGAGTTTGTATAGAGTTTTAGGGTTAAGATAAAAGTCCGATTGGGAACACATAGTGGCCAGAGAGACTGCGAGAGACTGCGAGAGGGCATACATAGTGGCCAGTGATGTCCTTAGCGCCCCCGCAGCCCGCAGGCGAAATGGGTAATTTGAGGGGAAACTGCGGGGGCGAGTCGTGGGAATTTCGCCCCGAAAAGTGTGAAATTCGACGATTTCCACACTTTCCGCAAAAAAATCATCTCCTACGAGGGCACCTTGGCATGTTCCCTCCAATGTTGCGGGGGCAAACAAGACATTCTTGGTTTCCTCAAGGACACCAGAGACTGCGATTGTTGATGCAACAATCCGATGTGTCCTTCGAGTGGTTGAGAGGGCAGCCATCCACGCGACAGTGCGGCAGAAACGGGGGAGATGGATGCTACACCAGTGGAGGCAGTGGACCTGCTGCTGGGCTCCACTCAGTGGCGGAGTGCATGGCGGGGTACGACCCGCACGTGCTCCGTTGCTCTGTTTTCGCGATGATGTCGCGACTGTTTGAACTCCTAGGCATGTCGAGCGGCTGTATGTAACCACAAGCAGAACGCCTCAACCTGTGTCAATGTCGGATGATCACGCCCAACGCCCATGCGGCCCCATGCAGCCATGCACACTTTGGGGCTCAGCAGCGCAGCGCACACGCCTTGGAACACAGCAGCGCATCACACACGCCTGGAACACACCAGCGCATCGTACACCTGGAACACAGCTGACACAGGACAGGGGCTGTGGCTGGGGCCGCGGAGTCGCGCCGAATCTGCGCCCTAGCAGGCAGCTCTTATCTAGCGTTCACTTGACACGGGCAGTGTCGCATTAGGCGCTCGGCATGGTTAAGGCGCTAGGAGCCTCAAGCCATGCCATGAGGACTTGGCCTGCTTGGACAGAGGCGAGTGACATGGGCTGTTGTGCCTCAGAGCGCACAGCGCAGTTGGGGCGCACAATCCCGACTAACTGAGTTGTTTACTCGTATGCATGATTTATGGCACACGGTTGTGCCGCGACGGAATGTTTGTGCCGCGCCAGGAGAGGCAGACTTGTGCCACTCCTGGGACGGACGATTAATCGACCGCTTCGGAGCTGGTCGATTTTCGTGTAAAAGAAGCGAGCCCTTCTGGCCCTTCTTCAGTCCCTTCCTACTGAATCTCTGCTGCTGCATGTAACAACGTTCTGGTCGCCATCCTCGTCCCTCGACCGAGCCAGCCAGCCAGCGCAGCGAGCCGGACTACTGCCATCCTCTGCGGCACAGTCGCCCCCTCCGTTCCCCTCCGTTCCCCTGCTTGCACTGCGTCTCCTCCGTCCTCCGCTGTGCACTAGCCTGCAGAGCTAGCGCACCTTCATCCCCGTCAGCTTGTGCGTGAACCCATAGCAGCTCACGGACACAGACCTAGCCTTAGCCTTAGGGTTCTTATGGGCCCCGCCCTACACAGCAAGCTAAGCTAGAGGTGACGTCCCGTGACATCGCTAGTGAGTGGGAGTCACTCCTAATGCCACTCATTGGCTGTGGGGGATGACGGCGTGGGCCGCGGGGAGATGGCGGTGGCGGCACGCGTGGGGGAAGGAGGTGGCGGCACAGCAAGGCGAGGCAGGCGGGTCACGCGTCGGTAGGCGTTGGCGAGCGTAGACAGGTGTAGCAAGCAGCTGTAGGCGAAGGGGGTGCGCAGAGGTTCGCAGTAAACAGAGACAAGGCTGAGCCGGAGTCGGCTTGCTGTAGGGTAGGCGAGAACGTTGGTTGGGTCCACGTAGAGTTTACAACTTGTATGTGGTTTGTGAATGCGAGAGACGCAGACGTCTCAACTTTTATACTCAAAGTGTGTGCAGCTTCCGAGAAGCTACACGTGGAAGGTGCATGCAAAATATGTACAGAAGGTGCGCATGGTAGCGCACCCATGGACACGGGAAGCCCGGAGAGAGAGGTAGCAGCCCCACACCAACAGCCACCCACCGACCCCGGCTCGCCCATAACATGGACAGCCCTGATCGTGACCCCTCACCACAACGGCCCCATGCCATCCCCGGGTCACCAATGACCACCGACAGCTCCGCGCCTACGGCCGAGGCCCTACCCCAAGCACAGCGGACCGAAACCAACACGGACACACAAATGCCATATGCACCCATTGAACAGCTCACGTGTGCCTCCCCGCCCAGACGGGCCCGAGCCGCCGCCTCCTTCCACGCCTTGAGGGCCTCGGCGTAGGTGAAGTACAGCACGTCAAAGGTGTTGGAGAGGAACAGTTGCAGCGCATCGGACACCCTATGATAGGCCCCCCTGGACAGGGGGGGTGGGCAGTGGGGGGCCTGTCCGAACCCTGTCCAGGGGCTGCCCGGACAGGGGGCTAAAAACAGGGTCGGGACAGGGTAGACAGGGGTCCGGACAGGGGTCTGGACAGGGGTCCGGACAGGGGGGTTTGGACAGGGGTCTGGACAGGGCCCGGACAGGGGTCTGGACAGGGCCCGGACAGGGGCCTGGACAGGGGTCTGGACAGGGCCCGGACAGGGGCCTGGACAGAGTTCTGGACAGGGTGCAGACAAGGGGACGGGGCAGGGTGGCAGCCTTACACAACAACGGACTCCACCGACGAACCTACCGAGTAAAAAAACATACAAGTGGCATCTTGAGTGGCATCGACAAAACAAACACTAGGCACTCGGTTTAGTAATAATAAGTGGTGCACACGGTTTAGTAATAATAAGTGGTGCGTCATCCAGCAGTCATCAAGGTAAATAACAGAAGGGGCTGCGCTCGTGTGGAGAAGCTTCCCTCAAGGGTTAACTTCCTCCAATAAGCGCATCGCGCGCATGCACGCTAGGCACGGCGAGGTCAAACACGCGCGCGGGCGCGTGCCAGCCATGCCGGCAAAGTAATATGACAAGAAGATCCAGAATACAGGCGTAGCGCCGGCAAAGTAACCTGACAGGCAGATCCAGAATACAGGTGTAGCGCCGCGTGTGCGGACGCCCTGGTGTGCGAGACACACGCACGCTCAGGGCCGGCCGGTGTGATCACTCATGAGTGAGTAGCTGTTGTGGGCGCGCGCACAGGGTGGGTCGAGAGCCTCACCTGGCTCGTACTTGGTAGTGGAGTCGCCGAAGGGCAGGCTCTTCATCTTGCCCATGTGGCACGCATCGCAGCTGAGCGTGGCAGTGCGGCTGATCTCGGGGAAGTCCATCACCGCCTCCTCGCGCGCCATGTTCTGCATGCCCGTCAGGCCCATGTGCGCCAGCTTCCTGTGCAGCCGCATCACCTCCTCATCCGTGATGGCAAAAGCCATGGCCGAGCCGTCCCGCTCCTCCACGCGCCTGTCCTCCGGCCGCTTCACCCGCATGTGCAGCATGGGCACCCCCGCCTGCCACACCGCCTGCATGATGCAATGGCCCTGCATCATGCCCAGGAAGCCATTCTGCACCACCTCGAACTGCACACCCGCCTGCTGGAGCTTGTGCCAGCCCACCAGAACGGCCGCGCCCATGCTGGGCACATGGAGCACATCTCGCAGCAGCAGCGAGTAGGAGCGCCCCGGGCCAGCAGACATCACTAAGACACCCCCCCGTCCCTCCGGGCGGCATGGCCCACCTACGCCCACCACAGTCGCTGCATCCGGCGTCTCCACATAGGAGCCCGCCACGAACAGCGAGAGATCTCCAGCGACGTGGTGCGACGCGCAGGTGTCAAGGAGGAAGACGGGGCGCGTGTCACTCACAGCCCCGCCACTCGCCATGAGGGCAAAGAAGATGCCCTCCGGCGACTCCTTCCTCCTGCCAGCGGGGGCCTCTGCCGCCTGCGGCCGCGGCACCGGCGCGGGAGCCAGGCACTCCGCCGCCAGGTGCCCCGGCTGGTGGCATCTGAAACAGACCCTCTCCTTCGGCCTTCCCCCGTCGCCACCTCCCCTCCAGCTGCCGCCATCGCCACCACCGCTGCCCCTCCAGCTGCCGCTGCCGCTCCCACCGCCGCCGGGCGACCTGCTCCCCTGGCCACCGCCGCTGCTCCTCTCCCAGATGGGCGGCCTGCCCGGCTTGCCGTGCACCACCGCCATCGCCGTAAGCTGCGACCGTGACGACTTGGCCAGCAGCATGCTCTCATGCGCACACAGCATGGTCATGAGATCCTGCATGCATGGCGTGACCTCGCGCGCGTTCACTGCTGCCAGCACCCCCTCATACTCGTCTCTCAGGCCCCTTTTGTAGGCTGTGACCAGCATGTACTCTGGAATCGGCTTGCCAGTGTTGTTCAGCTGCTCTGTGAGTGAGAAAGCGCGGGCGCTGTACGCGAGGACAGTCTCATCCAACGCCTGCTTCAGCTCCATCACCTGGCGCGCGAAGTCCTCTGCCTTCGTAGCATTACAGTAGAGGCCAACACTCTTGCACCACTTCCACATCGACGGCGCGTTGCCCTCATTTTTTGCTCTAGGGCCACGCATTGGCAGGCAGCCGGTTGGTGGCTGCTGCCCGCACAAGTGATTTCGGGGACCAGACCTGGACTTGGGTCTGTGCAGCAGTACTAGTAGGCGAGGCGTCTCTGCTGGAAAGTCGCGGTCACTACTACTTACTGTGAAGTGCGCGCCAGCGCGTACTGTGCAATCGGCCGTGCCCACGCACCTTCATCGACTCCCGCGCCCGCATACGCGCCCTTGCCCTTGGCCCTGTCGTGATCACCTGTGTGTTGTGTGTGTGTGTATGTGTATGTGTGTGTGTGTGTCTTCTGTGTGTGTGAGGTGTGGGTGTCTGTGCGCGTGTGTGCTTGTGCGTGTTTGAGGGAGAGCAATATGGAGGGTGAGAGAGGGCGACCATGCAGCTGACCACCATGGCGGCGCGTGCTGGCGTTGGCTGGCTGGTCGTGTTGACCACCTGCGGGTGCGTGTGACAGCGAGAGCGTGTGTGCTTATACGAAAGGGAAGGGGGCTTGCATCACCACCCGCTGCGGGTCTCCCCAAGCACGGCGAAGAGGGTGCCCAGCTTGCTGCGTTCTGCATAGAGGGGCAGCAGACAGAGAGGGAAGGTGGCCATGCGTGCGCATGGGCGCCAGCTGCTGCCCTGCATATGAATACGCCCGGTCCCATGCGCACCTGGGTCCAGGCAGTGGAGGCGGTGCTGCGCATCCGCTGCTGTGCGCTGCAGTGGCCGCAGCTGCATGCAGGTGGCGCGCAGCCCACACCATCAAGACCATGTCGTTGCACAGGAACTGCTCCGAAGATGCCAGCGCCATACGTTCCGGGTAGCACCAGTAGAACCACAAGTAGCGCGGCGGGTGGCGCTTGCCGGTCTCCGCGTCTGGGCGGTCGGCATGCAGAGTTGGGTGTGTTAGCTGGCCATGCAGCACAGCATGCACAGCATGCACCCTCCTGACGATCACGGCTGCCCAACGCATGCATGCCACTTTACGGTGCAGCATCCACCACCAGCATGCCAGTGCAGTTTGCCTTGCACCCGGTATACAGCTGTGGCATCCAAGACTTGACCTGACGCATGCATGAGCCTAGGCAGCGGCGTCGACATCACGCAGCCAAGCATGACGTCGAAAGTGCTGTGATCATTGTAGCGCGTGCATCGTTGATGATGCTGATACGTTGGACGCGGATGCGTGGCGCCCCGATCGAGCATGCACCCCTGCGCCCCAAGCTCCCACCCCTGCCCTTGCCCCTGCTCGCAAACCCCGAGAGGAAGAATGCATGATGAACGGCACATGCGTGGTACCAGCTCACCCCTGGGATGCCGCTGCCACGCCCCCTTCCATCGTCACCAGCGTCGCCATTGCCGTGCTGGCATACCACCGACCTGTGCGTTAGCGTTGCGCATCATCGCATCATGCAGCGTATCAATGATAGAGGCGCACTGGAGATGGAAGGGAGACAATGTAGCAAATAGGGGTGCCCCACCCATCCATGTGTGGGGCACACAAGTGTGCACGCCGCACCAGAGTGAGTCAATGATGATGAGAGTTTAACAATCCAGTCAAGCACTGCCATGTGTTACAGCACTGCCATTCCATGTGCCTCATGCATGCCCTATCAGAGATGCAGCACAGGTCAGTGCCGCTCATCTCAACTGCCAACTCCTGAACTCCCCATACACACATGCCTGCCGCACGCACTCAGTGTAGCGCAGTCAGGGGAGGAATTTTGCCTCATCCAATCGACCCCAAATTGAGGCTGCGGCTAGAATATGACCCCTATAAACCATGGCTACTCTTAAAACCAGGAGGGGGCCTATGAGGGGGGCCTAGGGGTGTTTCAGGGGTTTGGGAGTGGTGGGAGATGCTGGTGCTCGATTAACGGAGGCGCGTTCTCGTCGCCGAGCCCTGGACCCAGCAATGCGGCGCTGCTGGTGACGATGATCTCAGTGCCGCTGACGAGCGGGGTAAAATACGACTGGCCCGGCTCCTGCTAGACTGCCCCTCGGTGGAACACTACAGGAGCGGCTTGCCCGGCGCTGCCATGGCTTGGCGAGTAGCCGCGGCGTAGCAGCGGCCCGTGCTGGGAGACGGCCCTCATCCTCCCCCCATGCAGGACGCCATGCGGCACCGATCTCGACGAGTTGATCGACGAGCGGAGGAGCTGGCGCCCGTCAATGCATGCTGGACATTGGTCAAGATGGCTGCCCGTGGAGGCGGGCTACCATCACGGCTTCAGCGGTGGCGACCGCCGAGGCAACACAGAGTAAATCCGCTTCACCAATCGCAGCGTTCGTCACCGCGCTCATCCTCGGGGTCGCTCGTCTGCCGGTGACTGGCGTTGGAAGGTCTTCAGGCAGCCTCCATGACAACTCTGTCGTCCATGCACCCCTGGAGGGTGGGACCTGGCCATGCATGAGGCATGGGGCGCCGGCTGAGCCCCATGCAAACGAGAGCTGGACAGCCATGCACTGCCAGGCGGGGACCGTTCCAGTCAGCGCCAGTCGGCTCTGCCGGCTTGACTGGCCACAAGGCCACTACTGTGACCCTGAGGAAGGTCCTCTCCTATATGCTCCTTGCCAGACATGTCTCTCAGAGACCACTGTTTGGGGTAGTCTAGCCGGCGGGAGCGGTAGTCTATCGGTCGGGAGCCGGCGGTACTCTAGTACTTAAGTGTGCTGGAGTATCGGCGGGTGTCTCTAGTAGAAGAGTAGCCTGCTTAGCTGGAAACCCCGTGTTACTGTTGCTGGGCAGCCCCAGCGCCAGCCACACACAGAGCGCTCGGCGCCGCAGCTGCCCGGCATCCATGCTCCAGGTGCCTGAAGTGGGAGAGGAGCAGGGCTGGGCAGCGCGCGCTGCGAGGAGCGCAGCGTGCATGCGGGGTGGGGGAAGAGCCCAATGGGTAGTCCCGGCGCAAGCCGCACGCAGAGCGCTCGGCGCCGCAGCTGCCCGGCATCCATGCTCCAGGTGCCTGAGGTGGAAGAGGAGCAGGGGTGTGCAGCGTGCGCTGCGAGGGCCGCAGCATGCGTGCTGGGTGGGGGAAGAGCCCAATGGGCAGCCCCAGCGCCAGCCGCACGTAGAGATCTCGGCGCTGCAGCTGCCCGGCAACCATGCTCCAGGTGCCTGAGGTGGGAGAGGAGCAGGGGTGTGCAGCGTGCGCTGCAAGGAGCGCAGCATGCGTGCAAGCTGGGGGAAGAGCCCAATGGGCAGCTCCGGTGCCAGCCACTCGCAGAGCACTCGGCGCTGCAGCTGCCCGGCATCCATGCTCCAGGTGCCTGCCACAATTACCAATGGGGTGAATCAGGGGTAAATTGTCAATTTTGAGAGCTTCCCACAGCCGCCATGCTGCGTGCATCCGCCCCCCTCCCAGACTTAAGCTGGCCATGGTATGGGGCACCCATACCCCGGGTCCCAGCCCGAGCGGCCCCTCCCTCTGACTGGGGAAGGGCTTGTAAATTCGTACCTCTCACACACACCTCTGAGGCCCACCAACAGTTACAGTTACATCGGCTTTCCAGCAAAGACTACCTCTAGTCCTAGTACCACCGCCTAGACCCAAGTCCAGTTCTGGCCCTAACAATTACTTGTGAGGGGCGGTAGCCACCAGCCGGCTGCCTGCCAACGTGTAGTCCCAGAGCAAAAAGGAGAGCTATTGTGTGACGCCTCCAAAATAGGTCCTAACTGCTTCTAGGGGATAGGGGGTCAAGTGGCGCTTGCCAATCTACTTGACCGCCGTGGTGGAGGGGCCGGCGCCTGAGGGGCAGCCGGACCGTACACCACGGCTCTCCACCCGACCCTATCCTGAGCACGCTCAAACGCCGTGTCCGAAAAAGTCTTCCAGTCAGAACGAGTGCCACTAGTTTCGCCTAGCTGCTGAATCAGTAGCTTAAGAAAATAGTGTCGGGAGGAGGCTGGAGGCCCACCACTTCGTATTAAAACATAGGGCCCGCCGCTGCTTGCGGTCGACCCCCCACACCCTGAAAACCCCCGGCCCAAGCCCTACTTACAGGCCCGCGCCTCAAATTGCCAGTCCCTGCGAGCTGCTGCGTGCTATTGGGCCGCGGAATCGACTCCCTCGAAGTCCCTCCGCGTGGCATTCGGCCCGTCGGGCGCGGATTCGCGCTGCGACCGCAAAATCGACTCACTAACGCGTTCCCGATACTCAACAATAGAGTTCTCCGCCGCGGGGCAGAGGGGGGAGTCTGCTGCGTGATGGCTGATGTGGTGTTGCTGCATGGTTGTTGCTGCATGGGGGGCTTCCCTGCCCCCAATCCACCGCATGGCCCTCCCCCAGCCCTCCCAAACGCATGCATGTCTCCATGAGTACAAGACCAACCTGTAGCCTGAAAGGAGCGCTGTGAGAGGGAGCACAGAGGCTTGCAGGAGCCACATTGATAATCTACCCCCTTGCTTCGCACACGGCCCAGTTTTGGAGGTTCATCACTATCTGCAGCTGAAGCTGCATCTCTTCTCCTTTGACCATCCCATTTTGGAATAAGTTGGGGGAGGAATGTGTTTCTTAAGCGTGCCCACGTTTTTTCAGGGGAGTCAGTGCTCAAAGAGCTACGGGCCCAGTACGGGCCTCAATTGATAATTTATCCCCCTACATACCCCTCCTGTAGACGTAGACGTACTCTCCAAACCCGAAATACGCGTGTACTGTGCAATGTACTGTGGTACATGTGGTTTTCAGGGTTGCACAGTAAACCTGGTTCTCCACAAGGCCAGCGTGGCCAGACCCCAGGCAAAACGGGAGCAGCAGCAGCAGCAGCACGACGCCCGGAGTGGGGCGGAAAGCCATGTGCAGCCTTCTACAGCGGGGGGGAGGGCGGGGGGCAATGTTTCGGCGGCCTTGGACGTGTCACACCCGCGCTCACAGACCCACGAGCCCCCCTCACACGAGCCCGCCAAGGCTGTTCACATACACATGCGTGCGTTTGTCTGGTCCGCACCTGCCAGGCCGACGTCACTGGTGCGCTTGGCGTGTCTGCGCCATGCAAGGGGAGTGGTTGGGGATCGCGACTCCACAGGGTCGTTGTCAGCCCTACTAAACTATGCCTGCTGTAGACCTAGCGCACCTGGGCGTGCGCGCCGAGGCGTGTTAGGAGCCGTGAGAGGGTCCAGCAACCGTCGGCGTCGGTGAAGCCGCACAGGCCAGGTCCCTGTCCAATCAACCCCGTGCGGCCCGGCCCCTTTTCGGCTGTCTCTGAGGGGAGGCTCCAACACCCGTCGGCGTCAGTGAAGCCGCTCAAACCTGCCAGGGTCCCTGGTGGCCACGAGTCCATATGCGGAACATATGCGCGGCAGGGTGGCGTCCGTAACTGAAACTCTCTGCAACTGGAACTGTTGCGGAGCTCCGTAATGGTTACGGAGAGCCGAGGCAGCTTCCGGTTACAGTTACAGTTACATGGCATTCCAGCTAAGACAACACTAGTCCTAGTGCCACCGCCCTGTGAAGGACGATAGCCACCAGCCGGTTACCTGCCGTCTAGACTACCGCTCCCGCCGGCTAGTTTAGAACCAAACAAGTCCCCGAGGGATATGTCTGGCAAGGAGCGTATAGGAAAGGACCGTCCTCCTCCTGGCCTTTGAGGCCAACCACGCCGGCTGTGCCGACTGGCGGCGCTGAAGCAGAAAAGTCCCCGCCTGGCATGGTGCATGGTTGTCCAACACCATGCATGGGGCTCTGCCTGCGCCCCATGCGTCATGCATGGCCAGGTCCCACCCTCCAGGGGGGCCTGGGCAAACAGAGTCGTCATGGCAGGCTGCCTGAAGACCAATGCCGACGCCAGTCACCGGCAGACGAGTGCCCCCGAGGATGAGCGCGGTGACAAACGCTGCGATGGTGAAGCGGATAGACTCTGTTGTTGCCTCGGCGGTCACCACCGCTGAAGCCCTGATGGTAGCTCGCCTCCACGAGCAGCCATCTTGACCGATGTCCAGCATGCATTGACGGGCGCCAGCTCCTCCGCTCGTCGATCAACTCGTCGAGATCGGTGCCGCATGGCGTCCTGCATGGGAGGAGGATAAGGGCCGTCTCCCAGCACGGGTCGTGGCAGCGCCGCGGCTACTCGCCAAGCCATGACAGCGCCGGGCAAGCCGCTCCTGTAGTTTCCACCGAGGGACAGTCTAGCAGGAGCCGGGCCAGTCATATTTTATCCCGCTCGTCAACGGCACGGAGATCCTAGTCACCAGCAGCGCCGCATTGCTGGGTCCAGGGCTCGGCGACGAGAACGCGCCTCCGTTAATCGAGTCCCAGCTTCCCAGCTTCCAGATAACTCCGTAACTAAGTGTGGACAGTTGCGGAAGTGTGGACATGGGCAACACCCCGGGGCTCCCCTGGCCCTGCCTGCCCCCCTGTCACCCATGGAGCATGATTGAAATGGTTTCTCCTCAGGGAAGGGAGCCTCAGGGGGGAGGTGTGTGCGTGTGTGTGTGTGCAGGTGCGTGTGCGTGTGCGTGTGCGGTGGGTGCGGTGGGTGCGGTGGGCGCCCGTGTTTACGTGGTCGATTTTACAGTCTTGTTGGACGCCTTTAATGGCGCATTAGACTTGTGCTTGCGCACTCAATCCCTGAGGCAGGCAGTTACTATCACCCGCACTAGTCCACTCAGTGGATACACATTGACTGTGTCCATCCCACTGGCTCTAGTGCATCTGGTCGCGCCATGCGTCTCAGTTCGGGCAGCCAGCCTGGCCACCCTCCTCCTCCTCCGTTCATCATGTGGAGCACGCCTGACATGCCGCCAGCCTCCATGCATGGCGCTTGCGCTGCGAGGGCGCTCGCTGCCAGTGCACCTCTGTCGTCATGTGTCTCATGCAAGTAAGATTCGCCCTGCATGGAGAGACCCTCCATGCAGGTCACTGAAGTGCCCTGCGATTCGTGCCATAGCTGCAGTCCGTAGGCCGAAGCCGTCGCCGCAGCCGATGTAAGTAGCCGTGGCCGATGCAGATGCAGATGCCCTGAGGGCGGACGTGTAGCCGATGCGATGTGAGTGCAGATGCAGGGTGTCCCTGGCCGTAGCCGAAGCCTTAGCCGATGTCAATCAATAGCCGATGCCCATAGCCGGTGCCCTGGCTGTAGCGTAGCTGCAGCCTCTGCCCGGTGCCGGTGCCCGTGGCTGCATGGGGGTACCGACGATGGCGGCGCCGACTCCTGCCAGCAGCCCGCCCCTCCGTCCCCGCATGTCTCGCAGTTGCCTGCCGTATGACGCTGTGCCTCAAACAGCCACTAGCGCTCTGGATCAGGGCAAATTGGCGACGTAGCCGATTTTCCAAAACCCAGAGTCGCTCACGCTGCAGCAGCACCCTGTCAGCCCAGTTGGTCCGCCATTGGCGGCGTCGGGGCGGGAGCCCCCAACGATTTTGACACCACTTGAAGTTTTTGTGTGTGTGTGCGCGTGTGTGTGTGTGCGTGTGTGTGTGGGTGGGTGGATGGGTGGGCGGCTACCTCCTGAGTGGATGCAGGCGTGCATGCAGTGGGTGCATGCATGCATGCATGCGTGCATGCCAGGGCAAAGGGAGCACGTCAGCCCACCCCAGCGGTTGAAACTGTAAGGAATTGGGGTTACGGCAGTTACGGCGGTTACGGCGGAGGTTGCGGAGAATGGCTGCGGAGTTATAGGTTGCGGAGGGGGTGTGTGGGGTAACGGACGCCACCCTGATGCGCGGCCTCGTCCGAGGTGTATTGTCCCAACATCAATGTCCGAACATGCATGCCCCTCCAAGTGTAGTGCCGACCTTGCATAGCATCATGCTCACCGCTCACGCTCGGCTTGCTTGCCGGGACTGCCGATGCAGGCTCCCCAACAGCAGCATCCAATTTACCAGGTTCCTCATCACGTTGCGCTCGGGGTGTTTTTGGACGGCCAGCGCCTTCCTGACGCACAGGACGGACTGCGTTGGCTCATCCCCCGCCACAGTGAATGCCCCCCCCCCTTCTTGCGCAGGCACATCTTGTGGCCGCACGTGCAGCGGGGCAGTTTGTGAAACGGCATAGGCTTTCCGTCATGGCGGTATTTCAGGGCTACGGGGAAAAGACGTTGACCGCAACAGTGTCTTTGTCGTACGTATGCCAAAGCCCTACCGATGTGACACCTGCATGAATTCGATCGGCAGGCTGTTCGGTGGCTGTTCTGTGGGGGCGCCGGCGGCGGTGCTGGCGGAGGAGTTGGGGCTGCAGGAGAAGGTGCGGCTGCCGCAGCCGCTGCCGCTCCCGCTCCCGCCCCGGCCCCCGGCGCAGCAGGCATGACAGGAGGGGCACAGCAACGCCGCGGCCACGGCGCGGCAAGGGGGGCCGGCCGCGGAGGGGCGCAGGCCGGCCGAGGGGGTGCACGGAGGGGCGGGCGCGGGTACGGCGTGCAGGCCATGGGGCTTCCCAACTGGGGCGTCATCCCTCCCCCGGCTGGGGCGCTGCCGTTGCCAGCAGGCTGCGCGACACATTTGAGGCGACGCTCCAACCCCCGCTGGTGCCTGGTGCCATCTACTATCGTCTTCCCCTGCCATGGCAGGTCGTGGACCTCCGTAACGGGCAGCCGGTCAGCAGCATGTGCTGGTATCTCGCTGCGGCTGTCGCCGCAGCTGTCCACTTCCAGGGCAGACTGTACGACACTGCTGCAGCACAGCCGGGAGCGGCGGCGGGAGCAGCGGCGGGAGCAGCGGCGGGAGCGCAGTCGGGTGCCGGAGGTCCGGCGCCCTGGCGCAGCAGGCTGCCCCTGGCCCCAGGCAAGAGTACCCTAGGTGGTCGGATGCTGGGGTGTTTCACCAGGGGGCGACGGTCATGGAGGCGACGCTGCGCCGGGGTGAGGGGGCCATGAGAGGTGCTTCATTTTGGGCGCCATTAAAAGCTATGCGGTGCGTGTCGGCCTGTCAGTGCAGAAGGGCTCATTTCCGCAGTTATAAATTGTAGCCCCCCAGTGGGTGTCTGCCTGACACGGGCAGTGTCGCATTAGGCGCTCTGCATGGTTAAGGTACTAGGAGCCTCGAACTAAACAAACGCTGTCGTTTTTCAGCCATGACATGACACGCTCTAGGCGCAAGCACAGCAAGGCCGCCGGCGCGCTCGTCGCCCGCGCGGCCACCGCCACAGAATCACCGGTGAGCAGCGGCTCCTCCGACTCAGACTCTCGGCCCCGCCACCGCCGCGTGCGTCGATGAGACACAGACCACGCTTCTGGCGCTCCCTGGGGCGCCGGGGGCGGCCACAGACGCGGAGGCATCTGCGCAACACCTGCATGGCACCGCCAGCAACCACATTTCGGCCTCAGCCGACACCGCAGACGCCTTCCGCGCCCTCAGCGCGGTGGTGGACGACCTCAGACGCCAGGTGGGCAGGCTGGAGAAGGAGCTCGTGAGCGCGCGCGCTCAGCCACAGATTGCGCCCCTCATGGTGGGCGCGCCCCAGATTGCGGATGTCGTCGCGGCGCTACGCGCCATGGTGGAGTCGCAGAAGCAACAGATTGAGGCCCTCACGGGCATACTGCAGACCTCAGAGACATCGGTGAGCCACCTGGTGAGCCGCGTCCCTGGGGCGCCCATGCAGACACAGATGCCGCATGCGCGTGCACCTGCCAAGGCTGCTCAGCCTGCCCGGCCCGCTGCTTCTGCTGCCGCCCTTGTGGCGTCGGCAGCGGGGGTGCCGGCGGGGACGCGGCCTGCCGCAGCGGGCGCCGCGCGTGCCGCTTCTCGCAGCAGCCGCGCCATGCGTGCCGCTCCTGCCGGCAGCCGCGCTCCGCGCAGACTGCAAGCGGTGGCGGCCGCCGCGCAGCAGCGCCACAGCTTCGTGGCGGCGCTCTCCATGGAGGACGCCACCGCGTTCGCCGTGTGCAACCAGAAGTCTGAGAAGGTGCATGACTGGCGCCGCCCCCTTGACGGCGAGAGGGTGGCGGCGGTGGCGGTGGCGGCGACGATTGCGGTCGCCATCGCCGCTGACGTCGGCGCCAGCCTGCCTGTCTTCCGAGCGGAGTGTGTCGTGCAGTGGCTGCACAACTGCGCTGGCAACGGGCGCTGCGAGAGGCCGGCTGGCGGCAGAGTGGTGTCTGCGTCGCTCCTTAACGCCAAGCCCGCCGTCGGTGGCATCGGTGTGGTGCCGCACCGGGGCAGCGTGCTGCGTTTGCTCTTCACCGTGACGTCTGACGTCGCGGCCGACACCGTTGTGCGCTACCGCCGCCGACTGCGCAGCGGCGGCCGGATGTCCAACATCTTCGACGTGCTCAGTGACCGCGAGGAGGCGCGTCACCAGGCGCCGTGGCCCGCCTTCGTCGCCGCCAAGGCTGCGGGCAAGCGGGCGCAGTTCCACCGCGCGCGCCTCGTGGTTGACGGCTAGCGGGTGGCTGCACCTGCTTGCTAGTTGCATCCCCTCTGGGAGTGTGTTTGAAGGGGAGGTGGCGCCACACGCGTGCGGTGGCGGGTGCGGTATGGTCGCTGGGTAGAGTGCTGCGGCGGGTGTGCTACCAGCCCCGCTTCCACTGGTTTGGGGGAGGGCTTTCTGGTCCCTTCATGGTTTTATACCTTGGGCCTACCCTCCGGCCACTGGAGGGGTTGGGGTGTGGAGCCTGCACCGTGATGCTGCTTGCTTGGTGCCCGCCACGCCGTGGTTTGGCGCTACCGTGGGCTACCTTTGTAGCTTTACCTTTCTTTGGTGGGCCTCGTGCCTGCTCTCTAAGTCCCGCTGGAGCTTTGGAACCGAACGTGTGACCGCCGGCAGTGGATTGTAAAACTCTCATCTCTAAATCATCATAAACAAGACACAGGGGTGATCTCAGGCCAGGCCTATTCTAGTGCATGAGACACAAGCCCCATGCCATGAGGACTCGGCTTGCTTGGATAGAGGCGAGTGACATGGGCTGTTGTGCCTCCGAGCACACAGCGCAGTCGGGGCGCACAATCCCGACTACGGGGGTATTTCCACCGAGCGATTAATTGGTATCTGGTCGGTTCTATCTGGTCGGTTACGTGTTATCTGGTCGTCGTGTTTCCATCGTCTGGGCATGTTTCGGCCAGATAAACTATCTGGACCTACCCAGATAATCGACCGACCCTGATAGGGGTCCGAGGCCTATCTGGCCTATCTGGGTCGCGGTCATTCCTCGGCTCTGGGCCTGCAACCGAGCGCGATCGATAGCTCTCGCCATCGCGCGTCTGTAGATGTGCTTAGTACATCGAATGACCAAGAAACGCACGCGCTACGGCCTGGCGCGTGCTTAGAAGCGCCCGAACTTGGGCAACAACAGGCCCATGCAAACATGCCATGCAAACTGTTGCTGCGCAAGTGCGTGCGGCACTGTAACGCGCTGGTGAGGCGACGCCCCTCGGCAATATCGGGGCATGCATGCAATGAAACACAACGACACAGATATTGCGACGAGGCCAGATATTGCCTTTCGACCAGATACCTTATCTGAGTGCGGACCCAGATAAACGACACACATATATTCGGTGGAAATACCCCCTAAGAGGTCGGTCACACTGGCGTCCGTTCACGGTCAGAAGTAGATTTTCGCAAACGTAGGACCGGTCACACTGGTCGCGGTTAGCGGAAACCTAACGTGGGGCGCAAATCCTAACTTGCCCCCCCCCCCAAGTAAGGTTTTCAAAGGGGGGGTTCAGAGCAGCAGGCAGCACAGCGCCAGCTTTCCATGGTCGTGATGTCGCTCGTGGCGAACAAGAAGCTGGAGCGGACAGATGACGTCGAGGAAGAGGTGAGTTCACGCAGGGCGTGCGTGCACGTGTATAATTGGCATGCGCATGTTTGCCAATTGTGCATGCACACGATGCATGCGCATCCACACGATGCATGCGCGCACACGCATGCAGCACACGCGTGCATCGGTGTTGACGGGGTAAATGCATGTTCTTGGGCAGCACATGCGCAAGCAGCGCGTGTGCAGCGGTGCGTTGGCGCAACACGCATCTGGCTCGCACATGGCGCGAGGGCGTGCGTGTGCAGCTCAGAACCCCGCCACCGCCCACCAACCCCCACCGCCAGGGCGTGAAGGTGGCCGCCTACTGCATTCCGGAGAGCCGGCCGCGCAAGCGGAAGGCGAAGGAGGTGGAAAAGCTGGCCGTGCTGAGTGGCTCGGGTGAGGAGGGGGATGCAGGCGCGGTGGGTGGGAGCAGGGATGGCTACAACATGCGCCCGCGCCAGGCGGGTGCGTCGGGACGCCCAAACTACACGGGCGGGGACTGCGACGACTACAACGATGCCGATTACCAAGATTACCGTACGCGAGGGGAGGAGGGGGACCTGGGCCACTACCCAGACAGCGAGGAGTTTGCCGGTGGCGACACACTCACTGCCGCTGGCTCCGGATCAGATGACCTCGACAACTAGATGCAGTTTCACGCAAAGTTGAGGATGCGTGGTGTTGGCAGCCAGTTCAGAGTTGTGGGTGTGTGTGTGGGGGGGGGAGGGGGCGGTTGGTTTGTGGTTGCGCTGTCAGAAGAGTTGTTTGGTCCCTGCGGGACGAGGGAGTGTAACCGTGCTCGCTGGCAGACCACTGGCGAGAAGCTGGGTCGGCACCATTTGTTAACAACGTGCCTCCGTGCCTGCGTTCGGATGCTTCATGCCCAGGCCCCACTTAGGCAGCGTGAACCTGGAGAAGACCATGAAAACAAACACGGGGGTGGGCTGAGAGGTTGCCCCTGGCGCGGAGGGGGAGACTAGAGCAGCCCGTGCACCCCGACCTCACCCCCCTCCCACCCGCATCCACCCCAACCTGCCCCATCCCAGCCATTGTCCCCTCCCACCCTCATTGCCCCCTCTCACCCTCATTGCCCCCTCCCACCCTGATCGCCCCCTCCCACCCTCATTGTCCCATCCCACCCTCATTGCCGCCTCCCACTCTCATTGCCCACCCTCATTGCCCCCTCCCACCCCACCCTGCCCCCTCCCACCCTCATTGTCCCACCCCCTCATTGCCCCACCCACCCTCATCGACCCCGACCCTCATTGCCCCCCTCCCACCCCCTCCCACCCTCATTGCCCCCTCCCACCCCACCCTGCCCCTTCCCACCCTCATCCGCCCCCATCCCGCCCTGATTGCCCCCTCCCGCCCTCATCCGCCCCCTCCCACCCTCATTGCCCCCTCCCACCCTCAGTGCCCCCTCCCACCCACCCTGCCCCCTCCCACCTCATTGCCCCCGTCCCACCCTCATTGCCCTTTCCCACCCTCATCGCCCCCTCTCACCCTCATCGCCCCCTCCACCCTCATTGCCCCCTCCCACCCTCATCGCCCCCCTCCCACAAAAATCAACTCCGACCTGCCCCCTCCCACCCTCATTGCCCCCTCCCACCACCAATGCCCCCTCCCGGCCCTCCCCAACCTGCCCCATCCTGCCCTACCCTCACGCTCCCACCCACCCTCCACCCCCCCCCTGTTACCCAAGCACCCCCCAGTAACTCAAGCCCCCCATCCCAACCCACCCACCCGCCACCGATTCCTTTAAGCTGACAGCTCGGGCATGTGCGACAATATTCTTGCACATCGTGCGACATGCGAGGCCAATAGTAGGCTCGCTGAAGTCGCTCAAGTGTTTTGTCGCGACCGATGTGCCCCCCTAGTGGGCCAACTGGAGTAAACTCTCCTGGATCTAATTACTCGGGATTACCAACCGTTTCTCTGTGTACAGCAGAGTGTCTATCACGGTGTAATCATGTCTCTTTCCAGTGGACACCTCAGTTACGAGTGTGATAATTATCATCACCTCGTACTGTGTCCTTGATATCTTCCAATAACTCCTCCGGGATGGGGATCCACTCCAGAGAATGAATGGCCAGATTGTAGTCGCTCCTCCGGCTCAGGGCATCAGCAGCTATGTTCAGTTTTCCAGCTCTGTGTTGGAACTGCACATCATACTCGCTAAGTTACTCTGACCATTTTTTTTGGCGACCCATCAGCATTGGTTTTGTAAGGATGTGTTTAGTTGCGGTGTGATCCGTAAACACTGTGGTTTGGTGCCCATTTTGAATAGTGCCGCCACATCCTAAACATTTCTATAACTGCCAAAAGCTCCCTGTCGTGGGTGAGTTGTGCCCCTTGTATACAGTACGTACTAGGGACAGAACCCCACCGATAGCGAAAGCGCAGGCATCTGTGCTGATGATGTTTGGTTTCGCCGAGTCTGGTGACATCAGCACGGGTGCTGTGGTGAGTGCTTCTCTAAGCTGGTCGAAAGAGGCTTGCTCCTTCTCCCCCCACACGAACGGGACATTATCGCTTGTAAAGGCGGATAACGGGCCCGCTATGTCTGAGAAGTTCTTCACGAACCTTCTATAGTAGCTAAACCTTTGAAGGTAAGCACCTCTGTGCGTGTCTTGGGCATCGGCCTGTCCTGGACTGAAGGGATTTTTGATGGATCATAGCTGATCTTCTATTTTGACACTATGTGCCCCAGGAAGTCTACCCTCTTTTGTGCCCCAATCGCACTTCTGTGCCCGTGAATACAGTTGGTGTTTCGAAGCAATGCCAACCCTATCTGCACGTGCATGAGATGATCCTTCTGTCTTTGAGTAGACAAAGATGTCACCGAGGCACACCAAAACGAACATGTCCTCGAATCCCTTGAATACATCCATCTGTAACCGTGAAAAGTGGCTCAGCGCTTTACTCAGCCCAAAACTCACGCAATTCCACGTTCAAAGACGACCTAGTGAGACACTGTACTCCTCAAGAGTCCTAAGCGACCCTCACTTGGTAACATGCCGGTTTCAAATCACCTCAAAGAAGTAGCGATCTCCCTTGAATTGATTTAACCTCACATTGTATGTCAGGGATGCACGTTTTTTTCTTCAGTTTTTACATGTACGCGCCCGGAGGACCCCGGGGCGTGGGTAAAGGCCTAGACTAAAAGTCTAGGGGGGCTCTACTGGGAGAACCCGCAAGGCCACGCAGCGCGCCAGGCTACCATGCATGGGGTCTAGGCCACCATGCGTCCCGCCGCTCGCCATGTATGCCATGCATGCATGGGCCGCCTGACAAATCCCGCAGCGGTCGTGTGCGGCACCGAGCCCGTTGTTGCTGGCCGAGGGCGTGCCAGTTTTGGTACTTGAAGTCCGCTCAACAGCGGAAAGGTACTTGTAGTCCGCTCCACAGCGGGTGGGTACTTGAAGTCCGCTCCACAGCGGATAGGTACTTGTAGTCCGCTCCACAGCGGGTGGGTACTTGTAGTCCGCTCCACTGCGGGTGGGTACTTGTAGTCCGCTCCACAGCGGAGCGCCGCCGGGTAGGCGGCGCCGACTCCACCCGCGCCCTCTCTTCATCGTCGAGGGCCGATGTCTTGCATGGTCGCATGCAGCGCCAGGCCGATTGTTTGTGGGTAGGCCACCCCCGTGTTGGATTTATATCCCGCTCTCACGAGCGGCGTGAGGTCTTGGCCGCCATGCAAGATGGACGTTTCCAGGGCCGCGACGTGGACGCGCCTCACATTGCCCCGCAGGGATGCACGGTAGTCAATGCGCATCCTCAACTGCCCATTCTTCTCTTTTCCGAAGAGAACTGGCGATCCATAGGCCGACCGACTAGGCCGTATGAATCCTTGGCTCTATTAGCTCATCCAGCTTCCCTCAGCTCCTCCTCCTCCTTACTCAATAGGCCCATCTTGTATACCGTCTTGCTTGGTTTCTTCTCATGAGGTATCGTTTTGATTTCAAAGTCCAGATTCCTCTTCGAGTTAGGACGGTCGTCATACTTGCCTCCATCCCAGCCTCCATACCTAGGCAGAGTGCTCCTCCATAGCAACCCCCAAACGGCACGTCGCCCCCCCTCCTCTTGTCAGCCCCTCTGATAAATACCCATTACAACTTCTAAGGGGGGCGCAGGCACCCAGGCGCGCTGCCGCGGCGCCACCAGCATCGAGCCCTGCGGAGGCCCCAGGCCCAGTGGCGTCCCCGTCCCTGCACCATCGCCCGCCCCGCTCTGGCATAGCCTTGGACATAGATTCATTCCAACGTCTGAGGTTGCGCGGGTACCCAGGAGCGCTGCTGGGCTGCCCCCCCCTCTCCATGTTCGCCCAGGGCTGCGACGCCCATCGCTGCACGATCGGCGCTGGCGCGCTGCACAGACCTGAGGTGAGTGATGCAGAAGACGTTGGCAGGGAGTGCGGGGTGTAGGGGGCGCGCATGGGCGCGCCCGACGAGGTTTCGTCACGTGTGACCTGGCTTGCGGCCCGGGCCCTCCACCCCCCTCCAGGTCCTGAAGCAAGAAGCTTGAACGGCATGCAGGGAGGACAACCGACCATGCATCAAGCAACGCCAGAGGGCGCAGCCCATGCGGGCGCAGCCTATGCGGGCACAGCCCATGCGGGTGCAGCCCATGCAGCTCGCATGGCTCCCCCCTCGCCCGCAGCTGCAGGGGGGGTGATTGCGGCAGCAGCTGCAGCGGATGCAGATGGATTTGCAGCCTTCGCGGCCACGCACACAGCCACAGGAGCCGCAGAGACCCAGTTGGGGGAGATCGAGAGCCTGCGGGCGGAGATTGCGCGCCTGCGGGAGGACGTCGCGCTCCTGAAACAGAAGCAAAAGAAGAAGAGGGGAGGCACCTTCCATGAGCAGCTGCTCCAAGCACTCAAGACGTGCCGCGACGACATCGAGGAAGCGTCGGTAGCTGCGCACAGCGCTCACAAGGGACAACGCGCAGTAGCAGTCATCTTCATGAAGGCGACGTACCTCGACGAGCACAAATCACTCAGGCACATGCAGGCCCCTCTCACGTTCTACTCGCCTGGCAAGCTTAGGGAGTACCTAACTGACGATCCCGGGCGTCGAGTCCGGCTGGTGGAGTTCCGCACAGAAGTCGACCGCGCGCTGGGGTACTACCCGGTGGTTGTGGGCATGGCGGGGATGGGCCAGGTGGATGCAGGCGTGGCGAGGGCTGATGAGGAGCGACAGGCTGATGGAGGCAATGCGGTGACTGACCAGGAGGGTCAGGTGGCGGGCGGGCTGGTCGAGGTCGAGCTGCCGTACACGGGCATTTGGGACGAGCATGGCCGACCCAAGCTACCGGTGGAGAGTTTCACTGGCGATAGGAGGAGAAACACGGGCCGCTCCAGGGTCGCGACCTGCCTGCAAAGACTGCTTGTGATCCAGCATGGTAGGTGCAGTGTGCGTGTGCATGCGCATGCTTGCATGCACGAACACACACTCAACCTTGCTCTTAATGTGCAGGACCTGCCTACGACATCCCCAAGTGGTGGTCCAAGGTCAAAGAGATCAAGGTGCCAGCTCCAGAAGTGTGGACCTAGATTGTAGATGGCCGCATGCACCAGGACAGCTCGGACCCCTTCACCTTCACCTTCCAGTCTGAGTCCCTGACAAAAACGGCGTCCTTTGGTGGTACCAATCACGAGGCACAAGAACCGCTGTGGAAGTGGCTGTACCTGCACGTGCATCATGCAGTCGTCAAGGCGGAGGAGGAGCTCACGCGCAAGGCGCTTGAGAAGGAGGCTGCAGCACACAACCAACTCGTCGGCGGCGGTGGTAGCAGCGGCGGTGGCGGTGAGTTGCGTACATGAATCGACGCTCTGCCTAATTGATTGTCCCCTGCACACCTGTCCACACACCCTCAAACACACAAGAGCTGGTGCATCTGGTGGTGGTGGTGGCGGTGGTGGCGGCGGTGGTGACGGTGAGTTGCCCGTTAATTGATGCACTGCCTGGTGTCGCCTTGGCACTCCACACCTGTCCACACACACACACACACACACACACAGTCACACACACACGCACACACACACACACACACGCACACACACACACTGACACTCACACACACTCACACTGACACACACACAGGAGCTGGTCCATCTGCTGGTGGCGGTGGTCGCGGCGGTGGCCGCGGAGGTGTTGGAGGTGGTGGCGATGCGAGGGGTCGCGGAGCGGGCGGCGGCCATGGCAAGGGCTGCGGGGGTCGTGGCAGGAGCAGCGGGGACTGTCGCGCGCGCAGTGGCAGTGGCGATGGAGATGACGACCTCCCATTTCTCATGGCCTCGGCGCCACGCAAGAGGAGAGGCCCGATTAGGCTGCGCGCCGGCAACTGGATTAGCTTGCTGCTGCCGTTGATCGAGGACGACGCAGACAGTACCAGCGATGACGACTCTGATGGCAGCGACTCCAATGGCGACGCCGACACCGACGCCGACGCCGACGCTCCTGGGGGCAGGAAGCGGCGGCGCAAGAGAGGACGACACGGACACGGAGTGCACTACTGATAGTGACACGGTGAGGCCCCTGTTTTTGGTGACTGCATGCAGTAGGTGATGATGACACTCGGACGCGCGTTTGAGAGCCCCCCCCCCCCCCCCAAGGAAGGGGTTCTGAGTCACCTCCTCTGATTGCCTTGAAACTTTGCAGATGCCCTGGCATGGCCTCATATAAGATGGTAGCATGCTCAGACTGCCTAAAATATGGTTGCCAAGTAGTGGCTGTTTTGACTGAGTAGCACTTTCACGCGCGTTTACGCCCCCCCCGGAGCACCCCCCCAAGAACGTACACACTCACACACGCATGCGTACGCACACGCAGATGGCATGAGGCCGGCAGTTTGCGTCGCGCGGGTGCACACATGCACATGGCATCAGGCCGGCGGTGTGTGCTGCGATGGCGTGCAGCGGCGACGCGCGTGCGGGCGCACACACGCACATGGCATCAGGACGGCAGTGTGCGCTGCGATGGCGTGCAGCGGCGACGCGTCGCACGCGCGCACACACGCACATGGCATCAGGACGGCAGTGTGCGCTGCGATGGCGTGCAGCGGCGACGCGTCGCGCGCGCGCACACACACGCACATGGCATCAGGCCGGCAGTGTGCGCTGCGATGGCGTGCAGCGGCGACGCGTCGCGCGGGCGCACACACGCACATGGCATCAGGCCGGCAGTGTGCGCTGCGATGGCGTGCAGCGGCGATGCGTCGCGCGGGTGCACACATGCACATGGCATCAGGCCGGCGGTGTGTGCTGCGATGGCGTGCAGCGGCGACGCGCGTGCGGGCGCACACACACACACAGAAATGGCGGCTAGGCAGCGTTGCACGCAGCAGTGCACGCAGTGGTGCGCTGCGGTGCGCGCAGCGATCCAGTGTCGCCGCAGATGGCGGCACGGCGACAGTGTTCGCTGCAATCGTGTGCCCCTCCCCCACCACCACCACACCACACCACACACACACACCTTTGAATGGTAGCTAGCCTCGTTAGGCAGCTCCCTCAATCCCACGCCCTAGGGGTGCATACTGTTAACTGTAAACTGTTAACCGTGTACGGCCGCGATGCTTGCCTGTGCACAGCAGATCGGCGGCTGATCGGTTTGTGCTGCGATCTATTGCGGTCGCGATGCTTGCGTGTTTCATGTTCGCCGATGCGTGGTGGTGTGTGTGTGTGTATTTGGTTGACGCGAGACAATCCTAGTGTAGTCTGTATGGATGTATCGAAACAAATGGCCCGCCTCTGATTGGCTCTGATGCACTGATGGGAGCGGTCGATGGGAAAGCTGGGGTTGATGGGAGGACGGACGATGACGGGCACAGTCACGTCTCTACATCTGCCCTAAAGATGTCACACCCACAAACCAGTCTATCCCCACGGGCGGCAGCGAGTTCTCACTATGACCGCACCACCTATGGCTCTGATGCACTGCTCTGGAGACTTGCTGCGGTCGGTGGAAGAGAGCAGTTGATGAGGCCGGTGGTGTGCGCTGCGAGTGCGTCCACGCCCCCGCTACTGCCCTCCGCGCCGCGCCGATCAGCGCAAGGACGCCCGCCCGCCCGCCAGCACTGTAGCACGCCCGCTACTGGTCGCCGCTACCAAGGAGTCATATCGGGAGGTGGGGACAAATTTGTCCCTTTAAAGCCAGGGGACATTCCAAAGACCTGTTGCATGTCGCTGCGTGCGGCTGGCACGCCCCCGCCACTGCCCCCCGCGCCCATCCTTCACTAGGAGCCGCCGCACAAACCTCCTGACTTGGACCTCCCCGATGGCGAGCAGAGGCCTCAGTGGGCTGCGGCAAACATGGCATGCATCAGGCAGGTGGTTAGGTAGCGGTGGTGGTGAACAGGAGGGAAAGTGGGGAGGAGGGGCTTGGTAGGCCTGAACCCCAAATCCCCAAACCCCTTAACCATATTGCTTACTCATGAACTCACTATTCGGGGACGGTCGTGGTCGGAGGGACGACATCAGTTCCCGTGCGCGCAAAGTCGCTCCGGAAGCCGCACGTCACGCCGTCGATGATGAGCGCCCGCAGCCAGTGCGGCAACAGGCTGCAGAGGGGGCAGTCAAACTTGGCGTCGTAGTCGATTGCAAGCATCCGAAGGTAGGACCAGCATGCCGCACGCACGGTCTGTCAGGACGGCAGGCGCTGAGAGCCGGCATTAATCTCGTGCGCCACCTTGAGGTTTGCATGCACTGCGAGAACGTGAGGGCCTGCGTGACCACCTGATCCCAGTAGTCGGACAGCACCTCGTGAGTGAAGAGCGACTGGTTGGACAGGTTGAACACGCCGTCGGTCCCGCCGTCGTACGCAAGCCGCCCGCGCCCGCCGTCTGACGCTGTGCACAGCGGGCTGCTGCACGGACGGTAGAACACCTCGATGTCGTCGCGCGTCCAATCGCGCGAGGTGAGCGTGACAACGCCGGGCACACGGAAGCCTGCCAGCACAGGATCGCTGTCGTCCCATGCGGAGCCGCACTGGCAGTGCGCGTACTCGCCCTCCGTAGGGATGACGGGCACGCAGTGAACGCAGACGTGAGGCGCCGTGTGTGGCGTGTCGATGCACCGCTGGCACTTGGGCTTGAAGCCGACAATGTCTGCAAATGATTGGGGTGTGTGGGGGAGTGTGTGTGTGTGTGTGTGTGTGTGTGGTAGGGGTAGGGGTAGGGTAGGGTAGGGTGAGGGTGAGGGTGAGGGTGGGGTAGGGTAGGGTGAGGGTGAGGGTGAGGGAGGGGGTGAGGGGAGGAGAGGGGAGAGGGGAGAGGGGGAGAGGGGGAGAGGGGAGAGGGGAGGGGAGAGGGGAGAGGGGAGAGGGGGAGAGGGGAGAGGGGGGGAGAGGGGAGGGGGAGGGAGAGGGGAGAGGGGGAGAGGGGGAGAGGGGGAGAGGGGGAGGGGGAGGTGTGCGTGGGGTGAGCGGGAGGTGTGGACTGGCGGCATAGTGTGGTTGGCGCACGCACACACGCACGTCGCGCATGTCGTCCAGCTTCTGGGCAGCTGCCTCCAGGGCCTCCTGGTGTGTGGGGGGGGGGTGAGCAGGAGGTGTAGACTGGTGGCAAAGTGTGGTTGGCGCGCACACACACAGGCACACACGCACGTGGCGCGCGTCGTCCGGCGTCTGGGCAGCTGCCTACAGGGCCACCTGGTGTGTGGGGGAGGGGGAGGGGAGGGGAGGGGAGGGGAGGGGAGGGTGAAACACAATGTAGATGTAGGTGCGAGTGATGATATAGGTGCACGCACACGCATGTGAGGGGGGACGCGAGCGCGAGCACCACAGTTGAGGCGGTCGCGGACAGCCTTGACGTGCAGACCAGGGCAGATGGGAAGGTAGGAGACGCAGGTGTGGAGGGCGCAGTCGTCGTCAAGGTCATCGACAGGCTTGTCTGCATTGGGAAGCGAATACCGTTGCAGGCCCAGCTCGTCGTACGTCTCGAGTCCCTCGTCGGTCGTCAACCATGCAGCCAGCTCGTGCAGGTGCACGCACATCCAAACAACCCCCTTCCTGCTGCGCCCGTGCCCGCCGTTGTTGCATGCCGTGCAGCTGTAACTCCGGATTCTCGTGACCGGACGCACGATGGCGCGCCTGTTGAGTGCGTCGACCGGGTTGCCCTTGTCACCACGGCACGAGAAGTACGGCACTAATACCGACACGACCCGCCGCTTGCCACCGCCGACACGCGATTTGGGGGTTGTAGCCTCGATGTGCAGCAGTACGGCGGCCGGAGCATCTGAGTGGAAGTCTGCGTCATTGATGCATGCAAATGTGCCGGCACATGCGCTGCTCCCGTGGCACAGGTCCCCCTCCTCGTGCAGCTGCTTCACAGCGCTGGCGTGGCGGCATGGCTGAAGCTTGTCCGCGCGCACCACCTCAACGCCGCTCAGCGAGTCCCATGCACCCTGATTGCAGCTGCACAGGTACACCAGGCTGGAAGTCGCGACGCTCGGCTGGTCCCGCGGTGGTGGTTGAGTCGCGGGCACGGGCGGCTCGGGAAGATCTGCAGGCGGCGCGTCGTCGCCAACCCGCGGCGGCTCGATGAGCATAGGCGTCACATACACGTGCTGAAACATGGTCGTCTGCGCAACGGGGGTGGGGGAGGTCATTAGGGGAAAGGGGCCATGTGCACACAAATATGTGAAAGCGTGTGTGCATGCCAGGTGCATGCACGCTGCGAGCGCGCACGGCTGGCCATGGCAGCGCATCGGCCACCGACGCACCTGAATGGATGCCAGTCGGCTGCCGATCTCGTTGTAGTCCAGCACACCGTACACCGCTTCTCCAGACGTGCTGACAGAGATCAGTCGGATGCCGCCGGCGGCCAGCAGTTGGCGTGGATACGCCTCCCAATCGTGCCCCTGGTCCTCCCCCTCGTCGATGTCGGGCTGGTCGGTGGAGAAGGCTGCCGCGCGCGCCTTACGAGCCGGTTGGCGATGGTGGCACGAGCGCGCGCGCGTGCCAACGTCCCTCGCAGCTGCTCGCCTCCTCTGTGGCTGAAAAAGTGGCTGCCACTGCTGCATGTCCGCTGCAGCGAGCTCCCAGCACGTGTACCCAGGGTGCGAGCTTCTCCAGGCGGTACCGCAGGCGTCGAACTCGGCATCCAGGGGGTCCACCTCTACCTTCCGCTTCCCCATCGTTCCAGCTAATCAGTGGTAGACCCTCCGTCCATGCTGCCCAGGGAGGAGAGGCAGCCCCTGCCCAGGTGGATCCGGTGTTCTGAACGTGACCGAGAGCGATGACACCGAGCTGCGCTGCTGCACACGGCTGACGCGAGTTTCTCGCCCCACCGCCGAGTCCGCGCGCGCGTGCTCAGACCAGCTACTAGTGAAGACATGGCCACGCAGAGCCAGCTGCTGCCCAGGGGGGGCGCAGCAGGGGATGCTGGCAGGCCGGCTGTTGCTGGCAGGCAAAATGGTGTTGCGCGGGGCCGCGGGCCGCCGCCTCCGCCCAGGGCCGCGCGGCAGCCCCTCGTGTGCGTGCTACCTCACGACCTGTATGAGCAGCTGCGGGTGCTGCCCAGGCAGGTTTATGCGCTGAGCTTCGTGTTGCGCGCGGACCGTGACATGGCGGGCGACTGCATGGGAGTCGACCTGCGCGCTCTGTCAGCCGGCGTCGTTGCCGCCCTCCGCTTGGCGCTGCAGGGCTCGGGCGTTGAGGCGCCAGGGAGGGCGCGGGCACGGGCGGCGAGGCCCCTGAGCTCGGGCACGTCGGCGCTCTACCAGGTCGACATGGAGTGTGATGAGGCCCATGCGACTGCGGTCAAGGGTGCGCTGCATGCGCGCATGGCGCCCCTGGAGGTGGACTGTGGCCGCATGCGCGCTGCACCAGCAATGCTACTGGACTCTGGGGGTCCGGTGGACGACGCGCACTACCTGGTGCGCTTCACGCCGACAGACACTCGGCCGTGGACGCCGGCACATGTGCACAGCTGGCTGGGGGCGAACGGGGTGCGCGCTGACTGGGTGGTGCAGTACCAGTGCGGGGCTGGCGGGCCGGTGCCGGTGCAGTGGCGCGGCGCTGCGCGAGGGCAGGGCCCCGCCCCCAGCCTCGCCTGGCTGTCTGCCAGGGAGCCAGGCTTTGTGGCGTCGGTGCACGGGGCCACGCCTTTGTGTCCAAGGCCATCCGCGCGCCGCACGTGGAGTGCCGCCAACGCACCGACGCGCCGTCCTTCTGCCGGCTGCGCGTGTCGCGCCTGCCCCTCAGCATGCTGGGGCCCGCGCGCCCCGCGCGTGCCGCGGGCGCCGCGGGGGCGCCGGGTGGGCCACCGCCGGGTGGGCCGCCGCCGGGTGGGACGCCGCCGGATGCGCGCGCTGCGGGGGCACCGGGGGCGCCGGGAGGGCCGCCGCCGGGTGGGCTGCCGCCGAGGCCGCCGCTGGGGGGCCAGGCCCCGTCCTATGCCGCGGCTGTCCAGGGGCTGCATGCGGGGCCTGGGGTGCAGCACCAGCTGGGCACCATCGAGGAGGGTGCGGACGATGAGGACCACGACTCGTACGGTCACGGTGCCGGTGCCGGTGATGACGATGAGGACGGTGCCGGGCCTGGCGGTGGTGGTTCTGCTGAGGCTGCTATTGCGGCTGCTGCTGCTGCTGCGGCGGCGGCGGCAGGCCCCTCAGACGAGCGTGCGGCCAACTTAGTGCTCCGCGAGCATGCGCTCGCAGCAGAGCGCCAGAAGAGAGTGCAAGTGGACCAGCTCCTTGCGGAGAGGCGCGCCTTCGAGGACCGGCAGAAGGCTACAGCAGCTGCGGCAGCTGTGGGCGCAGCTGCGGCAGCTGTGGGCAAGGAGGCCCTGCAGGCCGACCGTGACCGTGAGGAGCGCATGCTCGACGCCACCCAGTCGGCTGGGCGCAAGCGTGCGGGGGGTGATGAGGAGCTCGATGCCGCTGACGATGCCCCGCTCGGCACCCCCGTGGGCCTCCGCCAGCCTGAGCCGCGACGCGGCGAGGCGGCGCCTGAGGCGGCAGAGGACGGCGAGGAGGGGCGGCGCATGGCACGCCGTAGGACTGGTGGTGATGAGGGTGGTGTCGCCATGCCTGCTGCTGCTCCGGCCGCGGCGGGTGGGGGCGCGGGGGCTGCAGAAGCTGTTGGTGGTGGGGGAGCTGGAGGAGCGGGTGCGGGTGGAGGGGGCGGGCAGACGCAGGCCCTGGCCACTACTGGGGGGGCCACTGGTCGTGGAGAGGATGGTGGTGGATGGGTCCGCGGCAAGGTTCATGCCTTTGCGTACGCGCGGGGCGGACCGTGCATTGGGCCCGTCGACAACCCCGGGATCACCAGCGGACTCAGGGACGCCATCCACTGCGGGAGCTTCCCGACAGCCGACGCAGCGAAGGAGTGGATCATGGACATCCTCAACGGATACACTGTCCAGACCCCCGTCGTGAGCAAGCGGGGCGGGCATCACGACTGGCCGATGGACCATGTCAGAAACATCCTCAATGCGGCGGGCTGCCCCGTGATGCCGGCGCTGCCGGACGACTGGCGCCTGGGTAACCCCCTGCCAGATGGCCACCCGTTCATCGTGCACGGATGACGCCACCTGCTGGACAGCCTGCGCGCGGAGGCCGCTTTGCCCCCGGCCTCCGGGTGGGCACGCACAACGTGCGCGGCCTGCGAGAGGGGCCCAAGCTGGTGGATCTCATGCGAGTCTGGGCGCACGACCGCCGCCTCGATGTGGTGTGCCTCCAGGAGGTGCATATTGCAGCTGATGACGTCGCGAGGATGGATGGCGTCGACCGGTACGCGTCCGGCTGTGCCTACCACCTGGGGACTGAGTCCTACACCTTCTTCTGGGGGGGCGGCGCGGGGACCTTGGCTGGTGTCGCCATCCTCGTGCGGTCGGACCTCGTGGCAGTGCTCCAACCGTTCGTCCAGGCGGATGGCGACGGCCGGCTGATGGTGATGGATATCACGTGGGGTGGTGGGGGCGCGGGTGGTGGGGGTGGGGGTGGGGGAGCTGGAGGTGGGGGAGCTGGGCGGCTGCGCCTCGTCAACGCGTACCTTCCGGCCTCGCAGCCGAACCGGCCAGCGGTGCAGGCGGCGTTCATCGAGGAGCGCATCCGACCGCTTGCTGCTGGCCATACACACCTCGTGCTCGCAGGCGATTTCAACTTTGTCGAGAGCCCACGTGACCGCGCCCGCTCTGCGGGGCCCCTCGAGTGGCGCGACTGCGCCCCGGCGGCGGCGATGGCAGCGCTGGTGGAGGACTCCCCGCTCCGTGACGCGTACCGCCTCGTCCACCCCATGCAGAGGGGGTACACCTTCAGTGCGTATAATGCACAGGCGCGGCTCGACCGCCTCTACGTGTCGACGGCCCTCGTGCCACGCGTCCTCGGGTGCGACGCGGGGGAGTCGGGCGGGTCGGATCACCGCGTTGTGGCAATGCACCTCTCCCCCCTAGTGCCAGAGGCGCGCGGGCCGGGGCGGCCGCGTGTGCGAGCCCATTTCTGGGCTGATCGTGACCTGGCCGATGGGTTCAGGGCATGGTTTGGTCGGGAGGCAGCGGGGGCACCCACCCATGGCCACACGGAGCTTATGCGGTGGTGGCAGGCTTTCAAGCCGCGCCTGGCTTGCGAGGCCCGCCGCCTCGACTGCGACCTGGGTCGGCGTCGAGATGCTGTGTCGGTGGAGGTGGCCCGGCTGCGTGCAGACCTGAAACGAGCGCGCGCGGCCGTTGAGGCGGGGCGCGATGGGCTGGCGGAGCTCGCCGGGCTCTATACGCTATACACAGAAGGGCTCTATACGCTATACACAGAAGGCACAGGCACAGGCACTGGCACAGGCACAAGCACTGGCACATGAGGGCATGGGGCAGGCGCAGCAGCAGACGCAGCACCAGATGGCAATGGGGATGCAGCAGCAGCTGCAGCAGCAACATCAGCAGGCGGGGGCACAAACATGGGGGCCGCAACACATGGGCATGTGGCAGCACCAGCAGGCTGGGGGGGGCCAGCATGCGGGGACGGGCGGGGGGGGGACACCACTGGCGGCGGGGCCGCCGCATCAGGTGATGACTGGGCCGCCGGCATGGGACCCCATTGGCGTAGGGCAGCAGCATGCTGGAATGGAACAGCAGCAGGGCATGGGGTCGGCGAGGGGGGGGGCAGGGCCACTGGGGGCGCTGGGGGCGCCCCCGGTGGCGGCAATGGGCCCCATGCACGACGCGGAGCACACCGGGATGGCCGGGCACGGCGGGGCCGGGCCCAGCCGGCCGGGCCACGCCCCGGCATCGGGTTACGCGTAATGACGTGGAACGTTAAAGGGCAACACTATCACATAGACCAGAGCGCCGACGTCAGTAACTGGCTCTGGGCCACAACGGACATCATCGCATTCACTGAAACTGGGCATACCGGCGAGGCCCCCGGGGCTATTAGGGGGTTCAAGTGCCTAGCATGCAGCCGACGCCCATACACCGCTAAACACGGGGGGGTGGCGCTTCATGTGCGCTCCACGATCGCGAGCCACGTCAAGGTGGTGGAAGACACCCCAGCGCTGGGGATGCTTTGGTTCAGGATTAGGCTCAAGGGGGGGAGGGACGTGTACGCGTGCGCTGTCTACCTCCCCCCCCCCACCTCCACGTACCTGAAGCGGGAGGGCGGGAGCCTGTCGGCGGAAGCCCACATGCTGGCTCTCGCCCAAGGGATAGCCAAGTACAGGGAGCTGGGGGAGGTGCTAGTTTTGGGGGACCTCAACGCCCGCACCGGCCAAGCGGACGACAGGGGGGGGCACGACGCCGAGGGGGGTGACCCCGCCCTCGCGCTGACCGCTTGGGACATCACACGGGCTGGGCGGGTAGGACAGCGGACGTCTGCCGACCACGGGCCGCAGAACGCGCACGGGAGGGACATGATTAGACTGTGCCGAGACACCGGGATGGTGATTCTGAACGGGCGCTTGCCAGAGGATGAGGGGGGAGCACACACATTCCATGCAACAGGCAGGAATGCGCACAGCGTTGTTGACTACCACGTTGCATCGCCGGCACTCATGTTTAGCGAGACGGGGGCCCCGCGGGAGGGGGCCACGCTCAGGGTGCATACGATCCCCACCCTGCCAGGCTGGAAGGGGTCCTTTGACCACTGCCCAGTTGTGCTGACCATGGGCGAGGCGGCCGGTGAGGCGGTCGCCACGCCACACCCCACCATGCCATGCACCACGCCAACTAGATTTAGGTGGCCTGAGGGGGGGGAGCGTGCCTACGCACGGGAGCTGCAGGGGGTGGCGGCAGAGATCAAGGGGGCGCGGGAGGCCCCCACGGTAGATGAGGAGCAGGCGCTCCTAGAAGGGGCGGTTGAGCGGGCAGCGCGGGCGCTGCACGCGTCAGGGGCGGCTGGGGCGGTGCTGGTAAAACCAGGGGGGGGGGGCGCATCAGTGCGACCACACAACACATGGTATGCCCAGGAGTGCAAGGAGGCACGGCAGGCGTATCGAGAGGCCGAGAGGGCGCACGGGGCGCAGTCGACGCTGACCTCAGCAGCGTTCAGGGCGTATAGGCAGACCACGCGACGCGTGCGCCGGGCATGGGAGGCCCAGGAGTACGACGCTATGCTCAAACACATGCATGGCGCCCCCAGGAAATTCTGGCGCAAGGTTAAACCAGGGAGCCAGGGAGGGGGGCTGAGGGATGTAGAGGGGTGGACGACCTACTTTGAGGGCCTGGTTGGGGGCGAGCATGCCCATGGGGAGCTGCAGGAGGGAGGGAACCCGTTTTCGGATGCCTCCGAAGGAAATAAGCAGCGGGCACGAGTACTCAACGCTTGGATCACCGAGGACGAGGTGAGCACAGCCCTCCTGGGCATGGCGGCGGGCAAAGCGCCGGGCGTGGACGGCGTACCGGTGGAATTTTATCAAAGGGCATGGACTGGGGAGGGGGACACAGGGGGTGGGGGAGATGTGGAGGGGAGCGAGCCGCAACACGCGCTGCTTGAACCGATCACACATCTACTCAATCGGGTCTTCCGCGAGGGGTATCCCAAAGCATGGCACATGGGGGCAGTCACGCCGGTGCCGAAGAAAGGCAATCTGGACGAGCGGGACAACTATAGGGGCATCACGGTGGGTGGGGCGCTTGCTAAGCTCTATAGTCTGGTGCTACTCCGCAGACTAGACGACCTTGCTGAGAAGGGCGGCCATAGAGCCGCCGGGCAGGCAGGGTTCCGGAAGGGGCGGGGGACCCCTGACAATGCCTTCATCCTACAGCACATGATTGAGAGGCGCAGCCATGAGCGAAAACCGCTGTATACTGCCTTCATCGACTTTAGAAAGGCATACGACTGCGTGCATCGGCAGCTCATGTGGGAGTGCCTTAAGAGCCTGGGGGTGGGGGGGGCGTTTTAGCAGCCCTGACATCACTGTACGATGGGGCTGGCATGTGCGTGCGCATAGACGGCACGGTGGGACCAGGCTTCACCACACGCCAGGGGGTCATGCAGGGCGACCCAATGTCGCCGCTTTTGTTTGGGCTGTTTATCGACTCACTAGAAGGGGAGCTTGACGCACAGATGCCAGAGGTCGGGGTCCCCCTAGGGACAGGAGCAAACAGGCGGCTCCTACGGTTACTCTTGTATGCAGATGACCTCGTGCTCATGGCAGAGACGCCGGAGGCGCTCCAGCGCTTGCTAGATGCACTTCACGTTTTTTGCAGGACGCACGCTCTCACTGTCAATGTCCGCAAATCTGAGGGGGGGGTGTTTAACGACCAGTACTGCCCGGTCACGAGCGCCAGGGGAAGGGTGACCCTGAAGTACGCTGGTATGGACCTGCCCATCAATCACGAGTTTAAATATCTGGGCATGCTTTTTGGGAGCCGTCGGGCAATAGGCGCGGGGCTGGAGCAGAGGCAGGGGGCGGGCCAGCGTGCACGCTTCGCCCTAGCGCGCAGATACGATGCCATGGGCCTCCACAACGTGGGAGTAAAGGCGCACCTGTTCAACGCACTGGTGCGACCTGTAATTAACTACGGGTGCGAGATCTGGGGCCCAGGGTTGATGGCGGGGGCGGGCATGGGGGTACAGGGGATCTTCTCGGGGGCAGCCGACAAGTGGGGGTTGGCTGGAGGGGACGGGGGCCCCTCCAAGGCGGCGCGCCGCAAGTGGCGCGCCATGGAAGCCCTGCACTTGCAATCTGTGCGCGAGGCCCTCCGTATTCGCAGGTGTGGGCAACAGCTATCGCTGCTGGCGACGGAGGTGGGCTGGCGACCGCTGTCGACCGACTGGCTGCGGCAGGCGGCGCGCTTCTGGGCGAAAGCGCTACGGCGGCCGGATGGCGATCTGCTGAAGGCGGCAATGCGGGAGAGCTGGGAGCTAGCGGCGGGTGGCGTGCGAGAGAGCTGGGTGGCACAGCTGAGCGAGTGCCTCAGCACAGTGGGGCACACGCTGGTGTGGGGCCAGGAGGCGGGGGGCATCGCCCGCCTGCTAGAGACAGCAGCGGCAGGTTGGCTGGCATCAGAGACCAGCACACCAGAGCTGCCAGAGGACGCCAACCAGCTCAGCGTCGTCCGCTCAGTGCCTGACTCATGGTCACACCGCTTCAAGATGCTTACTTACTTGCGGTGGATGGCAGACGACTGTGGCGGCGCACCAATGCTCTGGACGGGGCTGAACAGCGCAGAGCCCGGCGAGCTCCGCCAGCCCATCGCGCCCCGCCTCAACGGCCGCGCGCGCTCGTTTCAGGTCTGCACGCAGCCGGGCCACCTCCACCGACACAGCATCTCGACGCCGACCCAGGTCGCAGTCGAGGCGGCGGGCCTCGCAAGCCAGGCGCGGCTTGAAAGCCTGCCACCACCGCATAAGCTCCGTGTGGCCATGGGTGGGTGCCCCCGCTGCCTCCCGACCAAACCATGCCCTGAACCCATCGGCCAGGTCACGATCAGCCCAGAAATGGGCTCGCACACGCGGCCGCCCCGGCCCGCGCGCCTCTGGCACTAGGGGGGAGAGGTGCATTGCCACAACGCGGTGATCCGACCCGCCCGACTCCCCCGCGTCGCACCCGAGGACGCGTGGCACGAGGGCCGTCGACACGTAGAGGCGGTCGAGCCGCGCCTGTGCATTATACGCACTGAAGGTGTACCCCCTCTGCATGGGGTGGACGAGGCGGTACGCGTCACGGAGCGGGGAGTCCTCCACCAGCGCTGCCATCGCCGCCGCCGGGGCGCAGTCGCGCCACTCGAGGGGCCCCGCAGAGCGGGCGCGGTCACGTGGGCTCTCGACAAAGTTGAAATCGCCTGCGAGCACGAGGTGTGTATGGCCAGCAGCAAGCGGTCGGATGCGCTCCTCGATGAACGCCGCCTGCACTGCTGGCCGGTTCGGCTGCGAGGCCGGAAGGTACGCGTTGACGAGGCGCAGCCGCCCAGCTCCCCCACCTCCAGCTCCCCCACCCCCACCACCCGCGCCCCCACCACCCCACGTGATATCCATCACCATCAGCCGGCCGTCGCCATCCGCCTGGACGAACGGTTGGAGCACTGCCACGAGGTCCGACCGCACGAGGATGGCGACACCAGCCAAGGTCCCCGCGCCGCCCCCCCAGAAGAAGGTGTAGGACTCAGTCCCCAGGTGGTAGGCACAGCCGGACGCGTACCGGTCGACGCCATCCATCCTCGCGACGTCATCAGCTGCAATATGCACCTCCTGGAGGCACACCACATCGAGGCGGCGGTCGTGCGCCCAGACTCGCATGAGATCCACCAGCTTGGGCCCCTCTCGCAGGCCGCGCACGTTGTGCGTGCCCACCCGGAGGCCGGGGGCAAAGCGGCCTCCGCGCGCAGGCTGTCCAGCAGGTGGCGTCATCCGTGCACGATGAACGGGTGGCCATCTGGCAGGGGGTTACCCAGGCGCCAGTCGTCCGGCAGCGCCGGCATCACGGGGCAGCCCGCCGCATTGAGGATGTTTCTGACATGGTCCATCGGCCAGTCGTGATGCCCGCCCCGCTTGCTCACGACGGGGGTCTGGACAGTGTATCCGTTGAGGATGTCCATGATCCACTCCTTCGCTGCGTCGGCTGTCGGGAAGCTCCCGCAGTGGATGGCGTCCCTGAGTCCGCTGGTGATCCCGGGGTTGTCGACGGGCTCAATGCACGGTCCGCCCCGCGCGTACGCAAAGGCATGAACCTTGCCGCGGACCCATCCACCACCATCCTCTCCACGACCAGTGGCCCCCCCAGTAGTGGCCAGGGCCTGCGTCTGCCCGCCCCCTCCACCCGCACCCGCTCCTCCAGCTCCCCCACCACCAACAGCTTCTGCAGCCCCCGCGCCCCCACCCGCCGCGGCCGGAGCAGCAGCAGGCATGGCGACACCACCCTCATCACCACCAGTCCTACGGCGTGCCATGCGCCGCCCCTCCTCGCCGTCCTCTGCCGCCTCAGGCGCCGCCTCGCCGCGTCGCGGCTCAGGCTGGCGGAGGCCCACGTGGGTGCCGAGCGGGGCATCGTCAGCGGCATCGAGCTCCTCATCACCCCCCGCACGCTTGCGCCCAGCCGACTGGGTGGCGTCGAGCATGCGCTCCTCACGGTCACGGTCGGCCTGCAGGGCCTCCTTGCCCACAGCTGCCGCAGCTGCGCCCACAGCTGCCGCAGCTGCTGTAGCCTTCTGCCGGTCCTCGAAGGCGCGCCTCTCCGCAAGGAGCTGGTCCACTTGCACTCTCTTCTGGCGCTCTGCTGCGAGCGCATGCTCGCGGAGCACTAAGTTGGCCGCACGCTCGTCTGAGGGGCCTGCCGCCGCCGCCGCAGCAGCAGCAGCAGCCGCAATAGCAGCCTCAGCAGAACCACCACCGCCAGGCCCGGCACCGTCCTCATCGTCATCACCGGCACCGGCACCGTGACCGTACGAGTCGTGGTCCTCATCGTCCGCACCCTCCTCGATGGTGCCCAGCTGGTGCTGCACCCCAGGCCCCGCATGCAGCCCCTGGACAGCCGCGGCATAGGACGGGGCCTGGCCCCCCAGCGGCGGCCTCGGCGGCAGCCCACCCGGCGGCGGCCCTCCCGGCGCCCCCGGTGCCCCCGCAGCGCGCGCATCCGGCGGCGTCCCACCCGGCGGCGGCCCACCCGGCGGTGGCCCACCCGGCGCCCCCGCGGCGCCCGCGGCACGCGCGGGGCGCGCGGGCCCCAGCATGCTGAGGGGCAGGCGCGACACGCGCAGCCGGCAGAAGGACGGCGCGTCGGTGCGTTGGCGGCACTCCACGTGCGGCGCGCGGATGGCCTTGGACACAAAGGCGTGGCCCCCGTGCACCGACGCCACAAAGCCTGGCTCCCTGGCAGACAGCCAGGCGAGGCTGGGGGCGGGGCCCTGCCCTCGCGCAGCGCCGCGCCACTGCACCGGCACCGGCCCGCCAGCCCCGCACTGGTACTGCACCACCCAGTCAGCGCGCACCCCGTTCGCCCCCAGCCAGCTGTGCACATGTGCCGGCGTCCACGGCCGAGTGTCTGTCGGCGTGAAGCGCACCAGGTAGTGCGCGTCGTCCACCGGACCCCCAGAGTCCAGTAGCATTGCTGGTGCAGCGCGCATGCGGCCACAGTCCACCTCCAGGGGCGCCATGCGCGCATGCAGCGCACCCTTGACCGCAGTCGCATGGGCCTCATCACACTCCATGTCGACCTGGTAGAGCGCCGACGTGCCCGAGCTCAGGGGCCTCGCCGCCCGTGCCCGCGCCCTCCCTGGCGCCTCAACGCCCGAGCCCTGCAGCGCCAAGCGGAGGGCGGCAACGACGCCGGCTGACAGAGCGCGCAGGTCGACTCCCATGCAGTCGCCCGCCATGTCACGGTCCGCGCGCAACACGAAGCTCAGCGCATAAACCTGCCTGGGCAGCACCCGCAGCTGCTCATACAGGTCGTGAGGTAGCACGCACACGAGGGGCTGCCGCGCGGCCCTGGGCGGAGGCGGCGGCCCGCGGCCCCGCGCAACACCATTTTGCCTGCCAGCAACAGCCGGCCTGCCAGCATCCCCTGCTGCGCCCCCCCTGGGCAGCAGCTGGCTCTGCGTGGCCATGTCTTCACTAGTAGCTGGTCTGAGCACGCGCGCGCGGACTCGGCGGTGGGGCGAGAAACTCGCGTCAGCCGTGTGCAGCAGCGCAGCTCGGTGTCATCGCTCTCGGTCACGTTCAGAACACCGGATCCACCTGGGCAGGGGCTGCCTCTCCTCCCTGGGCAGCATGGACGGAGGGTCTACCACTGATTAGCTGGAACGATGGGGAAGCGGAAGGTAGAGGTGGACCCCCTGGATGCCGAGTTCGACGCCTGCGGTACCGCCTGGAGAAGCTCGCACCCTGGGTACACGTGCTGGGAGCTCGCTGCAGCGGACATGCAGCAGTGGCAGCCACTTTTTCAGCCACAGAGGAGGCGAGCAGCTGCGAGGGACGTTGGCACGCGCGCGCGCTCGTGCCACCATCGCCAACCGGCTCGTAAGGCGCGCGCGGCAGCCTTCTCCACCGACCAGCCCGACATCGACGAGGGGGAGGACCAGGGGCACGATTGGGAGGCGTATCCACGCCAACTGCTGGCCGCCGGCGGCATCCGACTGATCTCTGTCAGCACGTCTGGAGAAGCGGTGTACGGTGTGCTGGACTACAACGAGATCGGCAGCCGACTGGCATCCATTCAGGTGCGTCGGTGGCCGATGCGCTGCCATGGCCAGCCGTGCGCGCTCGCAGCGTGCATGCACCTGGCATGCACACACGCTTTCACATATTTGTGTGCACATGGCCCCTTTCCCCTAATGACCTCCCCCACCCCCGTTGCGCAGACGACCATGTTTCAGCACGTGTATGTGACGCCTATGCTCATCGAGCCGCCGCGGGTTGGCGACGACGCGCCGCCTGCAGATCTTCCCGAGCCGCCCGTGCCCGCGACTCAACCACCACCGCGGGACCAGCCGAGCGTCGCGACTTCCAGCCTGGTGTACCTGTGCAGCTGCAATCAGGGTGCATGGGACTCGCTGAGCGGCGTTGAGGTGGTGCGCGCGGACAAGCTTCAGCCATGCCGCCACGCCAGCGCTGTGAAGCAGCTGCACGAGGAGGGGGACCTGTGCCACGGGAGCAGCGCATGTGCCGGCACATTTGCATGCATCAATGACGCAGACTTCCACTCAGATGCTCCGGCCGCCGTACTGCTGCACATCGAGGCTACAACCCCCAAATCGCGTGTCGGCGGTGGCAAGCGGCGGGTCGTGTCGGTATTAGTGCCGTACTTCTCGTGCCGTGGTGACAAGGGCAACCCGGTCGACGCACTCAACAGGCGCGCCATCGTGCGTCCGGTCACGAGAATCCGGAGTTACAGCTGCACGGCATGCAACAACGGCGGGCACGGGCGCAGCAGGAAGGGGGTTGTTTGGATGTGCGTGCACCTGCACGAGCTGGCTGCATGGTTGACGACCGACGAGGGACTCGAGACGTACGACGAGCTGGGCCTGCAACGGTATTCGCTTCCCAATGCAGACAAGCCTGTCGATGACCTTGACGACGACTGCGCCCTCCACACCTGCGTCTCCTACCTTCCCATCTGCCCTGGTCTGCACGTCAAGGCTGTCCGCGACCGCCTCAACTGTGGTGCTCGCGCTCGCGTCCCCCCTCACATGCGTGTGCGTGCACCTATATCATCACTCGCACCTACATCTACATTGTGTTTCACCCTCCCCTCCCCTCCCCTCCCCTCCCCTCCCCTCTCCCCCACACACCAGGTGGCCCTGTAGGCAGCTGCCCAGACGCCGGACGACGCGCGCCACGTGCGTGTGTGCCTGTGTGTGTGCGCGCCAACCACACTTTGCCACCAGTCTACACCTCCTGCTCACCCCCCCCCCCACACACCAGGAGGCCCTGGAGGCAGCTGCCCAGAAGCTGGACGACATGCGCGACGTGCGTGTGTGCGTGCGCCAACCACACTATGCCGCCAGTCCACACCTCCCGCTCACCCCACGCACACCTCCCCCTCCCCCTCTCCCCCTCTCCCCCTCTCCCCCTCTCCCCCTCTCCCCCTCCCCCCCGCCCTTCTCCCCTCTCCTCCCTCCCCCTCCACCCCTCTCCCCCTCTCCCCTCTCCCCTCTCCCTCCCCCCTCTCCCCTCTCTCCCCTCTCCCCTCTCCCCTCTCCCTCACCCCCCCTCACCCCCTCCCTCACCCTCACCCTCACCCTACCCTACCCCACCCTCACCCTCACCCTCACCCTACCCTACCCTACCCCTACCCCTACCACACACACACACACACACACACACACTCCCCCACACACCCCAATCATTTGCAGACATTGTCGGCTTCAAGCCCAAGTGCCAGCGGTGCATCGACACGCCACACACGGCGCCTCACGTCTGCGTTCACTGCGTGCCCGTCATCCCTACGGAGGGCGAGTACGCGCACTGCCAGTGCGGCTCCGCATGGGACGACAGCGATCCTGTGCTGGCAGGCTTCCGTGTGCCCGGCGTTGTCACGCTCACCTCGCGCGATTGGACGCGCGACGACATCGAGGTGTTCTACCGTCCGTGCAGCAGCCCGCTGTGCACAGCGTCAGACGGCGGGCGCGGGCGGCTTGCGTACGACGGCGGGACCGACGGCGTGTTCAACCTGTCCAACCAGTCGCTCTTCACTCACGAGGTGCTGTCCGACTACTGGGATCAGGTGGTCACGCAGGCCCTCACGTTCTCGCAGTGCATGCAAACCTCAAGGTGGCGCACGAGATTAATGCCGGCTCTCAGCGCCTGCCGTCCTGACAGACCGTGCGTGCGGCATGCTGGTCCTACCTTCGGATGCTTGCAATCGACTACGACGCCAAGTTTGACTGCCCCCTCTGCAGCCTGTTGCCGCACTGGCTGCGGGCGCTCATCATCGACGGCGTGACGTGCGGCTTCCGGAGCGACTTTGCGCGCACGGGAACTGATGTCGTCCCTCCGACCACGACCGTCCCCGAATAGTGAGTTCATGAGTAAGCAATATGGTTAAGGGGTTTGGGGATTTGGGGTTCAGGCCTACCAAGCCCCTCCTCCCCACTTTCCCTCCTGTTCACCACCACCGCTACCTAACCACCTGCCTGATGCATGCCATGTTTGCCGCAGCCCACTGAGGCCTCTGCTCGCCATCGGGGAGGTCCAAGTCAGGAGGTTTGTGCGGCGGCTCCTAGTGAAGGATGGGCGCGGGGGGCAGTGGCGGGGGCGTGCCAGCCGCACGCAGCGACATGCAACAGGTCTTTGGAATGTCCCCTGGCTTTAAAGGGACAAATTTGTCCCCACCTCCCGATATGACTCCTTGGTAGCGGCGACCAGTAGCGGGCGTGCTACAGTGCTGGCGGGCGGGCGGGCGTCCTTGCGCTGATCGGCGCGGCGCGGAGGGCAGTAGCGGGGGCGTGGACGCACTCGCAGCGCACACCACCGGCCTCATCAACTGCTCTCTTCCACCGACCGCAGCAAGTCTCCAGAGCAGTGCATCAGAGCCATAGGTGGTGCGGTCATAGTGAGAACTCGCTGCCGCCCGTGGGGATAGACTGGTTTGTGGGTGTGACATCTTTAGGGCAGATGTAGAGACGTGACTGTGCCCGTCATCGTCCGTCCTCCCATCAACCCCAGCTTTCCCATCGACCGCTCCCATCAGTGCATCAGAGCCAATCAGAGGCGGGCCATTTGTTTCGATACATCCATACAGACTACACTAGGATTGTCTCGCGTCAACCAAATACACACACACACACCACCACGCATCGGCGAACATGAAACACGCAAGCATCGCGACCGCAATAGATCGCAGCACAAACCGATCAGCCGCCGATCTGCTGTGCACAGGCAAGCATCGCGGCCGTACACGGTTAACAGTTTACAGTTAACAGTATGCACCCCTAGGGCGTGGGATTGAGGGAGCTGCCTAACGAGGCTAGCTACCATTCAAAGGTGTGTGTGTGTGGTGTGGTGTGGTGGTGGTGGGGGAGGGGCACACGATTGCAGCGAACACTGTCGCCGTGCCGCCATCTGCGGCGACACTGGATCGCTGCGCGCACCGCAGCGCACCACTGCGTGCACTGCTGCGTGCAACGCTGCCTAGCCGCCATTTCTGTGTGTGTGTGTGCGCCCGCACGCGCGTCGCCGCTGCACGCCATCGCAGCACACACCGCCGGCCTGATGCCATGTGCATGTGTGCACCCGCGCGACGCATCGCCGCTGCACGCCATCGCAGCGCACACTGCCGGCCTGATGCCATGTGCGTGTGTGCGCCCGCGCGACGCGTCGCCGCTGCACGCCATCGCAGCGCACACTGCCGGCCTGATGCCATGTGCGTGTGTGTGCGCGCGCGCGACGCGTCGCCGCTGCACGCCATCGCAGCGCACACTGCCGTCCTGATGCCATGTGCGTGTGTGCGCGCGTGCGACGCGTCGCCGCTGCACGCCATCGCAGCGCACACTGCCGTCCTGATGCCATGTGCGTGTGTGCGCCCGCACGCGCGTCGCCGCTGCACGCCATCGCAGCACACACCGCCGGCCTGATGCCATGTGCATGTGTGCACCCGCGCGACGCAAACTGCCGGCCTCATGCCATCTGCGTGTGCGTACGCATGCGTGTGTGAGTGTGTACGTTCTTGGGGGGGTGCTCCGGGGGGGGCGTAAACGCGCGTGAAAGTGCTACTCAGTCAAAACAGCCACTACTTGGCAACCATATTTTAGGCAGTCTGAGCATGCTACCATCTTATATGAGGCCATGCCAGGGCATCTGCAAAGTTTCAAGGCAATCAGAGGAGGTGACTCAGAACCCCTTCCTTGGGGGGGGGGGGGGGGCTCTCAAACGCGCGTCCGAGTGTCATCATCACCTACTGCATGCAGTCACCAAAAACAGGGGCCTCACCGTGTCACTATCAGTAGTGCACTCCGTGTCCGTGTCGTCCTCTCTTGCGCCGCCGCTTCCTGCCCCCAGGAGCGTCGGCGTCGGCGTCGGTGTCGGCGTCGCCATTGGAGTCGCTGCCATCAGAGTCGTCATCGCTGGTACTGTCTGCGTCGTCCTCGATCAACGGCAGCAGCAAGCTAATCCAGTTGCCGGCGCGCAGCCTAATCGGGCCTCTCCTCTTGCGTGGCGCCGAGGCCATGAGAAATGGGAGGTCGTCATCTCCATCGCCACTGCCACTGCGCGCGCGACAGTCCCCGCTGCTCCTGCCACGACCCCCGCAGCCCTTGCCATGGCCGCCGCCCGCTCCGCGACCCCTCGCATCGCCACCACCTCCAACACCTCCGCGGCCACCGCCGCGACCACCGCCACCAGCAGATGGACCAGCTCCTGTGTGTGTGTCAGTGTGAGTGTGTGTGAGTGTCAGTGTGTGTGTGTGCGTGTGTGTGTGTGTGTGTGCGTGTGTGTGTGACTGTGTGTGTGTGTGTGTGTGTGTGTGTGGACAGGTGTGGAGTGCCAAGGCGACACCAGGCAGTGCATCAATTAACGGGCAACTCACCGTCACCACCGCCGCCACCACCGCCACCACCACCACCAGATGCACCAGCTCTTGTGTGTTTGAGGGTGTGTGGACAGGTGTGCAGGGGACAATCAATTAGGCAGAGCGTCGATTCATGTACGCAACTCACCGCCACCGCCGCTGCTACCACCGCCGCCGACGAGTTGGTTGTGTGCTGCAGCCTCCTTCTCAAGCGCCTTGCGCGTGAGCTCCTCCTCCGCCTTGACGACTGCATGATGCACGTGCAGGTACAGCCACTTCCACAGCGGTTCTTGTGCCTCGTGATTGGTACCACCAAAGGACGCCGTTTTTGTCAGGGACTCAGACTGGAAGGTGAAGGTGAAGGGGTCCGAGCTGTCCTGGTGCATGCGGCCATCTACAATCTAGGTCCACACTTCTGGAGCTGGCACCTTGATCTCTTTGACCTTGGACCACCACTTGGGGATGTCGTAGGCAGGTCCTGCACATTAAGAGCAAGGTTGAGTGTGTGTTCGTGCATGCAAGCATGCGCATGCACACGCACACTGCACCTACCATGCTGGATCACAAGCAGTCTTTGCAGGCAGGTCGCGACCCTGGAGCGGCCCGTGTTTCTCCTCCTATCGCCAGTGAAACTCTCCACCGGTAGCTTGGGTCGGCCATGCTCGTCCCAAATGCCCGTGTACGGCAGCTCGACCTCGACCAGCCCGCCCGCCACCTGACCCTCCTGGTCAGTCACCGCATTGCCTCCATCAGCCTGTCGCTCCTCATCAGCCCTCGCCACGCCTGCATCCACCTGGCCCATCCCCGCCATGCCCACAACCACCGGGTAGTACCCCAGCGCGCGGTCGACTTCTGTGCGGAACTCCACCAGCCGGACTCGACGCCCGGGATCGTCAGTTAGGTACTCCCTAAGCTTGCCAGGCGAGTAGAACGTGAGAGGGGCCTGCATGTGCCTGAGTGATTTGTGCTCGTCGAGGTACGTCGCCTTCATGAAGATGACTGCTACTGCGCGTTGTCCCTTGTGAGCGCTGTGCGCAGCTACCGACGCTTCCTCGATGTCGTCGCGGCACGTCTTGAGT
>VFSX01000813.1:0-34727 GCA_016618255.1 Chlamydomonas sp. UWO 241
GGGGAGGCGGCGGGAGCGGCGGCGGGGGCGGGGGAGGCGGCGGCGGCGGAGGGGACAGGGGTCGCGTTGGGGTGGGTGTAGGGGATGGCGCCGGGCTTGGCCTGGCGTGGGGGGTTCCCGGGGGAGGGTCCCGCACAGGAGGGGGGTCCCGCGCCGTTGTGGGCAGCGGCTGTGCCACCGCTGTGGCCCCAGCGTGCGGAGGAGGGTCCTGCACCGGCGGCGGGTTCCGCACCGCTGCTGTGGCCCCAGCCCTCGAGGGAGAGGGGGGTCTCTTGGGGGGAGGGCGAGCGCTGCTGGGCAGTGGCCGGGGTGGGGGTGCGCTGGGTAAGCGCGGGGGTGTTGTGGGGTGAGGCGGATGGGGTCGCCTGGAAGAAGGGGTTCGTCGTCAGCGAGGTGGCGATGCCGCGGGCGGCCTGGGAGGCGGCGTAGCCGGCCTGGCCAGCGGCGTTGACGGCCAGCATGATGAGGTTGTGGCTGTGAGGGGAGCGGGAGTGGCTGGGAGCGGGGACGGAGGGCCCGGCGGCAGAGGTGGTGTGGGGGTTGGCGGCGGCGGCGGCGCGTGGGGGGGCGGCAGCAGTGGGCCGAGGGGCGGCGGTGGCGGCCGGCGGGGACGAGGAGACGGTGATGGGGGGAGACGGGAGAGAGGAGGAGGTGGAGGAGATGGTGGGAGAGGAGCCGGCGGAGGGAGGGGAGAAGGGGAGGGCAGCGCGTGTGGCAGGCTCGTCATCGTCGGAGTCGAAGCGCATGTGGCGGGCGATGGGCAGGGCAGGTGCTTCTTCGGCGACAGGGGAGGCGAAGTGCACGTGGCGAGCAGGGGGGGGGAGGTTGGCGGCGGCGGGGACCAACAGGTTGGCGGCGGCTGCGCGGGCGGCGACGGGGGCTGCGCGGAAGGCGGCGGCAGCGGGGTCGGGGGCGGCTGCGGCTGCGCGAGGGGGGGCGGCTGCGGCTGCGCGAGGGGGGGCGGCAGCGGCTGGAACGCGGCGGGGGGGAAGGGTTGGGCGGGGGCGGGGGTTGGCGGGGACAGCGCCGGCCCTGGGCGCGCGGGGGCGCATGGCGGGAGCGGCCTGCATGGGGCCTGCATGGGGAGGGGGTGCGGCGTTGGGAGCGTCGCGAGCAGCGTCGTGTTCGACCTGTCCAGCGATCGCGGGTGCGTTGGCGGCGTGGGGGGGGTAGGGGTGTCCAATCGCGTGGGGGTGGGCGGGGGGGGATGGGGGGGCGAGCTGGTACTTATCGGCGGCGCGGGCGAGGATGTTGAGGACCAGGGCCACGCCGTAGTGCAGTCCGGACAGGTTCATCAACAGCAGCATCACGATGATGGTGGCGATGGAGGCCAGCGCGCCGTCGCTGTGGCCGACCAAGCCAATCACGCACAGCGTCATCATCGCCATTGCGGCCGCGCCGGCGACCAGTACGCTCTCGGGAGGGGGGATGACCATGACTGGACTGGACTGGACTGGACACACACACACACACACACACACACACACGCGCGCACGCACGCGCGTCCACGCACGCACACCGCCTCACCCCCAGGCGCTCGACGGAGGGCCAGGCGCGCCGCGCAGCCGGCTCGCGCGCCCGACCGCGGCGTCGACGCGCATGATGGGGGGGGCCGTGGCGCGCGGCGGCGGCGGGCCGGGCACGGGGGCCGGCGGCAGCGCGTCTGACTCGCAGGCGGGCTCGCAGCGGCGCGCGGGCGGGCCGCCGCTCCGTTCGCGAGGCAGCGGCATCAGCGCCAGCGGCGCCTACACCAGCGCCAGCGCACCAGGCGGCGCGGCCCCCCGCCCGCTAGGCGGTGGTGGCCGCGCAGTAGGCGCCGCCGCTGGCCCCGCTGCGGGCGCGCGCCACGCGCCGCCACCGCCGCCGCCGCCGCGCTGCTTCCCCCGGCCGGCCACGCTGTCCTCTGGCGCGCGCGGCAGCGTGGTCTCCTCTTCTGGGGTCCCCCTCGCACGCAGCGGCGGCGGCAGCGCCATGCTGCGTCGCCAGGGCTCGTCGGCTTCGAGCCTTCCGACGATCGATAGCAGCGCCGCCGCCGCCCCCGCCGCCAGCAGCAGCAGCGGCGGCGGCATTTGTGGGCCGGTGGTCAGCCGCTCGCGCATCAGCAGCAGCGGCGGGGGCGGCGGCGGGGGGGGCGGCCGGCCGGTGAGCACGCGCTCGCGCATCCCGCAGCCGCCGCGCGCGCCCGTGTACGTGCTGGCCCCGCACGCGCACGCGGCGGCGGCTGTAGCAGCGACAGACGCACAGCAGCAGGCCCGCAGTGGAAGCAGGCCCGCGGCAAGTGCGGCAGTCCCGCTGCAGCAGGCACACAGCAGCAGCAGCAGCAGCGGCAGGCAGGCAGACACGGCAGGCAGCGCGTCGGGGGTCGGGACTCACGCACACGCGGGCGCGGCACCTCTGCCCGGCGCGCTCGCCGCTGCCCGGAGGTCGGTCGCGCGCGGCGCCGTGGCGGCGGATTCTGACGCGGGTGCGACGAGCGCGAGCGAGTCCGAGGGCGACGACGACGGGGGGGGAGGTGGGTCGTGGTTTCGACGGGTTTCGCAGCCTGTTGCGGGCGCCCATCGGGCAATCAGAGCACGCACAGGCACACGCACACACTCGCTCGCCCTGTCCCACATGTGGAGGCTGCGCTTGTGGCGGCGATCCGACGCCTATACCAGATTATGGGCGTATTCTAAGACCTGAGCACGTAAACTCACGCACACACGCACACACTCCCTCTCCCCGTCCCCCGCAGGAGGGGGTGGAGCTTGTGCCGGTGACTGGGCGTGGCACTCGCCCACGGTGGTCGCACGAGGGCTCGCGCGCGGCGACGCCCCGCCCGGCGGGGGAAGCGTGAGTGCGTCGGCATCGCCGTTGCGGCCGACGCGGCTCTCAGGTGGTAGCGGGTCCTGGGGTCCTGGGGCCGTGCTCTCAGCACCCGCAACGGCAGGCGGCAAGGCCGCCCAGGCCGGCATGGGGCAGGCAGTAGCCGGCGGCTGCGCACTCTTGGTGGGAGAGCAACCGGGAGCGCCAAAGGGCGCCAGAAGATTGTGAGGATTGTGACCAATTATTGGATCAGGATTGTGACACAAAATGCTCATCAAGCAGCCCCCTACGACCCGCCTGTAACGCTCTCGTCTCTCTGAAGGGTGGCATGCAGCTCGCGTGATGAGGGCAGAGCGGGCCAAGCTCAGCTGCAGTTTGCCACCCCAGGCGTGTGGAGGAACACAACAACAGACGGCCCTCTTCCCATTATCCTTCCCAAATTGCACAGAGCGCCTACAATCGTAGACATGGCTCGGCAGCCCGAAGGACGGCTGGCGGCCTGCCTTGAAACTCTCTCTATTACAGGGGTCCTCCAAGCCCTCTATGCCGCTAGCTACATGAGATGGCAGGGGAAACCTATGCCCACTGTGTTATCAACCAGACTCTGCACCCCCGACAGCCTGCCTGCCTGCCTGAGGCGGCCCATACGCTCGCACGCGCGTGCGCCCGCAGCGCATGCGTGTACACGCACGCATGCCTCCTGGCGCCATGCATGCCTACCCCGCCGTGATCCTGCACATCTTGGCGAGCAGACCCGACAGTTGCAGCCGCGAGTCGACGCCCTCGGAGATGCGCATGTGGCAGAAACCGATCTGCGCATGTGCGAGCGTGCGCGTATGCGTGAGTGCGCTTGTGGGCCGATACGCGTGTGTGCATGTGCGCGCGTGCGTGCGAGGAGGCTCCATGGAGGAGGCTCCATGGTTAAGATCCAAAATTCAGTAGTTCCCAACCGTTTCAGGTCAAACCAAATGTAACGCCTGCTTGGCCTCGTCACCAGCCATCCGAGGATGTCTCCGCCTATATCAGCGAGACCCAATATCGAGTGAGATTGGGGGCGGTGAAGTGCAAAGTGAGATTTGGGGCGATTTGGGAGATTTAGGGCGGTAAAGTTCCAGTAAAGTTCAAAGCGAGATAATTTGCCCCGTGTCCTCCTACTTTCGAGGCGTCGCATAATAGCTATCTTTTCTGCTGCAGGACTACACGTAGGCAGGCAGCCGGCTGGTGGCTACCGCCCCTCACAAGTAATTGTTAGGGCCAGGACTGGACTTGGGTCTAGGCGGTGGAACTAGGACTAGGAAGGTAGTCTTCGCTGGAAAGCTGTTGTTACTGTTACTGTTACTGTCCTCCTACCTCGCGCAGGTACTCGAGCTTCAGGAACTCCTGCACCTCTGCGTTCTTGGTCACGCGGAAGAGCGTCGTGATGATGTCAGTCGCAGAGTAGCCCATGTCACACAGCTCCTGTGGATGGGTGGATGGGCGGGTGAGGAAGAGGCGTGGGAGGAGGGGGGGAGGGGGGGGGGGGGCAACGCGGCGCAGCACAAGGCTAGGTGGTGAACAGGGGGGGGCAGCGTGGTGACGTTGGCCGCACAGCTCCTTTGAAAAGTGGCAGATTTGGGTGTGTGCGTGTGGGGGGGAAGGGGGGCAGCGCAGCGCAGCACATAAGGCTACACGGTCCGCCTTGGTGCGCGTACGCCAGTGGTGTCATTAGTGCCCCCGCAGCCCCCGCAGCCCCCAATGCGGAGGCAAAACGGGAAATTTGAGCGGAAACAGCGGGGGCGAATCGCGGGAATTTCGCTCCGAAAAGTGTGAAATTCGGCATTTTCACACTTTTCCGCGAAAAACGCCTCCTGCGGGTGCGATTCGGCATGTTCCATCCTATGTTGCGGAGGCAAACAGGGCATTCTTTGTTTCCTTAACGACACCACTGGCATACGTCGCGTCAATGTTGGCAAATACGCACGAGACAACTGTAGGCAGCACAGCACAGCACAGCACAGCACAACAGCAGCACTCGGGGTCACAGCAATACCACCCACCTTCATGCGCGCGTACGCTGCGTCGATGTTGGACGTTATGCACGAGGAGACCATCTCCGCGATGAGCTTCGGGTGCGGCTGGTCGCACACGCGGAACACGTTGTCTGGCGACACGAAACCAAAGCCAGAGTGCGTGGCCTGGGGTGGTTGTGGGGTGGTTGTGGGTGGTTGTGGTAATGGCACCTTGGTGGTTGTGTGCATGGGCGGTCATTTATATGGGTGGTCACTCATGGCTGCGTGGGTGGTCACACGTGCTCACTCATGTGTTAACTCATGCGGTCACTCATGTGGTCACTCATGGCTGCGTCACTCATGTGGGTGGTCACTTGTGTGCGTGTTCACACGTGGTCACTCCTGTGGGCGGTCACTCATGTGGTCACTCATGTGGTCACTCATGCATGCCCACCTGCACGTTGTTGAGCGCCTGGCGCATGCTCCCCCCCCTGATACTCTGATGGTCACTTTGATGGTCACTCTGCGGTCACTCATGTGGTCACTCTTGTACCCACTCATGCACGCCCACCTGCACGTTGTTGAGCGCCTGGCGCATGTCGCCGTCCGCAGTGAAGATGATTGCCTCGAGCCCCTCGTCGTTGAACGACACGCCCTCCTTCTCGCACACGACGAGCAGGCGCTGCATGTGTATGTGTGTGTGGTGGGTGGGTGAGGGGGGGGGGGGTATGGGAGAGAGTGAGAGATTTGTACGACACGCCCTCCTTCTCGCACACGACGAGCAGGCGCTGCGTGTGTGTGTGGGTGTGCGGGTGTGGGTGCGAGAGGGAGAGAAAGAGAGAAAGAGAGAGAGGGTGAGAGAGAGAGTGAGAGTGAGTGAGAGTGAGAGAGTGAGAGAGTGAGAGAGAGAGAGAGAGAGAGAGAGAGAGAGAGAGAGAGAGAAAGAGTGGTGTGTGAGAGTTATTTGTACGACACGCTCTCCTTCTCGCACACGACGAGCAGGCGCGGTGTGTGTAGGTTTGTGTGTGGGGGGGATTCTTAGTGTGGGTGGGAGAGGGAGAGAGAGGGTGAGAGGGTAAGAGAGTGAGAGAGAGAAAGAGAGAAAGAGAGTGAGTGTGAGAGTTGTACGACACACCATCCTTCTCGCACACGACGAGCAGACGCTGCGTGTGTGTGTGTGGGGGGGGGGAGTGTGGGTGAGAGAGGGGGAGAAAGAGAGAGAGTGTGAGAGAGAGTGAGAGTGAAAGTGAGAAAGAGTTGAGAGAGTGAGTGAGAGAAAGAGAGAGAAAGAGAGATAGAGTGTGGGGGAGTTGCACGACACGCCCCTTCTCGCACACGACGAGCAGGCGCTGCTTGTGTGGGTTTGTGTGTGGGGGGGGAGAGAGAGTGAGAGAGAGATTTGTATGATACGCCCTCCTTCTCGCACACGACGAGCAGGCGCTGCGTGTTTGTGTGTGGGTGTGGGGGGGGAGTGTGGGTGTGAGAGTGAGAGAGAGAGTGCGAGAGGGCGTAAAATGACCAAGGGAGAGAGGGCAGCACAGGTCTTTTAAGCCAGGGCCAGGGTCGCCTTGAGGGCCGAGCGCACGCACACGACGAGCAGGCGCTGTGGTGACCCAAGGCAGGGCAGCAGGGTCAGGGCGACCGAGAAGGTGACTGAGACTGACTGAGGCTGAGGAAGGTGACTGAGACTTGACTGAGACTGAGGAAGGGCAGCAGAGTCAAGGCGACCAAGGGTGGCCGGGGGTTCAGGAAGACTGGTGGACCAGAGCGTGACCAAAGTGTGACCAGAGGATGAGAAAAGTGTGACCAAAGGGTGACCAAAGTGTGACCAGAGGATGACCAAAGTGTGACCAGAGGCCAGAGGATGACCAAAGTGTGATCAGAGGGTGACCAAAGGGTGACTGGACAGAACAGCACAGCACAGCGCAGCACCGTCCCCTCCCCTCTCACCTTCAGCACGTCCACGTCCCCCAGCTTTGCAAAGCGCACGACCGCGCACCGCAACTGTAAAGCGCAGCACAGCGCAGCACAGCAAGCACATCACAGCACATCACAGCACATCCCTCACCTTCAGCACGTCCACGTCTCCCAGCTTTGCGTAGCGCACGACCGCGCACCGCGACTGGATCGGCTCGATGATCTTGGTCGACTGGTTGCACGCGAGCGCAAAGCGCGTCGTCGACGAGTAGATCTCCATCGTGCGGCGCAGCGCCTGCGTGTTGTTGCGTGTTGTTGCTGTTGTTGCGTTGGGTATTGCTGGTGTTGTTGTTGTTGTTGTTGGTGGTGTTGCTGGTGTTGTTGTTGTTGTTGGTGGTGGTGTGTGCAAGTGTGTGGCACGCCGTCGATGAGTAGATCTCCGTCGTGCGGCGCAGCGCCTGCGTGTTGCGTGTTTTTGCGTGTTGTTGCTGTTGTGACTGGTGTTGCTTTGAGTGTTGTTGCTGTTGGTGGCGTTGTTGGTGGTGGCGTGTGCAAGTGTGTGGCGTGCCGTCGACGAGTAGATCTCCGTTGTGCGGCGCAGCGCCTGCGTGTGCGTGTTGTCACTGTTGTTGCTGCTGTTGTTGTGGGGGAGGGCGGCGGTGGTGGTGTGAGAGAGTGTGAGTGGTTGCAGCCACGAAGCAGCCCAAATAAAGGCGCGTGCACGCTGCACACGTGCACAGCGCAAGTCCCCCCCCCCAAAACACACACACCCCACGCACTCACCTGCTGCGCGCCCGACGTCATAGAGTCCGCCTCATCGAGGATGACGACCTTGTGGCGCCCGGGTGGCAGCGTCACCTAGAAGGGGTAACGGGCGGGGGTGAGGGCTGGTAAGGTTAAGGAGGGTGGAGCGAATCAGAGCCAGGGCTGGAGCAAGGGGCCTCATTCGAGCGCAGCACCCTATCCTTCCTCAGCGTTTGAAATCGACCACACACACACACACACACACACACACTTCTCTCAAGGGGGGGACAGCTGACCTGCTCGCTGCCATGCCGTGGCACGAGCTGATGCCCCCCTCTCCCCCCCACCACACACGCACACACACACACACACACACACACACACACACACACACACCTTCTTCTGCGCAAACATCTTGATCTTGTTGCGCACGACGTCGATCCCGCGGTCGTCCGACGCGTTGAGCTCGAGCACCGCGTCCTTGGCGTGCTCGCCAAGCAGACAGCGCGCGAGGCACAGGATCGAGGTCGTCTTGCCGGTTCCGGGCGGGCCCTGCGCGTGTGCAGGCAGCAGCAGTGTGGCGTTTCAGGCGGGCTGGCTTGCGGCCTCTGGCCGTGTGGACGCAGAGCAGCGATCGCGCGCGGGGCACAGCATCGAGGTCGTCTTGCCAGGCCCTGCACGGGTGCGGGCAGCAGTAGTAGTGTGTGGCGTTTCGGGCGGGCTGAGGGCTGGCTTGCGGGCCCTGGCAGCTTGGACGCAGGGCAGCGATTGCGCGCGGGGCATAGGATCAAGGTTGTCTTGCCGGTGCCGGTTCCGGGCCCTGCGCGGGTGCGGGCAGCAGCAGTGTGTGGCGTTTCGGGCTGGCTGGCTTGCGGCCCCTGGCCGCTTGGACGCAGAGCAGCGATTGCGCGCGGGGCACAGGATCGAGGTCGTCTTGCCGGTGATGGGAGGGCCCTGCCTGTCGTGGGTGGGTGGGGGTGGGTGCGGCAGGGCGCGGGCAGCCGTGGGTGTGCAGGCATGGGCAGCCGCGTCGTGCGTGGCCACGGCATGCGTAGGTCAGCTCGTTGCGGGCAGTGTGTCGTTGGCGGCCCCTTGCGGGCGGGCAGCCTGTGCAGCGACATGAGCAGGTCGGCGCACGGCAGCAGGATATCGCCCGCCATGCGGCCCCAGATCAGACTAGATCTCACGCATGACGCGCGTGGTCGCATCCGCCACTGGCGCGCACACGCACCGACAGGATGAGGTTGGGCATGTTCCCCTCCTCTGAGATGACCTGCAGCCTTGCCACCGCCTCAACGTTGCCCACGATGTCCTTCAGCACGTGCGGCCGGTACTTCTCCAGCTGCGCATGAGCAGCATGGCGCGCATGGGCACACAGCATGCATGGCACGGCGCGCGTGCGTGCCATTCAAGCAGGACGGCTCGACCCTCGCCCGGATCACAGCGCATGTGCAACACCAGGCACCAGCGCCACTCACCCAGGGCAGCTCCAGGGCCGGGGGCTTGGCCGGCGCAGGGTCTGCCACCTTGACGCTCCCGCCAGCCTCGTCGTCCACCTCCATGGGCTGGTCCTTGGCCGGTGCGGCGTCGACCTGCATGGAGGTCTCCATCCTCTCGAGGTGCATTGAGGCGCGATTGGGCAAGTTGAGTTTCAAACGTGTTCGTGTTCACTCTTTGGCCCCCACACCTTGCGCCAAATCGTCAAGCAGCCCCATCGCCTCCACTCACCGCCCCGATGCAGTCCTCCCTGGTCCGCACCCGCGCTGTAAGGGTGAGAGGACCGCTGGCTCGCTGAGGGGCTGGCAGCCCGCCATCACTGTGTGTGTGGTGCCTGCAGCTCGCGTGTGTACATGCCCCCTCCCCCAACCAACCAATGTGTACATGCATGCATGCATGGGAGTCTCATCTGTCACACACGTGTGCCGCAGGTGCAGCAGGCCGCGCGCCAACCGCGCCAGGTGCCATGCCATGCCATGCGGCCACACGCAGCAGCGGCAGCTGCGCTGGCCACGGCCGCGTCGCTGCTGCTTCTCTCTGGCAGCGTGCTGGCAGATGACCTGGGTCCCATCTCTGCCGTGTTCGACTCAAAGTGCGCAGGTGAGGGCGCGTGCATGCTTGTGTGTGCGTGTGTGTGTGTGTGTGTGTGTGTGTGTGTGTGTGTGTGCGTGGCCTTGCGGGCTCTCCTGGTAGAGACCCCCTAAACGTGCAGTCTAGGCCTTAAATCACGCCCCGGGGTCCTCCGGGCGCGTACGTGTAAAACCTGTAAAAAGCCTGTGTGTGCGTGTGTGTGTGTGTGTGTCGTGTGTTCGCGTGTGTTCGCCTGTGTGCGTGGGTGTGACTGCACGCAACTTTCCACATACACGACGCGCCGTCCCCCACGTGTCTGCAGGCTGCCACATGGGCGGCGGCAACAACCTGCAGGCGGGCGCGACGCTCTTCGAGGGGGTGGGTGTGATCGGCACACGCGCACTGCGACCACATTCGGGGGCTCCTAGGGCTGTAGTTACAGCAGCATGTCAGGGGGGCCTCCAGTGTCTCTGGTCGACCGTGCGCGCTGCGACGGGGGGGGAGGGGAGGGGGACTAGGAACAGGGTCTCAACAATACGGGCGGGGGGCATATGTGCCGGGCATGTGTGCCGCAAAGAAGCTGAACGCCGGCTCCAAAGGGCAAATCCCTAAAACCTAACCCCTCCCGCCTGCCCGCCCACCCGCCACGTGCGCAAATGGGGGTGGAGAGACCCGAGGCGCTGCGCCAAATCCAGACCTACGCGGGCACTGGGGCGAGCTGCCGGTGTCGCATCTCGCCCGCACGCATGCATGCTCCACCCACCCCATCACGTGTACCACGTGTGTGCGCAGGACCTGGCAAATCAGACCTACGCGGGCACAGGCTGCCGGCATCGCATCTCGCCCACACGCATGCATGCACCCCCCCACCCCCACCCCACCCCACGTGCACACGTGTGTGTGCGCAGGACCTGGCAAAGAACGGAGTCGAGAGCCCCGAGGCGCTGCACCAAATCAGACCTACGCAGGCGCAGCCTGCTGGTGTCGCACCTCGCCCACACATGCATGCACCCCCCACCCCACCACACATGTGTACACATGTGTGTGCGCAGGACCTGGCAAAGAACGGAGTCGAGAGCTTCGAGGCGCTGCACCAAATCAGACCTACGCGGGCGCAGGCTGCCGGTGTCGCATCTCGCCCGCACGCATGCATGCACCCCCACCCCACCCCACCCCGTCACGTGTACCACGCGTGTGCGCAGGACCTGGCAAAGAACGGAGTGGAGAGCCCCGAGGCGCTGTACAAGATCATCTACTCGGGTACGGGGCCCACAGGGTTGCACCATTTGACATTCGGTCCATACGACATTCCACATTCCACGTACGACATTCGACGTTTTTCCAGGAGGTTCGATATTCGACATTCGACGTTTGTTTTCCTTACTTTGGCCTCGAATTTTCCATCGCAAACCTTTATGGATTCCACTTCTGAAAGAAGTTCTGGATTGCTGACGTCACGCTGATGTTTCTAGCTTTCGGAATCGTCCGAAACAGAGCTTTGATTCGAAGTTCAAAAAAAGTGTGGAAAAGTGTGAACGTCGAATGGTGTTCGTATAGACATACGCATTCGATCATTTGACATTCGATGCTCATGGAATGTCGAATGGTGCAACCCTGGGGACCCACTGCCAGCAGCACACGCACACACACAAACACTGACACACACATAGTCGGGGTTCACACGCGCACGGTGTGGGACAAATGGGGGGGGGGGCGGTGTGCGTCGGTCCTTACAGCGCATGCCCTTGCAGGGGCGTGTGAGGCAAGGTTGCGCGCAGGTGCTGGTGCCAGGGGAGGTCCTAGGTGGGCACACACACACACACACACCAGGGGTTTCCTTGGTGTCAGCCATCCTTTCGGTTTTCCTGACGAGGGTTTCCTGATTTCGTAGGGATTTTGAGCTGCAGCCCGAAGAATAGCGTCAAAAAGTGTGAAAATCGGCGATTTCACACTTTCCGTGAAAAATCGCCTCTGCACGTCGTTTTTCCGAAACGCACCCTCCCTGAAACCATTGGGTGCGCGTCCTCCGGACACGGTTTTTTCGTTCCCCGATCGGGAAGGAAACCCCTGACACACACATACACACCATTCCAATTGGTTCCACCTGTCAACAGTGGGTGCCACTTGTGGCGAGGGCATCTGTCAATTGCGGGGTGCCCACTCTTTGGGGGGGGGGGGGGGGGTACGCACCTTACAGTACGCACCTTTTGGGCGTGGGATTGAGGGAGCTGCCTAGTGAGGCTAGCTACCATCTTTGGGGGGATTGCCATCTCGGGGGGGCGTGTGGGGGGGGGCTGCCTCTGAGGCAAGTGCCGTCCGGGCGCTTGCCTCAGGGCTGAACCCTGAAGTGCTGCAACCAACACACACACTTCCGCACGCACGCACGCCAATTGACCCGTGATTCTGCAGGCAAGGGCAAGATGCCGGGCTACGGCACCGATTGCGCACCGAGGGGCGCGTGCACGTTTGCGGCGCGGCTACCAGACAGCCAGATCCAGGCGCTGGCAGACTACGTGAAGGAGCGCGCGGCTGCGCAGTGGAAGTCCTGACGATTTTGGGTGTGTGCCAAGGGGCGCGCGCGCGCACCGGTTTGGGGCGCGGCTGCCGGACGCTGGCGCTGAAGGGCGCTGGCGGATGGCAGGCGCTGCCAGATGCGTGAGCGTGTTACAGCCAGGTATCGTGGGTGCGGAGTGGAAGTGACACACGACGGCTCGATCTTAGCTAGCAATTTAATGAACCACATCTGAACCACATCTCGAGCAGCTTCAGCTCCAGCGCCTGCTCTCCAACGCTCCGCTGGCTACGCGGGCCGTTTGCTGGTGGCTGGGCTCGAGATAGAGGGCCCTACCGCTTGTGGGGCCACCCGTCCCTGTATGGTCGCAATCAGCTGCACAGTTGCAAGGCTACAGGCGCGCCGATAACCCTGGAGCTGCTAACTGATCAGCTGCGTGTACGTGCCTGCATGCTGCTGATGATCACAAGTCCTGCGGCGGGGGTCGTGCGCCCCAGCTGCTTGTGTCTTCATGCGCCCACGCTCATTTGGGCGGATGAAGGCGAGCCACAAGCCACACAGTCCCCATACCTTTTCCCCCTTTACTGGAAAATCCCACTTTTGCACCTCCCACGCGGTGGAACCTCTCCCGCACTCCCTCCTCCACCCCGCGACCTGCATCCGAGTGCGCTGCGTAGCTGACACCCTTGGATATCACGGCCCCGAGCTAGGGGGCTGGGCGGGCCGCGCTGGGCGTGCTGGGGCGTATGGCAAATGACTGTTGTCAGACCAAATTTGAAGATGCGGCCCGGCCCCCCGTGCCGCCTCCCGGCCCTACTAGGGGCTTCGCAATTATCCCATGGACATAGAAGCAGCCGATCCTAGGAGCTGTGGGGCCCCGGCGCTGGGGATCGCCGAGCTGCGAACTCAGCATCGCGAGTGTCGTGCCCATCGCAGGCAGCGGCAGGGAGGCGCGCACGTGCTGCCCAGGCCTTTGGTTGGCCACAGTTATGATATAGGGCGCGATTGGAGGTGGTGAGGGCGCACCAGTGAGTAGCTTGTGGCATGGTGCTGATCTCAGGCAGCATGCACGCAACAACAGCTGCACAAGAGCAGCCATAACTCTCTCCACACGCAATGGATCTTCACGATTCGACGAGCGTTGGAAAGCTGGGATCAAACGCTTACTAGTGGAGCATATAAGCACACCATGCGTGCAATGCATGAGCACACCCAACAGCATGCATGGGCCTTGCATGGCGCATGCGGCCGCACCATAAAACGCAAAACGCAAGGACGCCGCTTTGGGCCTGGCTTCAGTATACGTCGAATAGCATGTCTGCCGAGTGTTTCACGTTTCCATGATGGTTAAGGTCTCTCTGAGTGGCGTGCAGGCGACGCCTGTTTGGGGCCCAGTTCCCTCCCACAGTGTGTCTGGCCGCCCCCGCCCAGCATTTTCCATTGCCAGCATGTGTCACAAGTCCCTGCGCGGTAGAAGGACGTCGGGGAATGCGCGGAGGGCGCTACAGATCGCGGAAATGTCGGAAAGTGTCCACACTTTCGCAAACTCGCAAACCTCAAAACGCAAGGTCGCCCGCCTTGCCCATAGCACATTTACACCCCAGAAACACGCTGTTTCATTTTCGTCGATTTTCATTTTGGAATCGAGGGTTCCCCTGGGCTCGCCGCCCGCCAGCAGTGCCGACCTGTTCAGGGGGCCATTTCACTCCTCAGACGTGCCTGCACGCCTCTTCACCACCCCCACCCCGCAGTTTCCGATGCTAGCATGTGTCACACGTGTTTTTTGCGCGGGGGGGACGTCGGGAATGGTCGCAGCGCGCTGCAGATCGGGAAACGGTCCACACTTTCAACACCCCCGCAAAACCACAAACCTCAAAACGCAAGGTCGCCCGCGTTGCCCATGGCACATTTATATCCTAGGAACACGTGGTTGAATTTTCGTGGCCGTGCATTTTGGAATCGAGGTTCCTCCTGGCTTTGGCGCCCCAAGGAAAATGTATGGGGACTGCACAAGCCATACTTGGGAATGATGATGAGAGTTTTACAATCCACTTCTGGCGGTCACACGTACGGTTCCAAAGCTCCAGTGGGACTTAGAGAAACAAGGCTCAAGGCCCACAAAAGGTCAAGCTACAAGTAGCCCACGGTAACGCCATCCACACTTGGTGGCGGGCGCCAAGCAAGCAGCACCACTGTGCAGGCTGCACACCCAGCCCCTCAAATGGCCAGAGGGCGGACCCAAGGTATAAAACCATGAAGGGACCAAAAAGCCCTCCCCCAGACCACCGGAAGCGGGGCTAGTAGCACACCCGCCGCAGCACTCTACTCAGCGACCACACCGCACCCGCCACCGCACGCGTGTGGCGCCACCTCCCCTTCAAAAACACCCCCAGAGGGAATGCCATCTAGCAAGCAGGTGCAGGCACCCGCTCGCCGTCAACAACGAGGCGCGCGCGGTGGAACTGCGCCCGCTTCCCCGCAACCTTGGCGGCGAGGAAAGCGGGCCACAGCGCCTGGTGCTGCGCCTCCTCGCGGTCACTGAGGACGTCGAAGACTGCAGTCGAGTCCACGCAGCGGCGCAGCTCGTGGCGCCAGCGCACGACAGTGTCGGCCACGGCGTCAGACGCCACGGTGAAGAGCACACGCAGCACACCGCCCCCGCGTGGCTCCACGCCGATGCCCCCGACGGCAGGCTTGGCGTTGAGGAGCGACGCGGACACGACGCCACCATCAGCCGGCTCCCGCCGGCCGGTGCCGCCGTAGAGGAAGCGCACGACATCCGTAGCCAGGCGGACGGGCAGGCTGGTGCCGTCCTCGACAGCTGGGAATGTTTGCATAAGTGTGTGCGGTCGCCTGTGTGCGGTCGCCTCAGATCAGCCTGCTTGTGCAAGAAGTGAGAAAGAGGGAGGGTGTCAGGCACGCCGTCATAAACCTGGGGCTGTCGGAGAAAAGCCCCGCCCCGCAGCGATATGCTCCGGCTCGAACGCCGACGCTATGACCTACGCTAGGCCTAGCTGAGCCTGTCACTTCATGTCTCAGGCCCGGGGGCGGCCAGGCGACGCGGATCTCGATACTTCAGACGCCTTTTCGTATTCTGGCTGCAGGCAATCTCGAGTCACTTTGTTCCTCGGGAACGTTGGCGCTGCTGCTGCTGCGCCGCCTACGTGCTGCTCATGATCATGTCCTGCGGGTTCATGAGCGCCTTGTACTCGTCGCTCGACTCGGTCAGCTCCTGGTGCGTGCCGACGTCGACGATGCACCCGTTGGCCATCACCACGATCTGGTCCGCGTTCTGCACCTGCGATTGGGTGTCGGGGCACAGGGGGGCAGGCCGTCAGTCCCCGAGGCCTGAGGCGGCGGCCCCTAGACGTCAGACTAAACGCGCGCCCCGGGGTCCTCCGGGCACACACATGCATACACACACACACACGCTGCCGCCACCCCACCCCCCACCCCCACACACGAGCCCACCACAACCCCCCACCCCACCCTGCAGCACACTCGACGGTGCGTAATCAGGACGACGGTGCGCCCGGTCACGACCCGATGTCCCCCCCCCCCCAGACACGACCAACGAAGCGTTACATGAGGCCGTCCGCACCGGCAACGCCTGTACTACTCACAGCAATACCCCCCGGCCCCCCCACACACACACAACCCGTGCACCGTCGAGAGCCGGTGCGCAATCACGACGACGGTGCGTCAGACACGAGTCGATGCCCCACCCCCGTAACACACACACACACACACACACGCACGCACACACGCACGCACACACACGCACACACACACACACGCACACACGCACACACAACCCGCGCACCGTCGAGAGCCGGTGTGCAATCACGACCACGGTGCGTCCGGTGACGAGGCGCTGCACTGCTTGCTGCACGAGCTGCTCGCTCACGCTGTCTAGCGAGCTCGTCGCCTCTGCACGCAGAGTGTGTGTATGTGTGTGTGTGTGTGCCAGCACGAGCTGCTTGCTCACGCTGTCTAGCAAGCTCGTGGCCTCTGCATGCAGTGTGTGTGTGTGTGTGTGTGCCAGCACAAGCTGCTTGCTCACGTTGTCTAGCGAGCTCGTGGCCTCTGCACGCAGTGTGTGTGTGTGTGTGTGCCAGCACAAGCTGCTCGCTCACGCTGTCTAGCGAGCTCGTGGCCTCTGCACGCAGTGTGCGTGTGTGTGTGTGTGTGTGTGCCAGCACGAGCTGCTCGCTCACGCTGTTTAGCGAGCTCGTGGCCTCTGCACGCAGTGTGTGTGTGTGCGTGCGTGTGCGTGTGTGTGTGCGTGTGTGTGTGTGCCAGCACGAGCTGCTCGCTCACGCTGTCTAGCGATCTCGTGGCCTCTGCACACGCACAGAGAGTGTGTGTGTGTGTGTGTGTGTGCGTGTGTGTGTGTGTGTGTGTGCCAGCACAAGCTGCTCGCTCACGCTGTCTAGCACGCATTTGAGGTGGGGAGTGTGTGTGTGTGTGTGTGTGTGTGTGTGTGCCAGCATAAGCTGCTCGCTCACGCTGCCTAGCAAGCTCGTGGCCTCTGCACACACACAGAGAGTGCGTGTGTGTGTGTGTGCCAGCACAAGCTGCCCGCTCACGCTGTCTAGCGAGCTCGTGGCCTCTGCACGCAGTGTGTGTGTGTGTGTGTGTGTGTGTGTGTGCCAGCACGAGCTGCTCGCTCACGCTGTCTAGCGATCTCATGGCCTCTGCACACACACACAGAGTGTGTGTGTGTGTGTGTGTGTGCCAGCACAAGCTGCTCGCTCACGCTGTCTAGCACGCATTTGAGGTGGGGAGTGTGTGTGTGTGTGTGCGTGTGTGTGTGTGTGTGCCAGCATAAGCTGCTCGCTCACGCTGCCTAGCGACCTCGTGGCCTCTGCACGCAGTGTATACGCACGGGAGATTCCTTGAGCAGCGCGCGCATGCCAGCGCCTCAGCCCCAGCTCCCCCCCCAACCCCCACCCATCCATCCAGCCACTCACCCACCCATCCAGCCCCCCCCCAGCCACCCCACGCACCGTCGAGGATGAGCACGGGCGAGTCCTTGAGCAGCGCGCGCGCGAGCGCGACGCGCTGCCGCTGCCCGCCCGACAGCAGCGTCCCGCGCTCGCCGACGACTGTGTCGTAGCCGAGGGGAAGGCGCACGATAAACTCGTGCGCGTTAGCGGCGATGGACGCGGCCTCGACCTCGGCCTGTGTGCACGTGTGTGTGCGTGTGTGTGTGTGTGTGTGAGACGGAGAGAGACGAGAGGAGAAGCGAAGAGAGAGAGAGAGGAGAGGAGAGGAGAGGAGAGGAGAGGAGAGGAGAGAGAGGAGAGAGAGGAGAGGAGAGGAGAGGAGAGGAGAAGGAGAGGAGAGGAGGGAGAGGAGAGGAGAGGAGAGGAGAGGAGAGGAGAGGAGAGGAGAGGAGAAGAGGGCGAGAGAGAAGGGAAGGGAAGGGAAGGGAAGGGAAGGGAAGGGAAGAGAAGAGAAGAGAAGAGAAGAGAAGAGAAGAGAAGAGAAGAGAAGAGAAGAGATGAGAAGAGAAGAGAAGAGAGAGAAGACAGGATAAGAGAAGAGAGAGAGAAGAGAGACAGAGAGAGAGAAAGATGGACAGAAAAGAGAGAGAGAGAGAAGAGAGAGAGGAGCTGCTGTTGGGTCGTGGGTGGGTGCGTGGGTGGGTGCGTGGAGCTTGGGCTTCAGCCAGTGGGGGGCGAAGAGAGAGGGAAGGGGGGGGGGGGGGTATTTTGGGGGTGGCTGAGTGAAGGGCCAGGCGTTCCGATGAACCCGTGCGTCCTGTGTGTGTGTGTGTGTGTGTGTGATTGTGAGAGAGTGTGTGTGTGTTAGTGTGTGATTGTGAGTGTGTGTGTGCGTGTGCGTGAGTGTGAGTGTGCTTGTAAGTGTGTGAGCGTGTGAGTGTGTGTGTGTGATTGTGAGTGTGTGTGTGCGCGCGCACGTGTGTGTGTGTGTGTGTGTGTGTGTGTGTGCGTGCGTGCGCGGCGGCGATCGACATGGTCTCCACCTCGGCCTGCGTGCGTGTGTGTGTGTGTGAGTGTGAGAGAGGGAGAGGGTGGGATGGGAGGGTGGGAGGGTGGGCGGGAGGGTGAGAATTTGGGTGAAAGGTGGGGCGAGGGAGAGAGGGGGGGGGCCTGCGCGCTCCCGCTGTGCACGCAGCACATGAGAGATGCACATACCAGTGATGTCCTTAGCGCCCCCGCAGCCCCTGCCGCGGGGGCGGGAACCGGGAAATCGGCACCTCTCATGTGCACACACCAGTGATGCCATTACCGCCCCCGCAGCCCCTGCCGCGGGGGCGGGAACCGGGAAATCGGGAGGAGATGGCGGGGGCGAGTCACAAAAATTTCGCCCTGGAAAGTGTGAAAACGACCGGCCACGCCCAGCACAGGTGTACAACCGTTTACACCTGTGCACGCACACGCGCACGCATGCACACACACACACACACACGCACACACACACATACACACACACATTGTACACACGCACCGACACGCACCCATACTTACATTGCACACACACTCACACCCACATTGCACCCACACACGCACACGCACACACACACACACACACACACACTGCACACATTGCACACACACACACACACACACATTGCACACACCAACACTCACCGACACACACACACATACACATTGCGCACACACACATTGCACACACTCACCGACACCCACCCACGCACCCACACCCACCCACGCACACATTGCACACACACACTCACACACACATTGCACACACACACACACACACACTGCACACATTGCACACACACACACACACGCTTGGGGCTCGATTAACGGAGGCGCGTTCTCGTCGCCGAGCCCTGGACCCAGCAATGCGGCGCTGCTGGTGACTAGGATCTCCGTGCCGCTGACGAGCGGGGTAAAATACGACTGGCCCGGCTCCTGCTAGACTGCCCCTCGGTGGAACACTTCAGGAGCGGCTTGCCCGGCGCTGCCATGGCTTGGCGAGTAGCCGCGGCGCTGCCGCGGCCCGTGCTGGGAGACGGCCCGTGCTGGGAGACGGCCCTTATCCTCCCCCCATGCAGGACGCCATGCGGCACCGATCTCGACGAGTTGATCGACGAGCGGAGGAGCTGGCGCCCGTCAATGCATGCTGGACATTGGTCAAGATGGCTGCTCGTGGGGCGAGCTACCATCAGGGCTTCAGCGGTGGTGACCGCCGAGGCAACAACAGAGTTTATCCGCTTCACCATCGCAGCGTTTGTCACCGCGCTCACCCTCGGGGGCACTCGTCTGCCGGTGACTGGCGTTGGCATTGGTCTTCAGGCAGCCTGCCATGACGACTCTGTTTGCCCAGGCCCCCCTGGAGGGTGGGACCTGGCCATGCATGACGCATGGGGCGCAGGCAGAGCCCCATGCATGGAGTTGGACAACCATGCATCATGCCAGGCGGGGACTTTTCTGCTTCAGCGCCGCCAGTCGGCACAGCCGGTGTGGTTGTCCTCAAAGGCCAGGAGGAGGACGGGCCTTTCCTATACGCTCCTTGCCAGACATGTCCCTCAGGGACTTGTTTGGGTCTAAACTAGCCGGCGGGAGCGGTAGTCTAGACGGCAGGTAACCGGCTGGTGGCTATCGTCCTTCACAGGGCGGTGGCACTAAGACTAGTGTTGTCTTAGCTGGAATGCCATGTAACTGTAACTGTAACACACACGCACCGGGGACGCCACATCAACACTCACCGACACACACACACACACACACCAGGGGTTTCCTTGGGGTCAGTCATCCTTTCGTTTTCCCGAAGAGGCTTTCCCGGTTTCGTCGGGATTTCGGGCTGCAGCCCGGAGAATCGCGTCAAAAAGTGCGAAATCGACGATTTCACACTTTTCCCCGGAAAATTCGTCTCCGGACGTCGTTTTTCCCGAACGTACCCTTCCCGAAACCATCGGGATCGCGCCCTCTGAGCGCGTTTTTTTTCGTTTCCCGATCGGGAAGGAAACCCCTGACACACACACACAAACACACATTGCACACACACACACAATGCACACTCACACACACACACACACATTGCACACGCACATGCACACACACACACACACACACACACAAAAAAACATATTGCACACACACACACCACACAAATGCACAGACACACACATTGCACACACACACACACGCACCGGGGACGCCACACCGTACTTGCCGTACGCGATGTTGTCGCCGATCGTACCGCTGCAGGCGTGTGTGTGTGTGTGTGTGTGTGTGTCAGCATGTCAGCATGTTAGCGTGTGTGTGTGTCAGTGTGTCAGTGTGTGTGTGTCAGTGTGTCAGCGTGTGTGTGTGTGTGTGTGTGCGTGTGTGCGTGTGTGTGTGTGTGTGCAATGTGTGTGTGCATGTGTGGGTGTGGGTGTGATGTGATGTGCGCTTGGGGGGGGGGGAGGGTGCCCACGTGCATGCGACCTGTGCCACCGGCCTGATTTGGTCGGCACAACTGCGCAATTTCTGCTGGGTCGTGGAAAGATGTGCGCAGTGTGCACCTAAACAGCACTGGCTCTTGGTCATTGCGACCGACAACCAACACAACTGACACAGCTGACTTGTGACCTGAGCAGCGCGCGAACACAACTGACACAACCGACACGACTAACATAACTGCCACAACTGCCACAACTGCCACAACTGCCACAACTGACACGACTGAGACATGTCACCTGAACAGCACCGGCTCTTGGCCGGCCATCGCGAGCGCGCGCGACCCACAACTGACACAACTGACACAACTGACACAACTGACACAGCTGACATGTCATCTGAACAGCACCGGCTCCTGGCCGACCATCGCGACCGCGTGCGACCCACAACCAACACAAGTGACACAACTGACACAGCTGACACATCACCTAAACAGCACCGGCTCCTGGCCGACCATCGCGACCATAACTGACACGGCTGCCACAACCGACTTGTCACCTGAACATCGCGTGACCACAACTGCCACAACTGACACGACTGCCACAACTGCCACAACTGCCACAACTGACACAACTGAAAGGACTGACACGACCGAGACATGTCACCTAAACAGCACCGGCTCCTGGCCGGCCATCGCGATCGCGCGTGCCCACAACCAACACAACTGACACAGCTGATTTGTCACCTGAACCGCGCGTGACCACAACTGCCACAACTGCCACGACCGACATGTCACACCTGAACAGCACCGGCTCTTGGCCAGCCATCGCGACCGCGCGTGGCCACAACCGACTTAACTGACACAGCTGACTCGTCACCTGAACCGCGCGTGACCACAAATGCCACAACTGACACGACTAACACAACTAACACAACTGCCGCAACTGACACAACTGCGACGACTGCAACAACTGACACAACTGACACGACCAAGACATGTCACCTGAACAGCACCGGCTCCTGGCCGGCCATCGCGACCACAACTGACACAACTGACACGATTAACACAACTGACACGACTGAAACAACTGCCACAACTGCCACAACTGGCACGGCCGACACATGTCACCCGAACAGCACCGGCTCCTGGCCGACCATCGCGACCATAACGAATACAACTGGCACGACTAGCACAACTGACACAACTGCCACAACTGCCACAACTGCCACAACTGGCACGGCCGACACATGTCACCTGAACAGCACCGGCTCCTGGCCGACCATCGCGACCGCGCGCGACCACTCTCCGAGTGAGAACTCGCCCGCGGCCCGGCCGTCGAGGAACACGCCGCCTGCTTGGGGCTCGTAGAACCTGCGCGTGCATGTTTGTGTGTTAGTGTGTGTGCGTGTGTGTGTGTGTGTGTGCGTGTGTGCATGTGTGTGTGTCCTCATAGAAACGAGTTTGATCGCGATTGATGAGCCCTCGTGCAGACTCGCGCCGCCTGCTTGGGGCTGGTAGAACCTGCGTGTGTGTGTGTGTGTACGTGTGGTGTGTACGTGTGTGCGTGTGTGTGTGTAGTGTGTGTGCATGTGTGTGTGCATGTGTGTGTGTGTACGTGTTTGTGTGTGCACGGCGCACACTGTGTGTGTGTGTGTGTGTGTGCGTGTGTGTGTGTGTCCTCATAGAAAAATAGTTTGAACGCTGTTGAAGAGCCCTCGTGCAGACCCACGCCGCCTGCTTGGGGCTCGTAGAACCTGCGTGTGCGTGTGTGTGTGTGTGTGTGTGGTGGTCGATTTTACAGTCCGTCGGTCGCCTTCGATGGCGCATAAGACCCTAGGAAGGTGTGTGCGTGTGTGTGTGGTGGTCGATTTTACAGTCCGTCGGACGCCTCTGATGGCGCATAAGTAGAACCTAGGAAAGTGTGTGTGTGTGTATGTGTGTGTGTGTGTGTGCGTGCGTGTCCGCATTTGTCCCACACGATGTGCACATGAACTCCGACTATGTGTGTGTGTGTGCGCGTGTGTGTGCATGTGTGTAGTGTGTCGTGTGTGTGTGCCCTCAAAGTGACGAGTTTGTCTGCTGTTGACAGAGCGCTCGCGTAGACACACGCCGCCTGATGGGGGCTCGTACAATCTGCGCGTGCGTGTGTGTGTGCGTGTGTGTGTGCGCGCGTGTGCACTTCCACCGCCCCCGCCGCGAAGCCTGCCAAGCCTGCAGCGCGCGGCCGGTCGGCCTCCCCTCTCCGCGCCCTCAACGCCGTTGCCGCAGTCGCATCTGCCGCAGCCGCCGCCCTCCTCCCCACCTCCCTCACCCCCTCTGCCCCGGCATCCCCCACCTCCACCACTCCCGCCCCCTCCGCCGCCCCCGCCGCCCCCACCCACGCCACTGCAGGCTCCCCCTCCTTCCAGGGGTGGGACCACGCAGCCGGCACCGCCGACTCGCCCACCACCCCCCAGAACGACCTCACTACCACCGACGCGCACACACCCTCCGAGCTCTCCGACCCCGGCACAGGGTTCGCAGACTACGGCGGCCCCTCCACGCACGAGTCCCCGGCCTTTGTCACCCGCAAGGGCAAGGGCTCGATGATCGAGGCCATCAAGATCCGCGAGGCATTTGCAGGCATTGGTCAGCGCATCACCCGCTCCATCACCCGCTCCATGTCCCTCGAGCAGCTCCCCCCCTCCGGCCCCGGGGTGGGGCAGGAGTAGGCGGGCCCCACCCCACCGACGGGCAGGACGACTAGCCACCGTCCCTGCACCATCCGACCCCCCGGCTACCAAGCGCCCCCACCTCCTTCACCCACGCCACGAGCTCATCGCGGTCACCTACACTGCTGCACCCTCTGGGGTGCAGCAGATGGCTCACGCTTCAACCCCATGGCACACCCCCTTGCTCTCGCCAAACACCTCGCACACCTCCTCATCGACATATGCGGCCTCCAAGAGGTGCGGCACCCCGGCTCCGGTAGCCAGCCGCTCGAAGAGAATGGCTACCACTTCATCTGGTCCGGTGGGACCAAACACACCCACGGCGTCGGCGCCCTCCTCTGCCCTGACACCGCCAAGCTCCTCCTCAAAGAGGGCGGCTACGCCGCACTCAGCGACCGCATCCTCGTCCTACGCTTCCGCCCCGCCGGCGCCCCTCCCGTCACCGCAGTCATCGCTTACGCCCCACAGACGCCGCGGATGACGCAATCGCCAAGGACGCGTTCTACGAACAACTCCACCGCGACGTGCTCTCCCAAACCCCCGCAAACCACTTCCTTTTGGTCCTAGGCGACTTCAACGCCAAGATCACAGCGGCATCCCCCAACGCTCACCCGTCGGTGGGTCCGTACGCCTGCCCCCTCCTCCACCGCCCCTCCTCCTTCCCTCCCTACTCCCCCCTTGCCGGGTTCCACCACAAACCTGGCATCAGCGACAACGGCCACCGGCTTCTCGACCTGTGTGCCGCCCACAATCTTGCCGTCACCTACACCTTCTTCCCCCAACCCCCTTCGAGCGTATTTTCCGGTACAGCAACACCCAAAATGATTGCAACATCCCAGACTACATCCTCGTCCGCCGCCCTCACCTGGGCTCCGTGCAAGACGTGCGAGCACGATGCCCCAAGACCCGGGGACTTGACACCATCGCCCGCTCTGACCACGCCCTTGTCACTGCGCGCATCCTCTTCCGCTTCTCCAGAGCCTGGAACATCACCCACTCCCGCCGTCCTCCGCCCTCCCGCTATTTCACCGACCTGCTCCGAGACCCTGACACGCGGCTCCACTTCGCGGCAGCAGTCGAGGAGGCCCTCGCCAACCTTCCCCCTTCCCCGACCCCCCCCACCCTGGAACAGATGACGAGCCGCCTCACCGGGGCAATCCACTCAGCGGCCAGATCCACGCTTGGCCCCCGCCCACGCGAGGTCCCCATCCACTTCTACCTCCCCCCCGAGACTCTCAAACTCGCCCACGACCTTCAGTCCATGCGTTCCGACAGTGCACTGACTGGCAACCGCGACGCCCCCAAGGAGGCGCGCATGACTGCCGAGCGCAAGTCCGCCATCGCACGCGCCACCAACAAGCACTGGGACGGTGTCGCTCAACGCGTGCAACACGATTTTGACGACAACAACCCCCACTCCGCCCACCACATGCTGTCCAAACTCGTCGACCGCCCCCCTTCCGCCGCCCTCCCTGCCCTCCGTGTCGGCGACCACCTGTGCTTTGGAGCTCAGGCGGTGGCAGACGCGTTTGGAGAATATTTCCGTGTCCTCCACACTCCACTCCGCTCGGAAGTCGACGAAGCCACCCTCGCCTCCCACCTCATCTTCACACCCACCACCCCCGCACCGCCCCCGTCTCCCTCCCCCTCCTCCTCCTACACTACCCCCGCTCCGCCCTCCCCTCCCTCCCCGTCCCCCTCTTCCCCCTCCCTCCCCCTCCCCTCCCCCCCCCCCCCCCCTCCCTCCCCTCCCCGTCCCCTCCCTCCCCCCCCCTCCCTCTCCTCCTCCTCCCCTACTTTGACCCCCCCCCTCCCCCTTCCCCCCTCCTCCTCCCCCCCTTGCCTCCCCTCCCTCTCTGAGCGAGGTGGTCTCCGCGATCAAATCCCTCAGAAACTCTGCCCCCGGCTCTGACGACATCACCTCCCCCCTCCTCAAACACGGCGGCACCGCAACCGCAACCGCCCTCCACCAGATCATCCTTACCTGTTGGAACACCACCTCCATCCCCGCCGCGTGGAACCAAGCAGACATCTGCCCCCTCTACAAGGGCGCATCCTCGGGCCCACCCACGCGCAGCAAGTCCTACCGCGGCATCTCCCTCCTGCCCGTCGCTGGCAAGGTCTACACTCACATCCTCCTCAACCGCCTCAAGCTCCAGCTGGAGCCCACCCTCCACACTTCCCAGTTCGGCTTCCGTCCGGGCCGTGGCACCTCTGATGCCATCTTCACCCTACGACGCCTCCAAGAGGAGTCACACCGAGCCCGCGCCCCCCTCCATGTGGCTTACGTCGACCTGTCCAAGGCGTTCGACAGTGTCAACCACGCCGCCCTTTGGAAAACCCTCCTCCACCGCGGCGCGCACCCTGCCCTCCTCGCACGCATCGAAAGCCTCTACTCTGGTGCCACCGCCAGAGCCCGAGTCAACGGTGCACACTCCGCCCCTTTCCCTCTCAAAGCTGGCGTCAAGCAAGGCTGCCCCCTCTCCCCCCTCCTCTTAAATGTCTACATCGACACAGTTGTCCGGTCCCTGATTGCCCAGCTCCCCAACGCTGGCATTCAAATTGGCTACATGATCGACGGAAAACTGTACACCCCTGAGTCCCGCAAGGACTTTTTGACCACCATACTCCCCCTCCTTCTCTACGCCGACGACATCGCCCTGCTCGCCCCCTCCGAGGAAGACCTCCGCACCATGCTCACCCTCCTCGACCGCATCTGTTCAGACCTGGCCCTTGCGATCAACTACGACAAAACCGTGGCACAATCCCTCGGCCACCCTTCTGCCCACACCGTCCCCTCCGCCCCTATCACCATCCCCTCCAACTCCTCATCTACCCCCCACCTGGTCCACTCCACCTCCAAGTTCAAATACCTGGGAAGTATTCTGTCCTCCCCCGCCGCCCCTTCTGATGACGCTCCCAACACGTCTGATTCCGACATCCTCGACTCAGAGATCTCACGCCGGATCGGAAGTGCCTGGTACGCCTTCAACCGTCTCACTCCCCGGTTCTGGAACTCCAACTCAATCTCTCCCACTACCAAGATCCACCTCTACAACGCCTTTGTGATCTCTGCCCTACTGTATGGCTGCCAGACATGGACGTTGAACAAGGCCCACATCCACCGACTTGAAGTAACCCACAACCGTTTCCTCTGCCTCATCAAGGGCATCCCTCCTCACACCACAGAGCACACCTCCACCACCACGATGCATGCCTCCCCCCCCTGTACGTTCCCCATCATCGACACGATCAACAAGCACCGTGCTACGTTCATCGGCTCCCTCATCCGCCGCCTCCCACCTCCCCCGTCCCCCCGCCCCTCCATCTCCACACACCCGCCCGTCCCTTCTCCCCCCCACTCCCTCCCGACATCATATACCCCCCCACTGCCGCCCTTTTCGCGTACCGCCGACCGGACATGACTTCGCTCTATGCCGGCGGCGCCATCACATCCTACCGGCTCAGCGCCGGCGACTTTTTCGCCCACTCCGTCAAGTTCCGTTCCTCCGCAAACACCCACTTTTCCAACTTCGAACGCGACATCTCCAAGCACCCCGAGTTAATGGACCTCTTGTCCAAGCGAGTCACCCCCAAGTGGATCCTCTTAGCGAGATTTCCACAACTGTGGATGTCAATCTGCCGAGACCTAGTTTAAACTCAGTCGAAGCGGAGTGACGAACACAGCCGTCAGTGACCCGCATTTGCCCCTTTCCCCCACTGCTTTTTGAATGAGGTTATTCACCCTCTTGTTGGCGCGCGTATGGTCACCCGCCTCCAAATGAAACCTCCTCAATGATGACCAGAAACAGCCTATCTAGGTCTGCCGTGCAGAGTTCTCTGTAACGATCTCTCTCTCTCTCTCTGTGCGCGCGTGTGCGCGTGTGTGTGCGTGTGTCCCCATTTGTCCCACACGATGTGCACGTGAACTACGACTATGTGTGTGTGTGTAGTGTGTGTGGTGTGTGTGTGTGTGTGTGTGTGTGTGTGTGTGTGTGTGCAGTGTGTTTGTGCCCTCATAGTGACGAATTCGTACGCTATTGAAAGAGCCCTCGTGCAGAGCCACGCCGCCTGCTTGAACCTGCGTGTGCGCATGTGTACGCACCAGGTGTTTCCTTGGGGGGGGGGGGGTCAGTAATCGTTTCGTTTTTTTCTTGAAGAGATTTTCCAGGTTTTGCAGGGATTTCGGGTAGGCTGCAGCCCGGAGAATCGCTTCAAAAAGTGTGACTACCTCAATCCCACGCCCCGATGGACGCGCACTGCTGACCGCCAACAATGCCACGCGCAGGGTCACCACCACTGCACCTGCAAAAAAATGTGCAGTGGTGATAATGGTGATGGATGTTACAGTCAGGGAGCCCCTTCCCAGCCAGCAAAAAAGCGACTGTTTCGGGTGTTTCGCAGTGGGGAATTCGACCAAGTCAGCCGACTTGGCTGGGTGGGAAGGGGCCCAGGGACTCTATAAAGGCGTATGAGACCGTGCTCGGCGCGTAGGGCCCGAGCACCTGCATGAGATAGCTGGCTGTTGGTGGTAGGGGACCCCCACTCTGCGCAGAACGTGGGCGCACCCCCAGGATAACCCTAAAACTCTAAAACCCTAAAACTCAAACCCTAAAACCCTAAAGCCCTCAACCCCCATCGCAGTGGTGAGAGCGCGCCGACTCCGCTCTCCCCCTCCTCTCTCCTCTCCCCTCTCCCCCTCCTCTCTCCCCCCCCCCTCCCTCTCCCCTCCCTTCCCTCCTTCCCCTCCCTCCCCTCCCTTCCCTTTCCCCCTCCCCCCTCCCCTCCCCTCTCTCCTCTCCCATCTCCCATCTCCTCTCCGCTCCCTTCCCCTCCCTTCGCCTCCCTTACCTCCCCCTCCCCTCTCCTCCCCTCCTCTCGCCTCCTTTCCTCTTGGCCCCTGCCTTTTCATTCAAAGACCTACCGTGCCAGCAGGTTGGCAATGGTCGACTTGCCGGCACCGGAGCGACCGACGACGGCGGTGACTTGGCCACGGGGCAGGCTGTGCGTGTGTGTGTGTGTGTGCGTGTGTCTGTGTGTGTGTGTGAATGTGCAGCACCGGAGCGACCGACGACGGCGGTGACTTGGCCACGGGGGAGGCTGGGGGGGATGGCAGCGGGGAGGGAGGGGCGGCACGTGAGTGCGCGCACACGGCGCATGGCGAGCGCACACATGCACGTTGCCACACACGCACGGACAGGTACACACGCACTCTCTCACGCAGAGAGAGAAAGGGGGATGCGTTCTCCCAACATGCACACACACACGCACACACACGCACACGCACACACACCTGACGGACTGTAAAATCGACCACGCACACACACCTGAACCGACACGTCCCAAAGCACGATCGCGTCGGGCCGCGACGGCTACCAAAACGACACACACACACACACAGACACATACGCACACGCACACACGCACATGCACACACACACACACGCACACACACCTGAACCAACACGTCCCAAAGCACGATCGCGTCGGGCCGCGACGGCTACCAAAACGACACACGCAAGCACGCACACACACACACACACACACACGCACACGCACACACGCACACACACACACACACACGCACACACGCGCACACACACACACACACGCACATGCACACGCACACACGCACACACACACACACACCTGACCGTAACGTCTGACAGCACCATCGCGTCGGGCCGCGACGGGCACCAACACGCCGCACAGCTCACACACGCACACACGCACACACGCACACACACACACACACACACAAACGCACATACCTGACCGTAACATCTGACAGCACCATCGCGTCGGGCCGCGACGGGTACCAAAACGACACGCCGCGCAGCTCGAGCGCCCCCCCAGTCTTTGCTGCATCGACCGCTGTGTCGGATGCGTCCATCGAGGGGGTGGAGTCGAGGCGCATGGAGCCGTTGGCGACCTGTGGTGTTTTGTAGGGTTTGGGGTTTAGGGTCTGGGGCTTAGGGTTCAGGGTTTAGGGTTTGTGGTTTGGTGGTTTATACCGACGTTTTGGGGCGCTTTAGGGTTTAGGGTTTGGGGTGTTGGGGGGAGTGGGGAGAGGGGTTGGGGAGGGTGTGGGGTGGTTGTGTGCGGTGTCGGCTGCGTCCGTTGAAGGGGTGGAGTCGAGGCGTATGGAGCCGTTTGCGACCTGTGCGTTTGATGTGCGTGCGTGTGTGTGTGGGGGTATGTTGTGCGTGTGTGTGCGTGCGTGCGTGTGTCTGTGTGTTTGACGTGTGTGCGTGTGCGCGTGTGTGCGTGCGCGTGTATGCATGTATGTGTGTGTGTGTGTGTGTGTGCGTGTGTGTATGCGTGTGTGCACGGCAGCGCTCCCCGTCCCCACCCCACACCACCTATCGACGTATCAACTGCTGTCTCCATGCCCACCACGCGCCCCCACCCCCGTCCCAAGACAGCTGCAGCCCAGATTCTTGATGCAGGATCTGATTTAGCTACCGCCCCTCACAAGTATTTTTTAGGGCCAGAACTGGGCTTGGGTCCAGGCGGTGGTACTAGGACTAGAATGTAGTCTTCGCTGGGAAGCCGATGTAACTGATCTAAATCGTTTGATTTGCGCGCGCACCTCCGACCACGCGCCCCAACCCCCTATCCCCACCCCCTATCGAGATGTCGACTGCAGCCCAGATCCTTTCTGCAGGATCTGGATTTGTTTTGATTTGTGCGCGCACCTCCCACCACGCGCCCGGCGGCAGCGCGCCTGCGACCGACGGGCCTGCATCCGAGTCGCTGACCATCGCGTGCACACGCTTCCCCCCGTTCCCCCCGTTCCCACGCCTACCAACACTGCCGCCCAGATCGTCTCTCTGCCGGGTTGTCTCCTGGGTTTGTTTGAGTTGTGCACGCACCTCCCCCACCACGCGCCCCCCACCCCCGTTGAAGATGTCAACTGCCGCCCAGATCCTCTTTTTCAAGACACCAGCTGCCGCACAGATCATTTCTTCAGGATCTGGATTTGTTTGATTTGTGCGCGCACCTCCCACCACGCGCCCGGCGGCAGCGCGCCCGCGACCGACGGGCCTGGATCCGAGTCGTTTGACCATTGATGCATTACTGCTTTAGGTGCACAGCAATATCGCACCCACATCAACTGCCGCCCAGACCCCTTCGCAACTGCCGCCCAGATCCCTGCTCACCTCCCACCACGCGCCCGGCGGCAGAGCGCCTGCGACTGACGACCCTGCATCCGAGTCGTTGACCATCGCGCGCACGCGTCCCCCATCCCCCCAACCCCCGTATAGGTATATCAACTGCCACCCAGACCAAGCCAGACCCCCTCCCTGTTTGACCTGGATTTGTGAGCTCACCTCCCACCACGCGCCCGGTGGCAGCGCGCCAGCGACCGACGGCCCTGGATCCGAGTCGTTTGGCCATTGAGCGCACGCACGTCAACTGCCGCCCAGACCCCTTCTCAACCGCTTCCCAGACCCCAGAACGGAGGCGCGTTCTCGTCGCCGAGCCCTGGACCCAGCAATGCGGCGCTGCTGGTGACTAGGATCTCCGTGCCGCTGACGAGCGGGATAAAATACGACTGGCCTGGCTCCTGCTAGACTGTCCCTCGGTGGGAACTACAGGAGCGGCTTGCCCGGCGCTGTCATGGCTTGGCGAGTAGCCGCGGCGCTGCCGCGACCCGTGCTGGGAGACGGCCCTTATCCTCCTCCCCATGCAGGACGCCATGCGGCACCGATCTCGACGAGTTGATCGACGAGCGGAGGAGCTGGCGCCCGTCAATGCATGCTGGACATCGGTCAAGATGGCTGCTCGTGGGGGCGAGCTACCATCAGGGCTTCAGCGGTGGGGACCGCCGAGGCAACAACAGAGTAATCCGCTTCACCATCGCAGCGTTTGTCACCGCGCTCACCCTCGGGGTCACTCGTCTGCCGGTGACTGGCGTCGGCATTGGTCTTCAGGCAGCCTGCCATGACGACTCTGTTTGCCCAGGCCCCCCTGGAGGTTGGGACCTGGCCATGCATGACGCATGGGGCGCAGGCAGAGCCCCATGCATGGAGTTGGACAACCATGCACCATGCCAGGCGGGGACTTTTCTGCTTCAGCGCCGCCAGTCGGCACAGCCGGCGTGCTTGGCCTCAAAGGCCAGGAAGAGGACGGTCCTTTCCTTTACGCTCCTTGCCAGACATGTCCCTCGGGGACTTGTTTGGGTCTAAACTAGCCGGCGGGAGCGGTAGTCTAGACGGCAGGTAACCGGCTGGTGGCTATCGTCCTTCACAGGGCGGTGGCACTAGGACTAGTGTTGTCTTAGCTGGAATGCCATGTAACTGTAACTGTAACTGTAACTGTCCCAGACCCCTTTGCAACTGCCGCCCAGATCCCTGCGCACCTCCCACCACGCGCTCGGCGGCAGCGCGCCTGCGACCGACGGGTCTGGGCCCGTTGACTAGTGTGCGCACGCGCTTCCCCGCCCATACCAGCAGTTTTACCAACTGCTACCCAGATCCTCTCTCTGTTGGGATTCCTGCTGGATTTGCTTGAACTGTGCGCGCACCTCCCACCACGCGCCCGGCGGCAGCGCGCTGGCGACCGACGGCCTTGGATGCGAGTCGTTTGACCATTGAGCGCACCCACGTCAACTGCCGCCCCGATCTCTTCTCAACCGCTTCCCAGACCCCTTCGCAGCTTCCGCGCAGATCCCTGCGCACCTCCCACCACGCGCCCCACCCCCTATCGAGATATTAGCTGCCGCCCAGATCCGCTCTCTGTTGGATTCGATTTGTATGAACTGTGCGCGCACCTCCCACCACGCGCCCCAACCCCCTCTCGAGATATTAGCTGAATCCCAGATCCGCTCTCTGTTGGATTTGATTAGTTTGAACTGTGCGCGCACCTCCCATCGCATGCCCCCACCCTCTATCAAGACATCAGCTGCAGACCAGATCCTCTCTCTTAAGATAGCAGCTGCAGCCCAGATTGAGCCCAGATCCTTTCTGCAGGATGTGGATTTGTTTGATTTGTGTGCGCGCACCGCCCACCACGCGCCCGGCGGCAGCGCGCCCGCGACCGACGGGTCTGGATCCGAGTCGTTTCACCATTGATGCAATACTGCTTTAGGTGCAAAACAATATCGCACCCACATCAACTGCCGCCCAGATCTCTTCTCAACCGCCGCCCAGATCCCAGATCCCTGCTCACCTCCCACCACGCGCCAGGCGGCAGCGCGCCCGCGACCGACGGGTCTGGATCCGAGTCGTTGACCATTGAGCGCACGCGCGAGAGCGCGCCGCTTGCGCGACGCAGCTCGGTCAACGTGTTGGCAAAGCCCTGCGGTTTGGGATGAAGGGTTCAGGGTCCAGGGTCCAGGGTCCAGGTTTCAGGTTTCGGGCTCAGGGCTCAGGGTTGAGCGTTCAGGGCGCAGGTTTCAGGGTTCAGGGTCCAGGGTCCAGGGCTCAGGGTCTAGGGTTGTTTGGGCGGGACGTCATCAGCTGGGCGACAAGAGAGAGAGAGGGAGAGAGAGATTAAGAGGGAGAGTGAGAGACAGGAAGAGAGTGAGAGACAGGAAGAGAGAGAGACACAGGAAGAGAGAGAGGCAGGAAGAGAGAGACAGAGACAGGAAGAGAAAGAGACAGGAAGAGAGAGGGAGAGAGACGGGAAGAGAGACAGTATGAGAGAGAGAGACAGGAAGAGAGGGCGACGGCGACGGCGACGGCGAGGGCGACGGCGAGGGCGACGGCGAGGGCGACGGCGAGGGCGACGGCGAGGGCGACGGCGAGGGCGAGGGCGAGGGCGAGGGCGAGGGAGAGAGAGAGGGAGAGGGAGAGAGGGAGGGAGGCGTGTGGCCGACGCCCTGTTTGCTACGCACACACGCGGGATGGCCGGGGCGGGCGGGGAGCCAGCGCCCAAGAAGCCTGTTTGCGCATGCAAGTACACACCACGATAATCCAGCATCTTCAACGGAGGTGGCCGCCCCCTTGCACGACACACAAACACACACGCACACACAAACACACACAGAGACAGAATGGAACAGACAGTATCAGACAGTAGCAGGCAGAAACAGACAGTGGCAGGCAGTCCCAGTGACAGCGTGCCGGCCGACCAAGCTGCAGCGCGACGTGCCGCCGCTGCCGTGGTGTCGATCCCACAGGTGGGGCAGCGGACAGGAACAGACTGACACAAGCAAGGGAAGCATGCCGCACATACACAAACACACACACGCACACACACACACACACACAGACAGAACGACAGACACAAACAAGGGTAGCGTGCCGCACACATATGTCGCGAATACCAAAGAGAAGGTGAAGCCGATGCCAGAGGCGAGCACGCCGAGCGCACGAGCCACCCGCCCTAAACACACACACACAAACATTTGCAAACACGACTACAACTTCGGAATTCGAAAACACGCACGCATCTGTGTCGCACACATCAAAGAGAACGTGAAGCCAGAGATGAGCACGCCCAGCTGCATGTACTCATGCTCTGCACGAGCAGCCCGCTCCATCACACACACGCACACGCACACACACACACCTGTGTCGCGTATATCAAAGAGAACGTGAAGCCGATGCCAGAGATGAGCACGCCCAGCTGCATGTATCCCTGCTCTGCACGAGCCAACTGCCCCCCCTCACACACACGCACACACACACACACACCTGTGTCGCGTACATCAAAGAGAAGGTGAAGCCGATGCCAGAGATGAGCACACCCAGCTGCATGTAGCCCTGCTGCACGAGCCACCCGCCCCATGCGTACAGCGCGAGCAGGGACGCGTGGATTGCGCCGCGGTTGGACGCCTCGAACAGCGATTTGGCGTTGGCAAACTCTAGGCCTGCAGAGGTGTGCGTGTGTGTGTGTGTGTGTGCATGTATGTATGTGTGTGCGTGCGTGTCAGAGAAGAAAAGAGAGGGAGTAAGAGAGAGAGAGCAACGGTTGGACGCCTCGAAGAGGGACTTGGCGTTGGCAAACTCAAGGCCTGAGGGAGAAGGAAGATTGGGGAAAGAGAAGAGTGGCGTGTGTGTCTGTGTGTGTGTGTGTGTGTGTGTGTGCCTGCCAGGGTTGCAGAAACACACACACACACACACACACACACACACAGACGCGCCCCTTGCCCTACTCGTACACACACACACACACACACGCCGTACCCGCTTCGTATGACGCTCCCACATGCTGCTGGAAGCGCTCACGCTCGAGCGACCCCCCTTCCCTCTCTCTCTTTCACACACACGCACACACGCCTCTCCTCAGTCTCTCCCCAGCCGCACCCGCTTCGTATGACGCCCGAACATGCTGCTAAAAAACTCACGCTCGAGCGCCTCCCCCTCCCACACACACTCTCACACACACACACACACACACACACGCGCGCCTCTCCCCAGTCTCTCCCCAGCCGTACCCGCTTCGTACGACGCCCACACATGCTGCTGGAAGCGCTCACGCTCGAGGGCCTTGACTACCAAGTTGCACACACACACACACACACACACACACGCGCGCCCCTTCCCCCACTCGTACACACACACACACACACACACACGCCGCACCCGCTTCGTACGACGCCCCCACATGCTGCTGGAAGCGCTCACGCTCGAGCGCCTCCCCTCCGAA
>VFSX01000283.1:0-17500 GCA_016618255.1 Chlamydomonas sp. UWO 241
CAGCAGTCGAGGAGGCCCTCGCCACCCTCCCCCCTTCCCCGACCCCCTCCACCCTGGACCAGATGACGAGCCACCTCACCGCGGCCATCCACTCAGCGGCCAGATCCACCCTTGGCCCCCGCCCACGCGAGGTCCCCATCCCCTTCTACCTCCCCCCGAGACTCTCAAACTCGCCCACGACCTTCAGTCCATGCGTTCCGACAGTGCACTGACTGGCAACCGTGACGCCCCCAAGGAGGCGCGCATGACTGCCCAGCTCAAGTCCGCCATCGCACGCGCCACCAACAAGCACTGGGACGGTGTCGCTCAACGCGTGCAACACGAGTTTGACGACAACAACCCCCACTCCGCCCACCGCATGCTGTCCAAACTCGTCGACCGCCCTCCTTCCGCCGCCTTCCCTGCCCTCCGTGTCGGCGACCACCTGTGCTTTGGAGCTCAGGCGGTGGCAGACGCGTTTGGAGAATATTTCCGTGTCCTCCACACTCCACTCCGCTCGGAAGTCGACGAAGCCACCCTCGCCTCCCACCTCATCTTCACACCCACCACCCCCGCACCGCCCCGTCTCCCTCCCCCTCCTCCTCCTACACTACCCCCGCTCCGCCTGCCCGCCCTCGGCCCCTCCCTCCCTCCTCACCGGTCCCCCCCTCCCTCCCCTCCCCCTCCCCCTCCCCCCGCCTCCTCCCCCTCCCGTCCCCTCCTCCCCTACCTTCCGTCCCCTCCTCCCCTTCCACTTTCGCCCGCCTCCCCCTTACCCCCTCCTCCTCCCCCCCTTGCCTCCCCTCCCTCTCTGAGCGGGGTGGTCTCCGCGATCAAATCCCTCAGGAACTCTGCCCCCGGCTCTGACGACATCACCTCCCCCTTCCGCAAACACGGCGGCACCGCAACCGCAACCGCCCTCCACCAGATCATCCTTCCCTGTTGGAACACCACCTCCATCCCCGCCGCGTGGAACCAAGCAGACATCTGCACCCTCTACAAGGGCGCATCCTCGGGCCCACCCACGCGCAGCAAGTCCTACCGCGGCATCTCCCTCCTGCCCGTCGCTGGCAAGGCCTACACTCACATCCTCCTCAACCGCCTCAAGCTCCAGCTTGAGCCCACCCTCCACACTTCCCAGTTTGGCTTCCGTCCGGGCCGTGGCACCTCCGATGCCATCTTCACCCTACGACGCCTCCAAGAGGAGTCACACCGCGCCCACGCCCCCCTGCATGTGGCTTACATCGACCTGTCCAAGGCGTTCGACAGTGTCAACCACGCCGCCCTTTGGAAAACCCTCCTCCACCGCGGCGCGCACCCTGCCCTCCTTGCACGCATCGAAAGCCTCTACTCTGGTGCCACCGCCAGAGCTCGAGTCAACGGTGCATACTCCGCCCCTTTCCCTCTCAAAGCTGGCGTCAAGCAAGGCTGCCCCCTCTCCCCCCTCCTCTTCAATGTCTACATCGACACAGTTGTCCAGTCCCTGATTGCCCAGCTTCCCAACGCTGGCATTCAAATTGGCTACATGATCGACGGAAAACTGTACACCCCTGAGTCCCGCAAGGACTTTTTGACCACCATACTCCCCTCCTTCTCTACGCCGACGACATCGCCCTGCTCGCCCCCTCCGAGGAAGACCTCTGCACCATGCTCACCCTCCTCGACCGCATCTTTTCAGACCTGGCCCTTGCGATCAACTACGACAAAACAGTGGCACAATCCCTCGGCCACCCTTCTGCCCACACCGTCCCCTCCGCCCCTATCACCATCCCCTCCAACTCCTCATCTACCCCACACCTGGTCCACTCCACCTCCAAGTTCAAATACCTGGGAAGTATTCTGTCCTCCCCCGCCGCCCCTTCTGATGACGCTCCCAACACGTCTGATTCCGACATCCTCAACTCAGAGATCTCACGCCGGATCGGAAGTGCCTGGTACGCCTTCAACCGTCTCACTCCTCGGTTCTGGAACTTCAACTCAATCTCTCCCACTACCAAGATCCACCTCTACAACGCCTTTGTGATCTCTGCCCTACTGTATGGCTGCCAGACATGGACGTTGAACAAGTCCCACATCCACCGACTTGAAGTAACCCACAACCGCTTCCTCCGCCTCATCAAGGGCATTCCTCCTCACACCACAGAGCACACCTCCACCACCACGATGCATGCCTCCCCCCCCTGTACGTTCCCCGTCATCGACACGATCAACAAGCACCGTGCTACGTTCATCGGCTCCCTCATCCGCCGCCTCCCACCTCCCCCGTCCCCCCGCCCCTACATCTCCACACACCCGCCCGTCCCTTCTCCCCCCCCACTTCCTCCCGACATCATATACCCCCCCACTGCCGCTCTTTTTGCGTACCGCCGACCGGACATGACTTCGCTCTATGCCGGCGGCGCCATCACATCCTACCGGCTCAGCGCCGGCGACTGTTTCGCCCACTCCGTCAAGTTCGTTCCTCCGCAAACACCCACTTTTCCAACTTCAAACGCGACATCTCCGAGCACCCCGAGTTCATGGACCTCTTGTCCAAGCGAGTCACACCCGAGTGGATCCTCTTAGCGAGATTTCCACAACTGTGGAGGTCAATCTGCCGAGACCTAGTTTAAACTCTGTTGAAGCGGAGTGACAAACACAGCCGTCAGTGACCCGCATTTGCCCCTTTCCCCCACTGCTTTTTGAATGAGGTTATTCACCCTCTTGTTGGCGCACGGTTGGTCACCCGCCTCCAAATGGAATCTCCTCAATGGTGACCAGAAACAGCCTATCTAGGTCTGCCGTGCAGAGTTCTCTGTAACGACATTCTTCTTCTTCGTTTGTGTGTGTGCGTGTGTGTATGTTGTGTGCGTGATGTGTGTGTGCATGATGTCCCAGCGCCGTGGACGACCTCTGGCATCGTTGAACCGAGGATCTGAAGCCGCACAATGTAAGTGTGTGTGTGTGTGTGTGTGTGTGTGTGTGCGGTGTGTGGTGTGTGGTGTGTGGCTTTGTGTTCCCAGCTGCTGGGGCCTGTGCTGTTGCACGCAATGGGTATCGTGCACCGGGATATTGATGCCACATTAAAAAAGTAAGGGGGCGGAAGGGACGAGGGGGAGGGGGGAGGGAGGGAGGAGGGGAGGGAGAGAAGGGAGGAAGGAGGGGAGGGAGGGAGAGGGGAAGGAGGACGGGAGGGAGGGAGGGAGGGAGGAGGAGGGAGGGAGGGAGGAGGAGGAGGGAGGGAGGGAGGAGGAAGGGTGGGTGTGGCATGATGGCCCAGATGGCTGCATGTGCAGGTTGCATGCGCGCGTGTGTGTGATCCTGGAATACTTGCGATGCCGAACGTGTTGAGGGAAGCCTGTCTACTTGCTTGGCGCCCGCAGGTGCACATCACGGACGCGACGCGCGCCAAGCTGCGCGCCCTGGGCCTGAGCAAACAGCTCGTCATGACACAGACACAGACTCTGGCAGTCCGCCCCATGAGGCAGCTCCCTCAATCCCACGCCCCGAGGATGCGGTCTGTAAACTGCTGCTGCTGCTGCCCGCAGGTTCTCATCACCGACGCGACGCGCGCCAAGCTGAGCGACATGGGCCTGAGCAAGCAGCTCGTCGCTGAGCAGAGCAGCTTTGAGAGCCACTACGCGGGTGGGTGGGGCCACCCAGAGTGGGATGTTGGCTAATAGTAGGCTATAAGCTTATAGTCGTAGCGGCTATAAGTTGGCTATAGTACTAGTAGGGGCTATACTACTAGTAGGGGTTATTTAAAGTTTATGAGCCCTAAACTGAATTCTATAAGCGCTTTAATTTTCAACGTAATGTAACGTAGTGTAATGAAGTAGAAAAATTGGGTTTGTGTATGAAGCTGTAGCTCTAAAAGTGTGTACTCCAGAGCCCTCTTAACAGGCCGTCTCCCCTTTGTCCTCATCCTGGATTCGTTACAGTTACAGTAACATCGGCTTTCCAGAAAAGACTACCTCTAGTCCTAGTACTATGCTTAAGTTTAAGTTCATAACCATGTTAAGTTCATAAGCTCTTCGCCAGGGGCTCCCGCCCTGGCGCCGCTCGATGGCGGACAACCCGGACAACTGCGCTTGGTACTGGGCGGCTGAAAATCTGGAAATTTACCCTGAGCGGCTGTGACGCACCGCGCTACTGATGAACTGGTCCTGATGGGGCGAGGCTATGTGGCAGATGGGGCAGCGACACGATGGAGAGCACGATGCACGATGGCGAGAATTGCGGCGAGCATGCACCCCCTCTCACAACGATCGGAACTCAAGCAGATTGCGGCCCCTAATGGTTTACTGTGCCTGGATGGAAGAGAGAGTCGGATGGCGAGAAATTGAGAAACATGGGAAGCGAGGCACATGCGGCTAGGTTTTGTGAGGAGGTTGTGGCGCAGGGGTTCCCTGCCCCAAGGCGCAGATTATAGATGGCGCAGCAATCAATACACTAGCCGTGCGGCATGGGCGAGGCGAGGCCCCACCAGCGGGCGGGCACCATAATGGAGATGGCGGCTAAGAACGGGGAATGCGGCTACCGGGGATGAGGCTACGGGTTATGCATGCCAGGGGACGGCGGACAAGGCTACTGCGTCACGGCGCATAAAGAACGGGGAATGAGGCTACGGGAGCTGGCGGGCGCGGCGCGCGCATGGCACGCGCGGCGCATGGGGGTTGCATGGCGGCGCTCTGCGCGTGCATGCATGGAGGAGATTGCTGGCGGGCATGGAGGAGATTGCTCGCGGGCGTGGAGGAGATTGCAGGCGGCAGCATGGAAGCGGATGGCGAGAAATGGAGAAACATGGGAAGCGAGGCACATGCGGCTAGGCTTTGTGAGGAGGTTGTGGCGCAGGGGTTCCCTGCCCCAAGGCGCAGATTATAGATGGCGCAGCAATCAATACACTAGCCGTGCGGCATGGGGCGAGGCAAGGCCCCACCAGCGGGCGGGCACCATAATGGAGATGGCGGTTAAGAACGGGGGATGAGGCTACAGGGAGAGGATACGGGTTACAGATGCCAAAGGGGACGGCGGAACAAGGATCAGCCATAGGTGTCACGGGGAATGGCTAAAGAACGGGAATGAGGCGGGTGGTACGGGTGCTGGCGCGCATGGAGCGCGGCGCGGCGCATGGAGATCGCATGGCGGCGCCCATGCATGGACGAGATTGCTGGCGGGCATACAGGAGATTGCTGGCGGGCATGGAGGAGATTGCTGGCGGGCATACAGGAGATTGCTGGCGGGCGTGGAGGAGATTGCTGGCGGGCATGGAGGAGATTGCTGGAGCCAATGGCGGCGGCCGGACTAGTAGTAGAACACAGGCGCACACCAACAATGCGTTGCTGTCACTACCTGGGTGGGATAGGGTGGATCTGGGGGCCCAGTGTCCTGTCTAGGTCCAGTGCGTGCGCGCGTGTGGGGGGTTACCCTCACCCCTACCAGGTAGCCAGCCAGTTTCCCACTGAAACTGAGTTTAAGGTGTCGGGCGCTAGCGCCGACACCGGTCTTATACATCATTACTGGTGTCACACAGACTGTAAGATCCATCATCATCAGTACCACCGCCTAGACCCAAGTCCAGTTCTGGCCCTAACAATTACTTGTGAGGGGCGGTAGCCACCAGCCGGCTGCCTGCCAACGTGTAGTCCCAGAGCAAAAAGGAGAGCTATTGTGCGACGCCTCCAAAATAGGTCCTAACTGCTTCTAGGGGATAGGGGGTCAAGTGGCGCTTGCCAATCTACTTGACCGCCGTGGTGGAGGGGCCGGCGCCTGAGGGACAGCCGGACCGTACACCACGGCTCTCCACCCGACCCTATCCTGAGCACGCTCAAACGCCGTGTCCGAAAAAGTCTTCCAATCAGAACGAGTGCCACTAGTTTCGCCTAGCTGCTGAATCAGTAGAGCTTAAGAAAATAGTGTCGGGAGGAGGCTGGAGGCCGGCCTTGCTGCCGAGCCACATCCATTGTGCAGTCAAAAGTCGTACGAGGAAGACGAGAAGCCGGCATGCGCATCACATGGCCTAGCCACTGCATTGATCGCTTTGCCACAAGGCTCTCAATTGGCTGTGTCGCACGCCTGCCGAATGTAAGTTAATCTGTGCCGGTCGACCAGGCGCAAACCCAGAATGCGACGAAGGCAGTTAGATTGGGCAACCTCCAATCGAGTCAGTTGTGTTTTAGTAGGGGCCCATGTTTCGCAGCCGCACAGAAAGTGGGGCAGCACGAAAGTGTTGTAAACCCGCATCTTAGACTGCACTTGCATCTTCTTGCTGGCCCAAATCTGATCAAAAGACGCGAACACGCCCAGCGCGCAACCGACACGCACACCGATCTCCTTTTCCACACCACCACTCTGGGTTATCCAACTCCCTAGATACTTAAATGCAGAGACGGACTTCACTTCACCACCAGTCAGCGCAAACGTGGGCAGATCCGCGTCAAAATCTGCTGGCAAAATCATCACTTCTGTCTTGGCGGCGTTGATTTGCATGCCAAAGCTAGAGGACACTTTGTCAAGGATTTTCAGCACAAGCGCCAACTGAGCTGGATTCGTACAGAGGGAAACTCTTGCTTCAGTTATACAGCTTCAGCGTTTCTGCCTCCAGCAGAACCTCTTATTCCTGTGGGGCGAGCGATACGATCCAAGCAGTCAATCCAACAAATCAGCACAACAGTGCAGTCAGCCAGCTCCGCTCCTCAACAAGAGCGAAAGCTGGTACACAAATTAACAAGGGGCAAGGGAGGGAGGGAGGGAGGGAGGGAAGCATCATCGGGTACAAGTTGCTCGTTCACACACACTTACACGCACACACACACGCACACACACACACACGCACGCACACAGGCGGCAGCAGCGGGTGGCAGTCGCCAGAGCAGCTCGTGCATTATACACACACACTTACACACACGCACACAAACAGACAGCCAGACACATGCACCCGCGCACACACACACACACACACTTGCACACACACACGCACGCACACGCGCACACACACGCACACAGGCGGCAGCAGCGGGTGGCAGTCACCAGAGCAGCTGATTGCACTATGCACACACACACACACACACACTTGCACACACACACACACTTGCACACACACACAGACAGACACACACACACACACGCACACACTTGCACAGACACACACACACACACACACACACACACACACACACACTTGCACACACACACAGACACACAGACACACGCACACGCACGCACACACACACACGCACACGCACACACGCACACGCGCACACAGGCGGCAGCAGCGGGTGGCAGTCGCCGGAGCGTCTCATCATTATCACACATACACACGCACACACACACACACACACACACACACACACACGCCCCCCCCCCCACACACACACACGCACACACAGGCGGCAGCAGCGGGTGGCAGTCTCCGGAGCAGCTGATTGCGCGCGATGGTGGCATCGTGCGCCAGACACGATCCATGGACATCTTTTCGCTGGGGTGAGAGATGCGCAGGAAACCACTGCACACGTCAGCACTCGCGCTTGCACGTGCACAGCGTCGTTTGGGGGTTGGTGAACGTCAAAGTCGTGACGCAGTCTATCATAGTATGGACGGCTACTCGCTGGGGTGAGCAGTAAGCAGCATGCCAGGTTTCTCACTGCATACACCAGCACTTGCGCTTGCACTTTTACAGCTGGCATTTGGGGTGTGGTGAATTGACAGAGTCGTGCGCCAGACGCGCTCGATGGATATCTTCTCACCAGGTTGAGCAACCACGCTTGCTGTGTTTTAGGGCGCCCTCCCGCCAAGCCACTCGCGCTTGCACGTGCACAGCTGTCGTACAGGCAGTGTATTCGACCTACACCACTGCATACGTCAGCTCTTTCGCTTGCACGTGCACAGCTGTCGTTTGGGGGTGGGTGAATGGCGGGGTCGTGACGCGCTCGGTGGACGGCTTCTCGCTGGTGTCAGCGATGTGCAGCAGTGGCAAACCACTACATCCATCAGTGTGTGCGCTTGCACGTATTCAGCTGTCGTTTCCCAAACCTCCAAGGGGGGGGGGTGAATTGATAGAGTCGTGCGCCAAACGTGCTCGATGGATATCTTCTCACGAGCTAGGTTGAGTGAGCACGCCAGTGGTGTCCTTAAGGAAACTGAGAATGTCCTGGTTGTCCCCGCAACATTGGAGGGAACATGCCGAATTGCCCCCGCAGAAGGCGTTTTCCGCGGAAAAGCATGCAAATCGTCGAATTTCACAATTTTCAGAGCGAAATCTCCGCGATTTGCCCCCGCAGTTCCCCCCCCCCCCAAAAAAATCCCCATTTTCCCCCCTCAGCGGGGGCCTGCGGAGGCTGCCGGGGCGCAAATGACACCGCTGGGCCATGCTCGCTGGGTTGCTGGCTTGCACTCGCCCCTCACGCACAGCACAGCAGCAGCGGCCACTGCTGCCTCTGCTGCTCCTGTCCTCCCTCCCTCCCTCCCTCCCTCCTCCCCTCCCTCCCTCCCTCCTCCCTCCCTTAATCACCTCCCTCCCTCCTCCCCTCCCTCCTCCCATCAAATCACTCAACCAAATCACTCACCCACTCACATCACAGATGTGTAATGTACTACTGCATCACGGGCGGCGGCCACCCGTTTGGCAACAGCTACGAGCGCGACCGCAACATCCTGCACGCACAGCCAAACTACGTGCCGCTGCAGGGGCAGGTGCGGAACAGCAACTCGCAACACCACTCGCAGCACCCTTGCAACACCCTTGCAACACCTCTCGCAACCCCCTCCAGTATGTATGTTGCAACATCCTGCACGCGCAGCCAAACTACGTGCCCCTGCAGGGGCAGCTGCACAACAGCCACTCGCAATACCCTCGCAACACCCTTGCAACACCCTCGCAACACCGGTCGCAACACCCCTGCAAGAATCTTTGTTGCAACGCCTTGCACGCACAGCCATTCTTTGCTCCGCTGCAGGGGCAGGTGCGCAACAGCCGCTTGCAACACCGCTCGTAACACCCCTGCAGGCATGTTTGTTGCAACACCCCTCAGTATGTTTGTTGCAACATCCTGCACGCGCAGCCAAATTACGTGCCGCTGCAGGGGCAGGTGCGCAACACCCCTCGCAACAGCCTTGCAACACCGCTCACAACACCCCTGCAAGCATGTATGTTGCAGCATGCTGCATGCGCAGCCAAACTACGTTCTGCTGCAGGGGCAAGTGCGCAGCATCCGCTCGCAACACCGCTCGCAACACCCCTGCAACACCCCTGCAACACCCCTGCAAGCATGTATCTGTCAGCACCCGCTATTCACCTGCTGCCTGCCTGCCAACCCCCCTGCTGCCCCTTATTTGCGCAGGCCGAGGCCGTCAACATGCTCTCTGCGATGCTGCTCAAGGACGCAGCCGCGCGCCCCTCAATGCCCGGCGTGCTGGGCCACCCAATGTGGTGGGGCGCGGAGGCCCGTCTCCAATTCCTGGTCGACATCAGCGACAGGTGGGGCCTCCGAGGGCTCCTGTCTAGGGGCCCTTACGCGTTACTTACTGCTGTTCTATGCGAGGCGGTTACTCGGGCGTGGTCTATGCGAGGTGGTTACTCGTGCTGGGTCACCCAATTGGGTGGGGCGCGGAGGCTCGGCTGCAGTTCCTGGTCGACATAAGCGATAGGTGGGGCCTTTGAGGGCTCCTGTCTAGCTAAGGGCCCCTGCACTTCACTTACTTTCTGTTCTATGCTGTTCTATGTTGTTCTATGCGAGATGGTTACTCGTGCGTGCTGGGCCACCCAATGTGGTGGGGCGCGGAGGCCCGGCTCCAGTACCTGGTCGACATCAGTGACAGGTGGGGCCTTCGAGGGCTCCTGCCTAGGGGCCCCTACGCCTTGCGTACTGATTTGTGCGAGGTGGCTACTCTGCCCGGTGGTTGGTTGTATTGCAACACACAACCCAAATATACACACACGCACACACACGCGTGCACACACACACACACACACACACACACGCACACATACGCGCACACACGCACACACACACTCACACACACGCTCCCCCCCCTTACACCCCACACACACGCACGCACACACACACGCACACGCACACACGCACACACAAACCAACACACACACACACACACACACACACCCCTCACACACACACACCAGGTGTGAGCGCGAGGACCGGGAGGAGGACGCCACCCTTCTCTCGGCACTTGAGTCGCACGCCCTGTCTGGCCTGGGTACCAACTGGGGAGCTGTCGTGGACCCTCTTCTGGTGGCTAATCTGGGTCGGTTCCGGCGCTATGACTACCGGTCGATGCGAGGTGTGTGTTGGTCAGTTAGGTACTGACGTTAGTGACTCAGTGAGTGGTGTTTAGTAGGAGTAAGGGATTGAAGTTAGTTGCTCTGCTAGTGAGTTGGTCGGTTGGGGCACTAACTAGGGGCGCCGTCGTGGGCCCCGCTCTGGTGGCCAACCTGGGCCGGTTCCGGCGCTGCAACTATCGGTCGATGCGAGGTGGGTGTTGAGTCAGTAAGGGCTTGACGCTAGTCACGCAGTGAGTTGTGTTTTGTCAGTAAGGGCTTGACGTTAGTCACGCAGTGAGTGAGTTGGTCGGTTGGGGCTTGAAGTCGTGCGGTGTCGTGGGCCCTGTACTGGTGGCCAACCTGGGCCGCTTCGGGCGCTCTGACAACCGGTCGATGTGAGGTGCGAGTTGGTTGGTTGTCAGTTGCTAGTTGGTTGTGTGGTTGTGAGTCAGTTGGTCAGTTTCTTGTTGGATACATTGTCGGTTGGTCGGTTGGTCAGTTGGGGCACCAACTGGGGGCGCTGTCGTGGACCCTGTGCACAGGCTTGTGCTGGTGGCCAGCCTCGGCCGCTTTGGGCGCTACGACTATCGGTCGATGCGAGGTGTGTGTTGGTCAGTTAGGTACTGACATTAGTGACTCAGTGAGTGGTGTTTAGTAGGAGTAAGGGATTGAAGTTAGTTACTCTGCTAGTGAGTTGGTCGGTTGGGGCACCAACTAGGCGCGCTGTCGTGGACCCTGCTCTGGTGGCCAACCTGGGCCAGTTCCGGCGCTACGACTATCGGTCGATACGAGGTGGGTGTTGGTTTTGGCCGGTTGCTAGTTGGTGAGGTGGTTGTGATTCAGTTGGTTGGCACACACACATGATTCAGTTGGTTGGCACACACACATGCACACACACGGACACACCTAGATAGGCAGTTTCTAGTCAGATTCTGCTTGAAGGCGGGAGACCAACTGTGCGCCAGCAAGAGGGTGAACAACCTCAACACGGACCCACGCGCGCACACACACACACACACACACAGACCTGCTTCGAGTGGTGCGCAACAAGAAGAACCACTACCCCCACCACCACCACACACACACACACACACACACACAGACCTGCTTCGAGTTGTGCGCAACAAGAAGAACCACTATCGGGACAGCCCGCATGAGCTGCAGCGTCTCCTAGGAGACATGCCGCATGGCTTTTTGAGGTGCGTGTTGCGATAGGGAGAGGAAGAGCGAGAGGGAGAGGGGAGAGGGGAGAGGGAGAGGGAGAAGGGGAGGGAGAGAGGGAGAGAAGAAGAGCAAGAGGAGTACGAGGGAGAGACCCCTCTGGGGGGGGGTTGCAGCTTCTCGCTGGGTGGACCATGCCTCCTAGGAGACATGCCGCATGACTTCCTGAGGTGCGTGTTGCAATAGGGAGAGGGAGAGGAGAGAGGCAGATGGAGAGGGAGAGTCAGAGGGGGAGGGAGAGAGGGAGAGGGAGAGTCAGAGGGAGAGGGAGGGGCGAGGAGGACCCCCCCTGGCGACGAGGACCCCCCCTGGCGGTTTCGCAGCTTTTGCAGGGTAGGCCATGCCTCCTAGGAGACATGCCGCGCGGCTTCCTGAGGTACGTGTTGACAGGGAGGGAGAGGGGAGAGGGGAGAGGGAGAGGAGAGGGGAGAGGGAGAGGGATAGAAGAAGAGCAAGAGGAGTACGAGGAAGGAACCCCCCTGGCGGGTTTGCAGCTTCCCTCAGGGTAGGCCATGCCTCCTTGGGAGACATGCTGCATGGCTTCCTGAAGTGCGTGTTGGGAGAGGGAGAGGAGAGGCAGATGGAGAGGGGAGAGGGGGGGGAGGGGGAGGGGGGAGGGAGGAGGGGGGAGGGGGGAGAGAGGGAGAGGAGAGAGAGAAGGGGAGAGAGGGAGAGGAGAGAAAGAGAGGGAGAGAAGAAGAGCGAGAGGAGTAAGAGGAAGGAACTCCCCTGGCGTTTTTCAGCTTCTTGCAGGGTAGGCCATGCCACCTAGGGAGACATTCCGCATGGCTTCCTGAAGTGCGTGTTGGGAGATGAGACAGGGAGAGGGAGAGGAGAGGCAGATGGAGAGGGGAGAGGGGGGAGGGGGAGGGGGAGGGGGGAGGGGGGAGAGAGGGAGAGGAGAGAGAGAAGGGGAGAGAGGGAGAGGAGAGAAGGAGAGGGAGAGAAGAAGAGCGAGAGGAGTAAGAGGAAGGAACTCCCCTGGCGTTTTTCAGCTTCTTGCAGGGTAGGCCATGCCACCTAGGGAGACATTCCGCATGGCTTCCTGAAGTGCGTGTTGGGAGATGAGACAGGGAGAGGGAGAGGAGAGGCAGATGGAGAGGGGAGAGGGAGAGGGGAAAGGGGAGAGGGGAGAGGGAGAAGGGGAGGGAGAGAAGGAGAGGGAGAGGGAACGGAGAGAGGGAGAGGGAGAAAATAAGAGCAAGAGGAGTACGAGGAAGGAACCCTCATGGCGGGCTTGCAGCTTCTTACAGGGTAGACCATGCCTCCTAGGCGACGTGCCGCATGGCTTTCTACCGCCCACGCCCCCCACACCTCTTCACACCTCCCACCCACCCATAAGTACTTCACTTCCAAGTTCCACAACCTGCTCATGGCCATCTACACGTTTTCTGTGCGGCACCTGGGGAACGACCCCACACCCCCCACGCCCCCCACACACTCCACACACCCCACACCTTCCACACACCCCACACCTCCCACACACCCCACACCTTCCACACACCCCGCACCTCCCACACACCCCACACCCCACACCGCCCACATAGGTACTTCACCTCCAAACTCCCCAACCTGCTCATGGCCGTCTACACGTTTTCTGTGCGCGTCCTGGGGGACGACCCCACACTCCCACACACCCCACACACTCCACACACCCCACACCTCCCACACACCCCACACCTCCCACACACACACCCAACCACCCACACAGTTACTTCACCTCCAAGTTCCCCAACCTGCTCATGGCCGTCTACACGCTTTCTGTGCGATATTTGGGGGACGACACAACACCTCCCACACACCCCAATAGGTACTTCACCTCTCAAGTTCCCCAACCTGCTAATGGCCGTCTACACGTCTTCACGACCACAAACCTCCCACAACTCCCACACCTCCCATACCTCCCACCCACCCACCCACACAGGTATTTCAAAGTTCCCCAACTTTGAGGTACCTACTACCTCTAAGTACTACTTTGAGGCCATCTTCACGTTTTCTGTGCGACACCTGGGCGACGACCCCACACTTCCCACACACCCCACACGCCCCACACACCCCACACCGCCCACATAGGTACTTCACCTCCAAGTTCCCCAACCTGCTCATGGCCGTCTACACGTTTTCTGTGCGACACCTGGGCGACGACCCCATCCTGGCGCAGTACTGGCCGGCTGGTGAGAAACGGAGTGGGGAGAGTTTAGGAGGAGCGCACGCTGTGTGCAGGCTAAACCCTAACCCCAAAACCCTAAACCCCAAAACCCAAAACCCTAAACGTGTGCGGCGACGTTATTTTTTGCAGAGTGAGGGGAGGTGGTGGTGCGGTGCGCCACCTGGGCGACGACCCCATCCTGGCGCAGTACTGGCCGGCTGGCGAGGAATGGAGTGGGAGTAGTACCTCTACTACTGAGGGCGTAGGAACGCAGGCTGCAGTGCTGCGACGCGCTGTTTTGGGAGGGTGGGTGAGAGGAGAGGCGGTGTTGAGGGGGACGACCCCATCCTGGCACAAAACTGGCCGGCTGGTGAGGAGCGGAGGGAGGGGGGGTAGGAACACAGCTGTGTGCAGGCGACTTTTTTTTGGAGTGAGAGGAGAGGTGGTGGTGTGGTGTGACACCTGGGGGATTGCCCCAGGTGGCGTCCTGGCGCAGTACTGGCCAGCTGGTGAGGAATGGAGTGGAAGTAGAAGAGGGTGTAGGAGCACAAGCAGTGTGCAGGCTGTGCGGCGGCGTTGTTTTTGGAGGATGAGAGGAGAGGCGGGGGTGAGATGCGACAACCTGGGGGACGGCCCCAGGTGGCGTCCTGGGGCAGTACTGGCCAGCTGGTGAGGAATGGAGTGGGAGTAGGAGAGGGTGTAGGAAAACACAGGCTCCTGTGCTGCAATTCGTTTTTTTTTTAGGGTGGGAGGAGAGGCGGGGGTGAGATGCGACACCTGGGGGCCGTCCCCATCCTCGCGCAGTACTGGCCAGCTGGTGAGGAACGGAGTGGGGAGACCTTAGGAACACACGCTGTGTGCAGGCTGTGCGGCAACGTTATGTTGTAGGGGCAGAGGAGAGGCGGTGGTGAGGGGGACAACCTCATCCTGGCGCAATAGTGGCCAGCTGGTGAGGAATGGAGTAGGGGAGTAAAAGAGTGTCCTCGAGGAATGTCTCATATAAAAGAGTGTGGGGACACAGGCTGTGACTTAATTTCGACTTTGCGCTGCCTTTGCGGGGGCTTTTTGCAGGTCTGTAGAGTAGTAGATCCGGGATCGAACCCCGCCAGGGGATGTTTTTTACCCTTGCGGGGCGTTTTCCGACTTAATTTCGTCTTTGCAGAGCCTTTGCGGGGCGTTTTCGGACTTAATTACCCGAGAAGGCTAAGCGAGACTACGGTACTTGCGTGACGGAACACGCTACTACTACAGGCGGTCGAAATCCCCTCCCTCCCCCCTCCTCCCCTCTTGACCTGTGCCAACCACCCCTGCTGCCTCGCTGCGGAACCCATGCGTAGGCATGGCGGAACCGCTGCGGAACCCGTGCTGACTCTGCTGCTCCCTCCCCTGCCTCCCCCCTCCTTCCCGACCTCCCTCCCTCCCCTGCCTCCCTCCCTTCCTCCGCCCCCCCCCTCTCACTCCTCCCCTGCTACCTTCCACCACCACCACCCCTCTCTCCCTCCCCCCCCCTCCCTCCCTCAATCCTTCCATCTAGTCACTCAATCAACCCACTCACCCGCTCGCATCACAGGCGTGGCTGCATGCGAGCCGTTCGCGGCCGCGTTTGCGCGCACGCACGACGTGGCGGCCGTGCAGCCCGCACCCGCACAAATCGCCGCGTCCGCCGCCTCGGCCGCCGCCGCGGCCGCCGTCGCGGGCGGAATCACGTCCGCGGAATCACCCACGGCGTCCGCGCAGCAGCAGCAGCAGCAGCCCGGGCTCGCGCCGGCAGCCGCCGCGCCGCAGCCCCTGCCGGCTCCGGCCCCGGTGCCGGTGGCGGCGCGCGGCACGCCCGGTCACAAGTGCCAAGGCAGCGCGGGCGGCTCAGGCGACGCGTCCTCGGCCTCAGCCGCGACGGCCAGCGCTGCCCAGCCCAGCGACGGCGCCGGCGACGCAGCGTCTCCCGCGCCCCCCGCGCACGCGCTCGCCCTCGTGCACACGGGCGGCAGCGGCAGCAACGGCGGCGGCAGCGGGCACGGCTCGGGCGGCGTCGGGGGCGGCGGCGGCAACGCGGCGCGAGGAGCGGGCTCGCCATCGGGTGCCCCGACCGCAGGCGCCACGCCGACGCGCGGCGGCCTGCGCAACGGGGGCGGAGGAGGAGGAGGGGGCGGAGGGGGAGGTGACAAGCCGCAGGTGAGGAATGGGGACGGGGGGGCTGCGTGAGTCGCCTGCATGCACCCACACAGGCGCACACGCATGCACGCACGCACGCCAACATACACAAGCAAGCAAGCAAGCATGCAAGCAAGGGAACGAAAAGACAAACAAACGAACTCACTAACTCACTAACAAGCAAGCAAGCAAGCAAGCAAGCAAAAAAAACTGAATTAGAAGACAAGCATACTGGTAGTTGAATACTGGTTGTTGAGCACACAAACCAACCTGCCAACACGCAGGTCGTCGGCTACGAGGAGAGCGGCGAGTCCGTGCCGACGACCACCCCCAAGTTCCCGCAGCGCCCGGGCAAGTCCCTCTGCGAGTTCTACTCCAAGGTGATATTGATTTGGGGGGGTCGATCGCAAAGGGGGGGTCGGGGGGTCCACCGCCAGGATGACTGGGCGTTTCTGGCGTTTTGTTGAGGGACAGCGACTGGGGAAGGGGCACATGTGCCTTGACTTGGGCTAGGACTTGGACGCCTACCCGTCTCGGGCTGTGCGCCAGTCTCTCTATCTCTCCACTACCTGGCTGCCAGCGTGACTGACGCCCCGTACCGCCCCGCACCGCCCCGCCCTGCGCTCTCAGACCGGGACCTGCAAGTACGGTGACGCATGCGTGTACGACCACCCTCGCGAGTATGGCGTCGCGCTCACCCCGCTCGGCCTGCCACTCCGCCCGGGCCAGACCATGTGTGCGTTCTATGCCAAGACAGGCGCGTGCAAGTTCGGGCCGTCGTGCCGGTTCCACCACCCGCCCGTGCGGCCGATCTTCGCGGGCACCGCCGCGGCGCCGTCCACGCCAGGGAACGTGCCGCCGCCGCTCTGACTCAGCGGCCCATGTTGACTGACTACCGTGTCGACGCCAACGAACATGCCACTGACTGGCGGGCGTTGGGACTGGCTAAACTAAACTTGTGATAATGGCGGGCGCCTAGATCCTAGACATCCCTTGCACCACGCCCGTTGTGTTGGTGTTTGGTCACCTGTTATTTACCACACTGGACCGCGATGTGTCGATATCGCTAGGTAGGACGGTAGGGCGTGTGAAGGCTTCCAATGTTGCAGCTGTCGTGCCTGATGATCGCGATCGAAGGGTGTTTGGGGGCTCTGGGCTCCCCGCGCCGCCGCCGACATTGGAGAGTCTGTCGGCGTCGCGGGCTCTTGAATCATGACCAATTGAAAAAAAAACGGTTAATCAGAGAGGTTCGAACTCCCCCAATTTCATGGCGTCCCGGGACAGGTGTGGCGAGCTCTGCCCCATACCCCCCGGCGGCATAGCCGCCGGGGGGTATTGCAGCTATGCACTCCGAATGCCCTGGTGCTCGTGGTTCTGTAGACGCGCCTGATGGCGTGCTGCAGCACTGCAGCGAGTTGCTGACCGCACTTCACGACCCTAGCACTACGGCATCCGCGCGGCGCAGCGCGGACGCCTCGCTGCAGGCGTGGCGCAATGCACCCCACAGCTGGCGCGTGTCGCTGGAGCTGCTGGGATTGCTCGGGCGCGGCGGCGGAATACCCCTGATGACACATGGTGCTGCATGGGACGCATGCATGCATGGCATCGTGACTTGCTTCCTGGGCTCCTGTCTCCGCCACGCCCTGCTGCGGGGGCGCTCCTGCGACGACGCCATGTCACCCCCTGGCCTGCAAACGGTGACCAGCCAGCTGTGCCTCGCCCTCTGCGCGTCGCTCGCTGCGCAC
>VFSX01000283.1:22500-27500 GCA_016618255.1 Chlamydomonas sp. UWO 241
CAGCGAGTAGGCGGCTAGTAGGCAGCTAGGAGGCAGCTAGGAGGCAGCTGATAAGCAGCTAGTAGGCAGCTAGTAGGCAGCTAGTAGGCAGCAGTAGGCAGCTAGGAGGCAGCTTAAGGTAGCTAGTATGCAGCTAGTAGGCTGCGCTGCTGCCGGGCGTCGGCGTGCTGTCTGCGGAAGCAGGCGCGTTGGGGTTGTAGGCAGCTGGTAGGCAGCTAGCAGGCGTGTTGCAGTAGTAGGCAGCTAGTAGGAAGCTAAAAGGCAGTTAGAAGGCAGCTAGGAAGCAGCTATGTGGCAGCTAGAAGGCAGCTAGGAGGCAGCTAGGAGGCAGCCAGGAGGCAGCTGACAGGCAGCTAGTAGGCAGCTAGGAGCAGCTAGTAGGCAGCGAGTAGGCAGCTAGTGGGCAGCTAGTAGGCAGCTAGTAGACCACGCTGCTGGCGGGCGTTGGCGTGCTGTCTGCGGCAGCAGGCGCGTTGCAGTAGTAGGCAGCTAGGAGGCAGCTAGGAGGCAGCTGATAGGCAGCTAGGAGACAGCTAGTAGGCAGCTAGTAGGCAGCAGTAGGCAGCTAGGAGGCAGCTTAAGGTAGCTAGTATGCAGCTAGTAGGCTGCGCTGCTGCCGGGCGTCGGCGTGCTGTCTGCGGAGGCAGGCGCGTTGGGGTTGTAGGCAGCTGGTAGGCAGCTAGCAGGCGTGTTGCAGTAGTAGGCAGCTAGTAGGAAGCTAAAAGGCAGTTAGAAGGCAGCTAGGAAGCAGCTATGAGGCAGCTAGAAGGCAGCTAGGAGGCAGCTAGGAGGCAGCCAGGAGGCAGCTGACAGGCAGCTAGTAGGCAGCTAGGAGCAGCTAGTAGGCAGCGAGTAGGCAGCTAGTGGGCAGCTAGTAGGCAGCTAGTAGACCACGCTGCTGGCGGGCGTTGGCGTGCTGTCTGCGGCAGCAGGCGCGTTGCAGTAGTAGGCAGCTAGGAGGCAGCTAGGAGGCAGCTGATAGGCAGCTAGGAGACAGCTAGTAGGCAGCTAGTAGGCAGCAGTAGGCAGCTAGGAGGCAGCTTAAGGTAGCTAGTATGCAGCTAGTAGGCTGCGCTGCTGCCGGGCGTCGGCGTGCTGTCTGCGGAGGCAGGCGCGTTGGGGTTGTAGGCAGCTGGTAGGCAGCTAGCAGGCGTGTTGCAGTAGTAGGCAGCTAGTAGGAAGCTAAAAGGCAGTTAGAAGGCAGCTAGGAGGCAGCTAGGAGGCAGCTAGAAGGCAGCTAGTAGGCAGCTAGGAGGCAGCTAGGAGGCAGCTAGTAGGCCGCGCTGCTGACGGGCGTCGGCGTGCTGTCTGCAGCAGCAGGCATGTTGGCAGCTAGTAGGCAGCTAGTAGGCAGCTAGTAGGCAGCTAGTAGGCAGCTAGTAAGCAGCTGGTAGGCAGCCAGTAGGCAGCTAGTAGGCAGCTAGTAGGCCGCGCTGCTGACGGGCGTCGGCGTGCTGTCTGCAGCAGCAGGCATGTTGGCAGCGAGTAGGCGGCTAGTAGGCAGCTAGGAGGCAGCTAGGAGGCAGCTGATAGGCAGCTAGGAGACAGCTAGTAGGCAGCTAGTAGGCAGCAGTAGGCAGCTAGGAGGCAGCTTAAGGTAGCTAGTATGCAGCTAGTAGGCTGCGCTGCTGCCGGGCGTCGGCGTGCTGTCTGCGGAGGCAGGCGCGTTGGGGTTGTAGGCAGCTGGTAGGCAGCTAGCAGGCGTGTTGCAGTAGTAGGCAGCTAGTAGGAAGCTAAAAGGCAGTTAGAAGGCAGCTAGGAGGCAGCTAGGAGGCAGCTAGAAGGCAGCTAGTAGGCAGCTAGGAGGCAGCTAGGAGGCAGCTAGTAGGCCGCGCTGCTGACGGGCGTCGGCGTGCTGTCTGCAGCAGCAGGCATGTTGGCAGCTAGTAGGCAGCTAGTAGGCAGCTAGTAGGCAGCTAGTAGGCAGCTAGTAAGCAGCTGGTAGGCAGCCAGTAGGCAGCTAGTAGGCAGCTAGTAGGCCGCGCTGCTGACGGGCGTCGGCGTGCTGTCTGCAGCAGCAGGCATGTTGGCAGCGAGTAGGCGGCTAGTAGGCAGCTAGGAGGCAGCTAGGAGGCAGCTGATAAGCAGCTAGTAGGCAGCTAGTAGGCAGCTAGTAGGCAGCAGTAGGCAGCTAGGAGGCAGCTTAAGGTAGCTAGTATGCAGCTAGTAGGCTGCGCTGCTGCCGGGCGTCGGCGTGCTGTCTGCGGAAGCAGGCGCGTTGGGGTTGTAGGCAGCTGGTAGGCAGCTAGCAGGCGTGTTGCAGTAGTAGGCAGCTAGTAGGAAGCTAAAAGGCAGTTAGAAGGCAGCTAGGAGGCAGCTAGGAGGCAGCTAGAAGGCAGCTAGGAGGCAGCTAGGAGGCAGCCAGGAGGCAGCTGACAGGCAGCTAGTAGGCAGCTAGCAGGCAGCTAGTAGGCAGCTAGGAGCAGCTAGTAGGCAGCTAGTAGGCAGCTAGTGGGCAGCTAGTAGGCAGCTAGTAGACCACGCTGCTGGCGGGCGTTGGCGTGCTGTCTGCGGCAGCAGGCGCGTTGCAGTAGTAGGCAGCTAGGAGGCAGCTGATAGGCAGCTAGTAAGCAGTTAGAAGGCAGTTAGAAGGCACCTAATAGGCAGCTAGGAGGCAGCTAGGAGGCAGCGCTGCTGGCGGGCGTCGGCGTGCTGTCTGCGGCAGCAGGTGCGTTGGGGTTGTAGGCAGCTAGTAGGCAGCTGATGATGATGGATATTACAGTCTGTGTGACACCAGTAATGATGTATAAGACCGGTGTCGGCGCTAGCGCCCGACACCTTAAACTCAGTTTCAGTGGGAAACTGGCTGGCTACCTGGTAGGGGTGAGGGTAAACCCCCACACGCGCGCACGCACTGGACCTAGACAGGACACTGGGCCCCCAGATCCACCCTATACCACCCAGGTAGTGACAGCAACGCATTGTTGGTGTGCGCCTGTGTTCTACTACTAGTCCCGCCGCCGCCATTGGCTCCAGCAATCTCCTCCATGCCCGCCAGCAATCTCCTCCACGCCCGCCAGCAATCTCCTGTATGCCCGCCAGCAATCTCCTCCATGCCCGCCAGCAATCTCCTGTATGCCCGCCAGCAATCTCGTCCATGCATGGGCGCCGCCATGCGATCTCCATGCGCCGCGCCGCGCTCCATGCGCGCCAGCACCCGTACCACCCGCCTCATTCCCGTTCTTTAGCCATTCCCCGTGACACCTATGGCTGATCCTTGTTCCGCCGTCCCCTTTGGCATCTGTAACCCGTATCCTCTCCCTGTAGCCTCATTCCCCGTTCTTAACCGCCATTTCCATTATGGTGCCCGCCCGCTGGTGGGGCCTCGCCTCGCCCCATGCCGCACGGCTAGTGTATTGATTGCTGCGCCATCTATAATCTGCGCCTTGGGGCAGGGAACCCCTGCGCCACAACCTCCTCACAAAGCCTAGCCGCATGTGCCTCGCTTCCCATGTTTCTCAATTTCTCGCCATCCGCTTCCATGCCCGCCTGCAATCTCCTCCACGCCCGCGAGCAATCTCCTGTTTGCCCTCAAGCAAGCTCCTCCATGCCCGCCAGCAATCTCCTCCATGCATGCACGCGCAGAGCGCCGCCATGCAACCCCCATGCGCCGCGCGCGCGCGCGCGCCGCGCCCGCCAGCTCCCGTAGCCTCATTCCCCGTTCTTTACCCATGCGCCGTGACGCATTAGCCTTGTCCGCCGTCCCCTGGCATGCATAACCCGTAGCCTCATCCCCGGTAGCCGCATTCCCCGTTCTTAGCCGCCATCTCCATTATGGTGCCCGCCCGCTGGTGGGGCCTCGCCTCGCCCAATGCCGCACGGCTGGAGCATCGATCGCGTCGCCATCTAATAATCTGCGCCTTGGGGCAGGGAACCCCTGCGCCGCAACTCACAAAGCCTAGCCGCATGTGCCTCGCTTCCCATGTTTCTCAATTTCTCGCCATCCGTCTCTCTCTTCCATCCAGGCACAGTAAACCATTAGGAGCCGCAATCTGCTTGAGTTCCGATCGTTGTGAGAGGGGGTGCATGCTCGCCGCAATTCTCGCCATCGTGCATCGTGCTCTCCATCGTACCGCTGCCCCATCTGCCACATAGCCTCGCCCCATCAGGACCAGTTCACCAGTAGCGCTGTGCGTCAGAGGCGATCAGGGTAAATTTCCGGATTTTCAGCCGCCCAGTACCAAGCGCAGTTGTCCCGGTTGTCCGCCATCGAGCGGCGCCAGGGCGGGAGCCCCTGGCGAAGAGCTCATGAACACATTACAGCTAGGAGGCAGCTGACAGGCAGCTAGTAGGCAGCTAATTGGCAGCTAGTGAGCAGCTAGTAAGCAGCTGATAGGCAGCTAGTAGGCAGCTAGGCAGCTACTCACCATGGATTCTTCAATCGTGTGTGCCGCACCTACTAAAAGGCATCGTGTCCGGCTTTGCTCGGCGTATGGCGCCCGAGCACTCCAACTGGTGGCTTGCTACTTGTGTGTGTGGGGGGGGGGGGTTACTAGTGGGTCGGAGCTGGAACCAAGACAGGCCACTGTAATAAGCCAGCAGAACAGGGTTTATAGCAGGGTTTCAACAGGGTTATAAGGTTATTATTAGCCTCGTACAGGGCCTAGCATGCCCAATCTGCGTGATGACTGGCTGATGCTCGCGTGCCTGCTCACGATGCAGGCGCGCTGCTCATGTCTTTGCTGTGCGAGTCCCAGCTTTCGCCTGTGGCGCACTCATCGGCCAATGCATCAGTCAGTCACTCCACAGGTGAGTCGAGAGTGCATGGTGGTGCATGGCGCATGGCTGCGTGGAAGGTGCATGGCGGTGGTGCATGGTGCACGGTGGTGCGTGCCCCCCACCATGGTGCTCTCACCGGCCAATGCATCAGTCAGCCACTCCACAGGTGAGTCGATAGTGCATGGTGGTGCATGGCGCATGGGTGCATGGAGGGTGCATGGCGGCCATGCAAAGTGGCGCATGGTGCACGGTGGTGCGTGTCCCCGCCCATGGCGCACTCA
>VFSX01000283.1:30000-100000 GCA_016618255.1 Chlamydomonas sp. UWO 241
CGCACAAACACACACACACACACACACAAACAAACGAACACACGCCACGCCGCACCAACACGCAGTTGCCGCCCGATGCTGCTGCGGTGGCGACAAACACACATAATCCTCGACTGTATAGACTTGGGGCAGGCCAGACTGGTGTATATACAGTATAATATACTGCATAGTGTATATAAGGTGTATACAAAATACCTGGGAAAAATCCCAGCGTGTTTTTTGAAAGTGGGACAATTATGTGCAACCTCAAAGGAACCCGGAACCACGCTCTGAAAAAATATTGGAATTATTTTCGATCCGTGAGGAGCAATACAAGATATTGGCTGCACGGAGGGGACGCGGAGACGCGGAGCACGCTCTCGCCTCGAGGCTAAACACACTGCAAGTCCCTTACCCTAACCCTCAAAGCTTCAGGCACCCAACACACCAACCCACTTCGCCTCAAACCCATCACAGCAAACACCAACACCCCACTCCACCATAGTCCCCGGTCTGCTGGGTGGCGGGCGCCCACGCGCCGCCGCACGCCGCCGCTGCACGCCGCCGCCGCACGCCGCCGCCGGGAGCACACGCAGCACGCCACGGGCTTCCCGGTGACACCAAGTGCCGATGCCACCAACCTTCTGTTTTATCAACACCCTAGGACATTTCTCTATGCTGCAAAGCGGGCCCAATGCAGCAAGGGATGCTCCTGGCCACCAGGACCTGTGCTGTCCACAACCCACTAGTGGGCCCACTCAGCTCACTGCATGGGTGCAACGCCCATGCACCCCCCAACCCTGCGCCGAATTAAATAACATCGTCCCCTCTGTGCCTTTCTGAGGCGTCGAAAGTGGTGGGGCCTCATTCGGAGGTCGCACGAGCCAGCTGTTACAGTCGAACCAAGTGTGGGGGAGTCACCGGCTCCCCCGATGGCCGATCTCGCGACATCTCACGCTGTAAGGCGGTGCATCGGGTTCGCATGGCCCTATTCGTGCGCTGTTGGCGCGCGTAGAGGCAAAAGAGCCCCGTGGCGGCCCCCACACTCAGCGCGCAAGTGTATATATACGCTCCGATCGGAGTGTATATAGTGTCGCGCCCCTCGCTCTGTATACAGTATATATACTGTATATATACTGTATATATACTGTATAAGTATACCGTACGCGCGGTGAGCCTTCGCGGGGGGGTGAAAAAAAAGATTGTTTAATCATCCGGGGGGGGTATATTCATTGGTTTCGGTTCGCGGGGGGCATGGCGACGATTTGTTGCCTGTTCGCGAACCAACGAAAATGATGTTTTCGTAGGCAAATCCCCATTCGGGATATTTTTTACTCTTCGCGGGGGTCGAGGAGAAATGATTGCGACTTCGCGCACAACTTCGCGGGGGGCTCCAAAACAATACATATTTGCGAAGGCTCACCGCGCGTACGGTATACGGTTATATATACACCGCCGACCCTTACACACACACACACACACCGCAATGCACAAAACAACGCAGTTGCAGCCCGATGCCGCCGCGGTGGCGACGGCCGATGGAAGAGCCCTGTTGGAGGAGGCGCGCACGGTAGGGCACACAAGTTATGTGTGTGTGTGTGTGTGTGTGTGTGTGGCGCCGGTTGATGGAAGAGCCCTGCTGGAGGAGGCACGCACGGTAGGGCACACAGGTTGTGTGGGGGGGGGGGCATGCGTGTGTGGTGTGTGTGTGTGTGCATGTGTGTGTGGCGACGGCGGAAGGGAGAGCCCTGCTGGAGGAGGCGCGCACGGTAGGGCACACAAGTTGTGCGTGTGTGTGTGTGTGTGTGTGTTATGGCGCCGGCCGATGGAAGAGCCCTGTTGGAGGAGGTGCGCACGGTAGGGCACACAAGTTTTGTTTGTGTGTGTGTGTGTGTATGTGTGTGTGTGCGTGCGTGTGTGTGTGTGTGCGTGCGTGTGTGTGTGTGTGTGTGCGTGTGGGTGTGGGTGGGTGTTTACGTGTGTGTGTGTGTGTGTGGCGCCGGTTGATGGGAGAGCCCTGTTGGAGGAGGCGCACACGGTAGGGCACAGAAGTTGTGTGTGTGTGTGTGTGTGTGTGTGTGCGTGTGTGTGTGTGTGTTTACGTGTGTGTGTGTGTGTGTGCGTTCCCCGTGTTACTGTTACTGTGTGTGCGTGGTGACGGCCGATGGAAGAGCCCTGCTGGAGGAGGCGCGCACGGTAGGGCACACAAGGTATCAGATCAGATATGTGCCGTCCACAAGACTGTTGAGTGCCCCGTCCCCCATACGATCCCCTACCCACCCAAACCCCGCTTTCCCAGCCACCCAGCCACCCCACCCGCCCTCCCGCAGGTCCGGCAAGAGAGCTCGTGCGTGCCGCGGGACGTGTGCGCGCTCGTCGGCCCTAGAACATAACCCCCAAACCCTGAACTCTGTACCCTAAAACCTAAAACCTTAACCCTGAACCTTCAACCGTAAACCCTAAACCCCCGCCCTCCTGCAGGTCCGCCGAGAGCTCTCGTGCGTGCTACGGGACGTGTGCGCGCTCGTCGGCCACGCACCGATGCTGGGTCTGCTGGCAGGGATGGCGGCGCAGGGGCTGGGCGATGATTGCGCGCCGCACGCTGCCTTCAGGTGGCGCTCCCTGTAGGGGTGTGGATGTGTGGGGAGGGGTGTGGATGTGTGGGGAGCGGTGGGGCTGGCCATGCGCCGATGCTGGGCCTGCTGGCGGGGATGGCGGCGCAGGGACTGGGCGACGATGGCGCGCCGCATGCTGCCTTCAGGTGGTGCTCCCTGGTGGGGTGTGGATGTGTGGGGTCCTTGGTGTCGATGTGTGGGGAGGGATGGTATGGCTCGGTGGTGGCGGGGATGGCGGCGCAGGGGCTGGGCGACAGTTGCAGCGGCGGCGGCAGCGGCGGTGTGGCGCATGCTGCCTTCAGGTGGCGCTCCCTGGGGGTGTGTGGGTGTGTGGGGAGCGGTGGGGCTGGCCACGTGGCAATGCTGGGCCTGCTGGCGGGGATGGCGGCGCAGGGACTGGGCGATGGTTGCAGCGGCGGCGGCGGCGGCGGTGTGGCGCATGCTGCCTTCAGGTGACGCTCCCTGGGGGGGGAGGGGGGGCCCTGGTGTGGATGTGTGGGGAGGGGTGGGGCTGGGCGGCGGGTCACTCAGTAGCCACCGTTTGTGCGTGTGTGTGTGTTGTGTGTGTGTGTGTGTGTGTGTGCATGTGTGTGGAAAAAACGCTGCTGCCACCATGGCGGCGGCCGCGGCGGCGGCACGCCGCACGCGGCCTTCAGGTGGCGCTCCCTGGGGGTGTGGATGTGTGGGGTCCTTGGTGTTGATGTGTGGGGAGCGGTGGTGGGGCTGGCCACGCGCCAACGCTGGGCCTGCTGGCGGGGATGGCGGCGCAGGGGCTGGGCGACAGGCGCAGCGGCGGCGGCGGCGGTGTGGCGCACGCTGCCTTCAGGTGGCGCTCCCTGGAGGGGTGTGGATGTGTGAGAGGGGGTGTGGATGTGTGGGGAGCGGTGAGGCTGGCCACGCGCCGATGCTGGGCCTGCTGGCGGGGATGGCGGCGCAGGGGCTGGGCGGCGGCGGTGGCGGTGCGCCGCACGCTGCCTTCAGGTGTCACTCCCTGGAGGGGTGTGGGTGTGTGGGGCCCCTGGTGTGGGTGTGTGGGGAGCGGTGGGGCTGGCCACGTGGCAATGCTGGGCCTGCTGGCGGGGATGGCGGCGCAGGGACTGGACGACAGTTGCAGCGGCGCGCCGCACGCTGCCTTCAGGTGTCGCTCCCTGGCTGGAGGGGTGTGGGTGTGTGGGGCCATTGGTGCGGGTGTGTGGGGAGCGGTGGGGCTGGCCACGCGCCGATGCTGGGCCTGCTGGGGGGGATGGCGGCGCAGGGGCTGGGCGACAGCTGCAGCGGCAGCGGCGGAGGCGGTGTGGCGCACGCTGCCTTCAGGTGGCGCTTCCTGCCTGGAGGGGTGTGGATGTGTGGGGAGCGGTGGTGGGGTCGGCCACGTGCCAATGCTGGGCCAGCTGGCGGGGATGGCGGCGCAGGGGCTGGGCGACAGTTGCGGTGGCGGCGGCGGCGGCGGTGTGGCGCATGCTGCCTTCAGGTGTCGCTCCCAGGAGGGGTGTGGATGTGTGGGGAGGGGTGGTGTTGGCAACGGGGAGGCGGCACGCGGTACCACACACTCACATGCCAACACACAAACATGCGTGCCCACAAAAATGCACGAACACGGCACAAACACGGCAGGCGACACCACACACACACACACACAGTCACACAAGCACACACACACACTGACACACACACACACACACAAACATGGCGCGCAACACCTCACACACACACACACGCACACGCACGTCTCACACACACACGCACATACACGCCCCCCCCCCACGTACACACACGCAGGTGGCCGCGCCTCGAGTGCGCGTTGTACGCCGCCAACGTGTTCGACACACACACACACACACACACACACACACACACACACACGCACACACACGCACACACACACACACACACACGCACAGGTGGCCGCGCCTCGAATGCGCGCTGTACGCCGCCAACGTGGTCTCCGGCAGCATCCCCACGGGAGGGACGGGAGCCAGCAGACCGGACGTCGCCGCTTCGCTGCACCAGCTCATCGACGCATGCACGGCGGGCGCAGCCCACCCCGCGGTGCGCGCAGCTGTGTGTATTGTGCACTTGTGCGTTTGCTATGTGGTGTGCACTTGTGCACTTGTTGTGTGGTGTGCACTTCTGCATTTGTTATGTGGTGTGCGCGGTGGGGACCGTACAGGGCGTGGCGTGCCGTGCTTGTTTGTGCCGTGCTTGTTGGCGCGCGGCTCGCGGCGTGCCGTGCTTGTTTGTGGGTTTGTGTGTTTTCTCGCATGCGCTATCATCAGTGATTCCCCTGCGAGCCGTATACCGCTCCGAGCTGGATTTCCCATTTCCCAGAAAACCACCCCACATTTAGTGGGTGAGGGCGTGGAGCGATGCGTTGGAAAGCTCTTGCCGAGAGCAGCACAACGGCATGCGTTGCGTGTATACCCGCTGTGTATTATGCCAGATATGAGCGGTCAAAGTTGCTGGAGCCGGCAAAAACTAATTGCTAAAATCCTACCCAGGGACCACTGGCTATCATGCGCCACAACTGATCAACGCGTGCACGGCGGAACCCGCAGTGCGCGCAGCCCTGGCGATTGGGACTGTGCAAGTCTCCGTGACGTCTGTTTGGCCTATGTGTTGCTACTCACCTACCTTCCTCTGCACACACACACTCACACTCACAGGGATCATCCAAGCTCGCCGGCACTGCGCTCACGCTCCTTGGCGGCCTCGCCCCGTGGCTGGCATCCCAGGTGCTGCTGCTCAGCTCGGTCACCGTCCCTTCGACGGCACCAGCGTCGTCCGATGCGATGTCCGGTACGTCCGGCGCTGCTGACGCTGCTGCCGCTGCTACTGCTGCTGCGACCACTGCGCGCATGCCAGCCATCCTGCACGTCGTACAGGGCTGCCTTCAGGCGAGCGATCGGCCGCTGTCGCGCAACGCGGCGACGTGCCTTCAGCGGCTGTGTGCGCAGGTGATCTCTGATCTCTATCAGTAAGAGCCAAGAAGGAATGTGGTCTGATAGTTAACTTGCTGGCATACCGTAGTACCGCTTTGCCTTGCCGCCACTTTTGTACAGGGGGTAATTGTTTAGAAAGTAGGTGCCTTGTAGCGGGATTTTTCGGATTTCCCCCCCCCCGTTTTGACGTCATTTTGGCGTGTTTTTTTTTGTCAATATTTTTTAGAAATCGGCCTAGCCACGACGTTTTCCGAATCATTTAATCGGCAAGGCAAAGCGGTAGTACGGTACATACATTGTATGGTCTGCTAGTACTGAGATCGGATACCGTACGCGCAGTTAGCCTTCGCGGGGGGGTAGAAAACATGATTGTTAGATCATCCGCGGGGGGGTGTATGCATTGGTTTCGGGTTCGCGGGGGGGGGGGGGCAAATCGTGAGGTCTGCGGATCGAGTCCCCATTCGGGATATTTTTTACTCTTCGCTGGGGGGGCGAGGAAAAATGATTGCGACTTCGCGCACAACTTCGGGGGGGCGTCCAAAACAATACATATTCGCGAAGGCTAACCGCGCGTACGGTAGTACGGGGTCTGATAGCAGGAGTCACAAAGGTGGCTCTGATAGCAACGCGGCGACGTGCCTTCAGCGGCTGTGAGCAAAGGAGGCCCTGATACAGTGATGTTGTTGTCGGGACTTTAAATTGATTGTCTGGAGCCATTTGACTGAAAATCCGGCTCCATGGCTGCCAAATCTGGCTGCAAACTGACTCCACACCGCCGAAAACAGAAACACCGAGTGCGAGCCAAGAAATATTGTGTTTTCAGATTCGAAGTGCCGCTGGAGGGCTGAACTTTCCGAATTCCGAGATCCGATCAGTAACAGTAACAGTTACACGGGGTTTCCAGCTAAGCAGGCTACTCTTCTACTTGAGACACCCGCCGATACTCCAGCACACTTAAGTACTAGAGTACCGCCGGCTCCCGGCCGATAGACTACCGCTCCCGCCGGCTAGACTACCCCAAACAGCGGTCTCTGAGAGACATGTCTGGCAAGGAGCATATAGGAGAGGACCTTCCTCAGGGTCACAGTAGTGGCCTTGTGGCCAGTCAAGCCGGCAGAGCCGACTGGCGCTGACTGGAACGGTCCCCGCCTGGCAGTGCATGGCTGTCCAGCTCTCGTTTGCATGGGGCTCAGCCGGCGCCCCATGCCTCATGCATGGCCAGGTCCCACCCTCCAGGGGGCATGGACGACAGAGTTGTCATGGAGGCTGCCTGAAGACCTTCCAACGCCAGTCACCGGCAGACGAGCGACCCCGAGGATGAGCGCGGTGACGAACGCTGCGATTGGTAAAGCGGATTTACTCTGTGTTGCCTCGGCGGTCACCACCGCTGAAGCCGTGATGGTAGCCCGCCTCCACGGGCAGCCATCTTGACCAATGTCCAGCATGCATTGACGGGCGCCAGCTCCTCCGCTCGTCGATCAACTCGTCGAGATCGGTGCCGCATGGCGTCCTGCATGGGGGGAGGATAAGGGCCGTCTCCCAGCACGGGCCGCGGCAGCGCCGCGGCTACTCGCCAAGCCATGGCAGCGCCGGGCAAGCCGCTCCTGAAGTGTTCCACCGAGGGGCAGTCTAGCAGGAGCCGGGCCAGTCGTTTTTTACCCCGCTCGTCAGCGGCACGGAGATCCTCGTCACCAGCAGCGCCGCAGGGCTCGGCGACGTGTTTTATGTTCAAGAGGCACGGACCTCGCTAGGTGCTCGCACAGTTTCCGGATTTCAAGAGCCAAGGAATTCAGTTTTTTTTATTCTGGTAAGTAACCGCAACAAGTGCAGCCCACGCACAGGACGCGCTTGCTCACCAACTTCTGCACGCCAGCGGTTCCGCTTAGGATCTTGGGGTAATGATGACTCAACCCGGGCCTCTCACAGCTCACTGCCGCAGTCTCAACCCGTCGCGATTTCTTGCGGGAAACGTGTGAAAATACAATTTCCACACTCTCCGGGTCTAAATTCGCGCAATTCTAACCCGCAGCACAAACCCGAATCGACCGAACTCAACCCGGACTCAATCAAGTGTTGCAGGTTTGCGGGCTGCGGGTGGGTTTGGCCAACGGAACCACTGCCGCACACGCACAGGACGCGCTTGCGCACCACCTACTGGCTGCTCACACAGACTGGGTCGAGTCGCTGGTGGGAGTGTACCAGGAGCGCGGTGGCATGCAGGTGTGCACTGTTTGGACACCGCAGACCCAAAACCAACCCAAACCCAAACACGTGCGCACGCACGCATAGACATGCAGAGTACGCGCACGCATAGACACGCAGAGTACGCGCACGCATAGACACGCAGAGTACGCGCACGCATTGACACGCAGAATACGCACATGCATAGGCACGCAGATTACGCGCACGCATAGACACGCAAATTTTGCGCACGCATAGACACACAGAATATGCGCACGCATAGACACGCAGAATACGCGCACGCATAGACACAGAATACGCGCACGCATAGACACACAGAATACGCGCACGCGTAGACACGCAGAATACGCGCTCGCATAGACACGCAGAATACGCGCTCGCATAGACACGCAGAATACGTGCACGCATAGACACGCACAATACGCGCACGCATAGACACGCATAATACGCTGCCTGTAGGTGCGTTACGCACGACTGTAAAATCCATCATCATCAGACACGCACGCACGCATGCACACACACACAACCAACCAACCAAGCGCCACACGAGCCCGAGCCGCATGCACCGGCAATGCCTGTCCTACTAACACTACTGCGCCCTGGCAATCGTTACGAAGTCTGACCCGTGCAGTGGGGTGTCTTTCGAATAGTGGGTGACCAGGTCAGCGCCTGAATCGAGTGGATAGTGTCCACACACACGCGCACACACACACGCACACACAAACATGCACCCTGCCGGGCACACACTCGCACACCGCGTAGTCGTGCTCAGGCCCCGATGAGGACGCCTCGACCGAGGAGTTGCTGCTCGTCACGTTGTGCCGTCTCGCGGCCTCGCTCCTGCCCGTGTCCTCGCTGGCTGCGTCTGCGCCCGTGCCCACCAGCGCGTTGCTGCTGCACCTCGCGACGCCCGGCGTGCACACGCTGGCGCGCTCGCTTGGGGAGGTCCGTGCGAGCTGCGAGGCGGCGGCGGCGGCAGGCCAGGTGATGATGATAATGATGATGATGATGATGATGATGATGATGATGATGATGATGAAGATGATGATGCAGGGTGGCAACCCGACCTGCAGTTGTTGTTGTTGGATATTTTTTCATCGCACTGACGGCCACACCGGAGAGCCGGACAACCCAACAATCCTCACGGCCCGCCCTAAGCGTGAGCCCCCCACTCACTCACTCACTCACTCCAGGCGGCGGTGTTTGACCTCTCGTGCAGCATCGCGCTGTCTCAGGCGTGCGCCAGCCTAGAGGTGCTGGCCACCATTGTAGGCAGCTGCAGGGTGGGCGGAGGCGGCGGGGGACGCGGCGGCGGGGGAGGAGGAGGCAGGAGGGATGGTGGCGGATCCTGCGGTGCGAGCGTGCTGGGTGGCCCGACGCATCAGTTTTCCGAGAGTGTCGCGTCTGCCGCGCGTGCCGTGCACGCGCCCGTGCTGTCGCTGGTCCGCGCGGTGTGGCAGGTCTTGTCGTCCTCGTTGAGCGCGGAGCTCGTGGCGTGTGTCGGTTCGAGCGAGCTGGCAGGTGAGATGTGCGCGTTTATGGGCACGTCCATGCGCACGCTGCTGTCGACGAGCCTCGCGGCCGCGCCCGGGCGCGACGCGCCGGCCGCGCTGACCACGCTGGCCGAGCCCCTATCGTGGGCGCTGTCGCTGGCCGAGGGCCTCCCCGTGTTTGGTCTGTCTAAGCAGCAGCCGGCCGAGCTGTTGTTTGCAGCCATGGAGGTCAACCCGCAGCTGCAGGCCAACGCCCGCGCGATTGCTGCTGCCGCGGGCGGGCGCACGTCCCTCGAGGAGATCCACGCCCTGCCCCCGCGCGTCGCCTCACTCGTCGGCGCGGCCGTCGTATCCGGCTGTGCCCACTTGATGGGCCAGTGCGGCGCAACCACCAATGCCACAGCAGCAGGAGCAGCAGCATGAGCAGCAGCAGGTGCAGCACAAGCGTCACCATCTACAGCCATGGAGGGGTCCCACGCTGCATGGCTGCTGCGCCTCGCAGCCGCGGCCGTGCACGCCCACCCGTCCTCCCTGCTCGCCCACCCCTCCGCCAGCCTCGCGCTGCTCGTTGCTGCGACGCGCGCAGCATGCTGCAGCGACGACACAGAGCAGGTGACATGACTTGATAAGTATATACGCGTGCATCGTGGCTTCCTGACGCAGCAACGGCCTTAACGCCCCTGCACGCACGCAGCCTCAACGCCCCTGCACGCACGCAGCCCCAACGCCCCTGCTTATAACACCCCGTGTGCACGCAGTGCAAGGCCGCGCTCGACTGGGCGCAGGCGCTTCTCACCGCGCCGTTTGACGCCAGGGGTGCCGCGCATGCGCACGCACGCATGCACGAGGAGTCACCGGGCGCGGCGGCGGCAGAAGACGCGGCTGCCGCGCAGCTGCGCGCCATGCTCGACGGCGGCGCCGCGGCAGCCGTGTTGCAGGTGAGCTGTGTTCAAGCAGGCACGCTGCGTGCGGCGTGTCCTCCCCACCCCACCTACCGACCCTCATTCATCCGCCTCAAACCCAGTCACCTGCAGGTGCCCACCCATCCCCCGTCTTTTTCCACCTCCACCCCCCACCACCCCCCAACCCACCCCATTGCAGGCGCTGCTCTTAGCTGTCGCAGGCACGATGCCCAGTGCCCTCACTCTGCCTGCGAGCAGCACGCTGCACTCCGTGTGGCGCGGCGTCGGCGACGCACGCTTCGGCGTGTGGCTGTCTGCTGCGCTCGAGCTGCCTCCTCCTGGGACGGTGTCGGCACAGCAACAGGGCATGCAGCAGGCGCAAGGGCAGCAGGCGGCGTTGCCCTGGGGAGGGCTGAAGCCGGAGCAGCGGGTGGTCCTGGTGCGCGACATGATCGACCCTGCCTGTGCGGCAGACGTGCCGCGGTTCAAGCGCTTGGTGAAGCAGCTGTGCGGGGGCAAGCGCAAGAGCGCACAGTAGTTGTGCCAAAGCGTGGGCCGTGAATCATCATCATCGCTGGCAATGTTGACTGAAACACATCTGCTGCGGTCGGTCTGCCGCGCTAACACGGTGCGACCCTGCATGCACGGTCGGTGTGCACAACTGTTACCGTGCCAACCGTGTCAGACGACGCCAACTATGTGCCAATAACCGGCCATCGTTGGGACTGGCTTGGACTTGGACTGTGCTTGTGATACTGGCGTGGATACTGGCGGGCGTCTGGTCAAGAACGCCACCACGATCGACTCACTGTGGATCCTGCTGCCATTCCAATGACATGTGTGCCTCTCGTGATTTGAGAGCAGCGAGGGGGGGGGGGCAGCGGGAGGGGGGGAGGGGGAGACGAGCGGGTGTGCGGGGAAGTCTGACTCAAGCGTGCATGCCTCGGCAGCTCTGATGGCAGCACAGCAGCCAGGGGGTGGACATGTCTGCGCAGATGCGGCAGCGGCTGCGGAACGCGTGTGTGTGTCTGACAAGGTGTGGGGGGGTGCGCATGTACCCGCCCCATGCAATCCCCGCCTAATTGGCGTGCTGGCACACCAAACCACCAAGATGTCCGACAACGGAAGCGAGGAGGAGCAGTTCGACCTTAGCAACGTGCGTGTCTCCCTTGCATGGGGGCAGCGTCGCATGCACACACACGCAGCCGCCACGCCCCATGTGCTATCGTGCATACCTCACCCTATCATCCACTCCCCTGCACAGAGCGATGTCGTGACCAAGTACAAGGCCGCGGCTGACATCGCCAACAGTGAGTAAGCGGATGGGCAGAGGTCGAGGAGAGGGTAATGTGCATGCATGCAAGTCCCGCAGGCTGAACACACCGCCCTGTCCCTGTGCGCAGAGGCGATTGCCGAGGTGCTTGCGGGCGTCAAGGTTGGCGCCAAGGTGGTGGATCTGTGCGCGGCCGGCGACGCTGTCATCAACGCGTGAGTACCCGCTCTTTGAGCTGAGCAGCGCTGCCCCTCCCCACCTCATGGGCACACGCTGAACTCCACCCTCATGCGCCGGTTGCAGCGAGTGCAAGCTCATCTTCAAGAACAAGAACCTGGGGCCGGACGCCAAGGGCGTCGCATTCCCCACTTGCATCTCGATCAACAGGTGCGCGTGCAATGCGCGCGTTATTGCACGCACCATACGCAGGGGCAATCGGCACTGTTAGTGTTGGAGGGGGGGGAGAGGGGGCACGAGGAGAGAGCCCTGACGCCCTGCTTTGCGCTCTGTGTTGCAGTGTCGTGGGCCACTTCTGTCCGCTCGCCGATGACGCCACCGTGCTCGCGGAGGGCGACCTCATCAAAATGTAAGTAGCATGCGCGTTGCTTGGGCCGGGGGGCGCTGCGCTGCACGCTGACGTGGGATGTGGCGGCTTGCATGGCATGGCATGGCGCATGCCATGCACCCACCATGCACTCGCCCCCCCCCCCCCCCTTCTCAGCGACCTCGGCGTCCACATCGAGGGCTTCATCGCGACGCAGGCTACCACGCAGGTGGTGACGAGCGGAGCTGTGAATGGCAAGCAGGCCGATCTGATCGCCGCGACGCGCACCTGCTTCGACGCCGCGCTGCGCTTGATACGCCCAGGCAAGAAGGTAGCGGAGGTGGCGCCGGTGCTGCACAAGATCGCAGAGGCGTACGGCTGCAGCCTGGTGGAGGGCGTGATGAGCCATGAGATGAAGCGCTATATCATCGACGGCAACAAGTGCGTGCTCAACAGGCCGACGCCCGAGCAGAAGGTGGAGGACGTTGAGTTCGAGGAGAACGAGGTGTATGCCATCGACATCGTGCTGTCCACGGGCGAGGGCAAGCCCAAGATCCAGGACGAGAAGGCGACGACTGTGTACAAGCGCGCGCTCGACCAGGAGTACAACCTCAAGTGGGTGGTGATGGGCAAGCATGGGGTCATGGGCATGGGAGGCGAGCTGGGTAGAGTGCATGTCTGCGAGGGGGGTGGGTGCGGCACGCCGCATGGGCATGGGCGCAACATGCATGTGACATCCTGCATGGGCTCTCGCCTGTGCCGTGGCACTGCCGCACGCCTGGAGCCTTACTGACACTGCTGCTGCTACTGCTGCTGCTGCTGCCGCAGGGTAAGGATGTGGGCGCCTGCACAGAGGTCACGAGGGAAGGCACTTGTTGGTGCCGGCTGTTGGTGCACACGTGCCGCGGCGTGTGAATTTCAGCTGCTGCGCAGCCGTGGGAGTGTGGCCACATGCACGGGCAGCAGCGTGGGCGTGCCTACACACACATCTGCACGCCGCTCGCATCCCCAACCCCCAAACGCCTTGCCAAAGGGCCTGTGCGCACACACGCACACACACGCGCACGCACGCACCCACCCACCCACAGCTCAAGGCATCGCGCGCGGTGTTCTCTGAGGTCAACAAGAACTACCCGGCGATGCCGTTCACGCTACGCGCGCTCGTGGAGGGTGCCAAGGACAAGGACATGGGGAAGCAGGTATGTGGCCAGCCAGCCCTTTCACAATCCCAACTGTTGAGGCGCGCAAGTGAAGGCGGTCATAACGCCTGCGGCGACCGGATTGCGCCTCAGGCGGTGTTGGGCGCCTCAGGCGGTCGAGGTTGCGCCTCAGGCAGTCTTGGAGCAGGCACTTCCTGATCCGCGCAAGTCAAGGCACCGCCTGAGGCGCTGCCTCATGTGTTGGTTATGTGGCCTGCCAGTGGTACCGCCAAGGCACCCTGGATCCTTGGAGGCCCGGCTTATCTGGGCACAAGGAATCGCATCAAAGTCATGTAGGGGCAGGCTGCCTCGGCAGAACCGCTGTGGCCGACGCACGGCATCGGTCTTGCACCCCCTGCCCAGTGAAGATGCACACGCAGGCGCTGCACGGCCAGCACGCTGCCGCACCACCGCCACACACGCGTGCATCCCTACCCAAATCCCAACGCCTGATCCGCGCCATGGAAGGCGGTCATAACGTCTGAGACGTTCCAGGGTGCGCCTCAGGCGGTGTTGGGCGCCTGAGGCGGTCGGTGTGGCGCCTGGGGCGGTTTGGCCCAAGGCGACGCCTGAGGCGATCGTGGGTGCGCCTCAGGCTGTCGGAGCGCCTCAGGCGCAGCCTGATCCGCGCCATGGAATGGGACGCCTGAGGCGCCGCCTCAGGCGTTGTGAATGTGGTAGGGCATGTCCACGCATGCCGTTTGCACCACTGCCCCGGCGCTGCCGCACGACCGGTGCTCCTGCATGACCACGCTGCCGCACGGCCACGCACACACACACAGAGTTCATCCTACACACGCGCGTGCCCAACATCAACCTCGAGGAGGAATGCCCCCCCTCCCACCCCCGGTCACACACACGCGCGCGTGTGTGCATCTTCACTCGAGTCATTCACACATGCTTGCGTGCAGATGCGCCTCGGCCTCGTCGAGTGCCTCAACCACGGGCTGCTGCACCCTTACCCGGTGCTGCACGAGAAGGTGGGAGGAAGCTGCGGGGGGTTGAAAAAGGGGGTAGGGGTGCCGAATCATGAGCGCACTATGATGTGAAAGATCCTCGTCGAACCACGGGCTGCTGCACCCTTACCCGGTGCTGCACGAGAAGGTGGGGGGAAGCTGCAGTTTATGGGGGGGGGGGGCTCATCGAGTGCCTCAAACCACGGGCTGCTGCACCCATACCCTGTGCCGCACGAGAAGGTGGGGGGAAGCTGCGGGGTGGGGGGGGGTCTCCTCGTCGAGGTTAATCAGGGTGCTGTGTCCTTACCCGGGGGGCTGCGCGATCGTGGGGGGGGGGGGGGGGCTGTGGGGTTAGTTGGGTTTTTTGGGGGGGGGGGGGGACACAAGAGCGTGTGTTGTGTTAGCAAGCGAGGGGCACGCGCGCCACGCGCGTGGAGAGAGTGCGCGTGTGGCGGCAAGGGGCGGACGGAGAGCTCACGTAACCCCTCCCTCTCTCCCACCCCCACTGCTTCACTCCCCCCCCCCCCTACCCGCGCACACATCCCATCCGGGCAACGACGAGGTTTCCCAACTCCCTCTCTCACTCTTCCTCTCACTCCCCTCTCACTCTCTCAATATTCTTCTCACTCTCCCCCCATCAGAGCACCGAGCTCGTCGCACAGGTCAAGGGCACCGTGTTATTGATGCCCAACCGCCTCACCCCCTCACTCTCCCCCCCCCCTCACTCTTCCTCTCACTCCCCTCTCACTCTCTCACTCTTCTTCTCACTCCCCCCTCACTCTCTTACTCTTCTTCTCACCCCACCCCACCCCACCCCCCATCAGAGCACCGAGCTCGTCGCCCAGGTCAAGGGCACTGTGTTGTTGATGCCCAACCGCCTCACCCCCTCACTCTCCCCCCCCCTCTCACTCCCCTCTCACTCTCTCACTCTTCTTCTCACCCCACCCACCCCCCACTCTCTCTCACTCTTTCCTCCCACGCCCCTCTCAGAGCACCGAGCCTGTCACGCAGGACAAAAGCACCTCGTTGTTGATGCCCAACGGCCTCGCCCCCTCACTCTTCCTCCCTCTCCCCCTCTCTCTTACTCTCACTCCCCTGTCACTCCCCTCTCACTCTTTCCCTCACTCTCCCCCCATCAGAGCACCGAGCTTGTCGCCGAGGTCAAGGGAACCGTGCTGTTGATGCCCAACCGCCTCCTCCTTCACTCGCTGCCACCCTCGCGCTCTCACTCTTCCTCACTCCTTCCTCACTCTTTCCCCTCTTTCCCCTCATGCCCCTCCCAGAGCACCGAGCTCGTCGCCCAGGTCAAGGGCACCGTCTTGTTGATGCCCAACGGCTCGGACCTCGTCACCAAGGCGCCCGTGCAAGAGGTTACGTCGGAGAAGAAGTGCGACGACGCGGACGTGCTCGCGCTGCTGCTCACGAGCATCAAGATCAGCAAGAAGGTGCGGAGGGAGGTGGGACAGAGAGGGATAACGCGGGAAAGGGAGGTGTGTATGTGGGGAGTGTGGACACTTTTGAGCAAACTGTTTGCTCAAAAGTGTACGCTCCCCTCCCCCCCCCCCTTCTCGTACCCCCACGCACGCATACACATGTGCACGCTGACACACGCCGAGCTCACTGACACACACTTACACCCCGCTGCTGCTGCTGCTGCACACCCGCAGAAGAGCAAGAAGGACAAGAAGGAGGTGGTTGCGTGAAGCGGCCGCGCGTAATGCGTGGCACGCAGACCTGCTCTGGTGTTGCTGCAGCTGTGAGCTGCTCTCTATGACCGCCCAGCTGCGAGTGTTGCTGCAGCTGGGAGCTGTTCTATGACCGGGGCGGCGCGCGATGTGGCCGGCGCACGGCGGGGGCTCCAAATAGTGTAGTGGCCGTGTGGCCACCGCACGCACAGGGCACCGCTGCGCACGGCCGCGCCTAATAGAGTCCGGGTGATGTGTTGACGCCTGCTTAGGGACCAGGGAAAGATGTAGCGTGTGTGACAGGACTCTGACCGCGCAGGCGAGTCGCAACGTGGGACCACAGGTAGTGCTCCGCGCACACTTGTGTCGTGTCTTCCCAAGGACACCTTCAAGGTGGTGCCACGCGTTACGTTGCCAAAGAACCGTCACGTTTTCTTGCCCCACACAACACCCTCAGTTGCGCAAGACACGATCTTAATATGGATCCAGCTGTCAAAAGCTCTGCTCCAGCACAGATCCAGCTGTCAAAACCTGGAGATGCTGGCGGGCGGGTGGGCGGAGCATGCGAAGAGACGGCCGTATCACGCTGGTCTGAACAGCTGGTCCAATGACTCACGCGAGAGCTGTGGCGACTCGTGGCACGAGCTGTCGATGACTCGTGACGTCTCACAGCACGATGGCAGCGTGTATTTTTAGGTGCTTTGACCCACGTGCTTTGACCCATTTGTTGTTGTCGGCGTGCTTGCTTTGTATGTGGACAGATGAGCACGGCTGAACGGATTGGGGATGCGGTAAGCACTGCGATCAATCAACCGGACGATCAAAAGGAGGCCGTCTGCGTATGCACTGGCGAAGCAAGCGCGGCGGACTGCGGAAACTTGGTGGACTTGGGGGATGAACTTGGGGGTGGACTTGGTGGGTGAACTTGGGGGGGTGAACTTAAGGGGTGACCTTGGTGGACTTGGGGGCGAACTGCGGAAACATTGTGGGGCGACTGCGACACATGGATCCCTCCTCTTTAGGGGAGCAGAGCACAAATATTACAAGAGAGAGTGAGGCCTGGCAGGTATGATGCTTGAAGTGAGTGATAGTGGATCCAGCGCGGTTAAGTGTAAAGACGGGATCTGTGTGCGTGCGCGCGTGTCATGCCTCCTTTGGAACGTGTGTGAAGTGGCGCATGCCCACGCAACCAGTTGTTATCAATTAGCGTAGACTCAAGGACCTTATGTCTTCTCCTCCCCCCCCCCACCACCATCACCACCACCACCAGCAAACCGTCCCCCTTATTTCCCATCAGGAGTCAGAAACGTGTCGTCGTCTGCCAAGGTGTGTGCACCCTCAATAACTGAAAGAACTGGTGCATCAAGGAGAGACGAGAGAAGCAGCGCTGGAAAAATATACCAGATCCCCCACACGCGCGTCCCCCACTCGTATCATCGTCAAAGTTTCTTGGTCGGTCATGCACCCCACACGCCATGGCAGGGCGCGCCATAGCCGCGCCCTCTGCGAGACAGCGTCTCGCTGCAGATGCCCGTCAACAGGTCTGGGTCGGTCTTGCACGCTCGGCGCTTGCCATGGTGCACGTCATGGCGGGCGCGCTACAGCGCAGCCGCTGCGGGTGATCTTGCCGCATTGCGGATCGGCTGCCTACACCAGAGCACCCACAAAGGCAGAATCCTTGTGGCACATGGACGTGACGCCAGGCTCTGGGGTGATGGGTAGAGCTGTGCAGCTGCGCTGTGTGCAGCAGTGATGTAATGTGCGGTGCTGTGCTGTGTGCAGCTGCGATGTGCTGTGAAGTAGCTGTGTGGACGCCGCGCTGGCACTCACTTGTCCTTTGAGGACTCGTCGCCAGCGCCATCGGCCGCCAACGCCGCGCGGGGTGCTGCACCTTCCCAGCTTGAGAACACCTGTGTGCCCTTGGATGAGCGCGAGCGGTCTCCGACGGTCCGCGCGCCCGGCGACGCAGCAGACGACAGGAGGGAGGGCGCACCGGAGAGTAGGCGTGCGATGTCTGGGAACTGCCCCACGCGCTCGTGGTGGTGGAGGCCCTGCGTGCGGGGGGCGGTACGGGAGTGAGAGAGTGAGAGAGTGGGAGAGAGATAGTGAGAGAGAGTGAGAGAGAGAGAGTGAGAAAGAGTGGAAGTGAGAGAGTGGGAGAGTGAGAGAGTGAGTGAGAGTGGGAGAGTGGGACTATGCAGAGAGTGAGTGAGAGAGTGAGAGTGGAAGAGAGTGAGTGAGAGAGAGCGACAGTGGGAGAGTGGGACCATGCAGTGAGACCATGCAGATCGGGGGCTGGCGCAAACCACCCGAAAGCCGACTCCGCAACCGCCCGCACGGCACATGTCGCCTGTAGCAAGTTGAATCCTCAAAGTGCGAGCGCAAGCACCAGGTTGCTCAACCACCCAACAACCGATACACCCCCCAACAACTGTGCGGTCTCTCACACCGCACGCACCTGCAGCACAAAGTTGAAGACCCCGAGGGCGAGCGCAAGCGCCAGATGCGACACGATTGCGGACGCGGTCACGTCCGCTGCGCCGGCGCGAACGGATGCGAGGTTGACCGGGGACGCCTGGCCAGAGACGAAGACGGAGTAAGCGGCGATCGCGGCGCACATCGCAATCGTGCCGAGCGCCATGTATGCTGTCGTGTAGGACCTGTTGGTCTGCGGTTGTTGTTGGTGGTGGATGGTGGTGGTGGTTGGTGGTTGGCGATTGTGGCGCACATTGCGATCGTGCCCAGCGCCATATACGCGGCCATTTATGACTTTGTGGTCTTGGAGGGGGGGAAGAGGAGGGCAGGACGTACAGAGGTGAATTAGTAAGGAAGTGCAGAGCACGTGCATGCAGTAGGGTGGCGGGAGGCGAGAGAGCGTCAGTCACACGCAGCAGCGGGGGCGTGCCTGCATTGCGTGTGAGCGCGTGCGAGCGAACTCGGCACATGCAGCTACCACGCATACCGACCTGCAAAACCGTTACAAACAAATACAACCCGATAAATATCGGTTTGAAATTGAAAACCGACACTAAGGCTACCTTGAAGTTCTCGTCCTCGCGCAGCGAGAAGAAGATGAGTCGGCCGACCGAGTACAGGCCGAGCGCCGCGACGGCGACCATGCCGACATCGATTTTTTTTCTTAATACAAACCGATATTTAAAACCGACATCGAAAACCGAAACCCACCTTGAAGTTCTCGTCCTCGCGCAGAGAGAAGAAGATGAGTCGGCCGACCGAGTAGAGAGGCCGAGCGCCGCGACGGCGACCATGCCGACATCGTTTTTTTCTTCTTAATACAAACCGATATTTAAAACCGACATTGAAAACCGAAACCAACCTTGAAGTTCTCGTCCTCGCGCAGAGAGAAGAAGATAAGTCGGCCGACCGAGAAGAGGCCGAGCGCCGCGACGGCGACCATGCCGACATCGTTTTTTTTCTTAATACAAACCGATATTTAAAACCGACATTGAAAACCGAAACCAACCTTGAAGTTCTCGTCCTCGCGCAGAGAGAAGAAGATAAGTCGGCCGACCGAGTAGAGGCCGAGCGCCGCGACGGCAACCATGCCGACGGGGAAGGGAGACGCGTCGAACGAAGCAAGTGTGAAAAGGATGGCGGCCTGAACGGTTGAGTAGGATTTGGTTCCAGCATTTGGGGCTTGGGGTGTAGGGTTTAGGGTTTGGTGTTTAGGGTTCATTGGCCGACAGGGAAGGCCGACGGGGAAGGGCAAGCGTGAACAGGATGGCGGCCTGCACGGTTGAAGGGTTTGGGATCCAGGTGAAGGGTTCGAGGGGTAGACTTTGGGTTCGACCCGTTGGGTTGGTGCTTTAGCCAATCTCTGTATAAAGAAAACTCGTGTGTCCAAGGTTGCGCACACACCTGGCACAGCGCTACAAACGCGGCCTGGAGCACTTGCGTCGGCAGCAGCGGTTTCTTCGAGTTGCTGCGCAGAAGAGCTAAAATAACATAAAACCAAACACGCACACCAAACACCGTTGTGACAAAACGGGGAAAACGTGCGCACCTGGCACAGCGCTGTGAACGCGGCCTAGAGCACTTGCGTCGGCAGCAACGTGATTCCAAGTTGCCGAATATCGGCTGTGCTCAAAACCATTCGAAACCATTCGAAACCATTCAAAACCATTCAAAACCATTCAAACCATTCGAAACCATTCAAAACCATTCAAAACCATTGGAAACCATTGGAAACCATTGGAAACCATTCAAACCATTCAAAACCATTCGAAACCATTCAAAACCATTCGAAACCATTCGAAACCATTGGAAATCATTCGAAACAATTCAAAACCATTCAAAACCATTGGAAACCATTGGAAACCATTGGAAACCATTCAAACCATTCAAAACCATTCGAAACCATTCAAAACCATTCGAAACCATTCGAAACCATTGGAAATCATTCGAAACAATTCAAAACCATTCAAAACCATTGGAAACCATTGGAAACCATTGGAAACCATTCAAACCATTCGGAAACCATTGGAAACCATTGGAAACCATTGGAAACCATTGGAAACCATTGGAAACCATTCGAAACAGTTCAAAACCATTGGAAACCATTGGAAACCATTGGAAACCATTGGAAACCATTGGAAACCATTCAAAACTATTCAAAACCCAGAAAACAAACTCAGTGCGCACACAACACACCGCACACCGCTGTGACAAAACGGGGACGACATGTTCACCTGGCACAGCGCCGCGAACGCGGCCTGGAGCACTTGCGTCGGCGGCAGCTTTTTTCCGGGTTGCTGGCCAAAATCATAAAAAAAAACTAGAGCCCAAACACAGTTTGCAACAATCCACCCCCATATAAAACAGTATGCACAACGCACACCGCTGTGACAAAACGGGGAAAACATGGCACAGCGTTGGCACCTGGTACAGCGCCGCGAACGTGGCCTGGAGCACTTGTGTCGGCAGCAGCGTGTTTCCGTGTTGCTGAATATTGTGAACCAGCTGTGAACAAAACCATTCAAAACCCAGAAACGAAACTCGGTGCACCGCTGTGACACAACGGGGGAACCGTGCTCACTTGGCACAGCGCTGTGAACGCGGCCTGGAGCACGTTTGCATCGGCAGCAGAGGCTTCTTCGAGTTTCTTAACATAATCATTCAAAAACAGAAACCAAGCACAGTTTGCAACACTCCACCCACATATAAAACAGTGTGCACAACGCAAACCCATGACAAAACGGTGGAAACTTACACACCTGGCACAGCGCTGCGAACGCGGCCTGGAGCACTTGCGTCGGCAGCAGCGGCCGCAGCATGAACTCCGGGCGCAGGCGCGCGACTGACGATGAAGGGTGAAGGTACATGACGGCCCAGCGCGCGTACCTGCGTGCATGTGTGTGTGTGTGTGTGTGCGTGTACTTGTGTGTGCGTGTGTGTGCGTGTGTGTCTGGGCGCAGGCATGCGACCGACGATGAAAGGTGAAAGTACTTGACGGCCGGCGCGCATACCTGCGTGCGTGCGCGCGCGTGTGTCAGTTGCGGGTTTCACAGGTTTTACACGTACGCGCCCGGAGGACCCTGGGGCGTGAGTTGAGGCCTAGACTACACGTCTAAAGGACCTCTACTAGGTGAGCCCGCAAGGCCATGCAGCGCGCCAGCCTATCAGGGTGTGAGCTGCGTGTGTGGTCAATTTGTCACAGTCTGCTGGACACCTCTTGACAGTGTGTCAGCCCTACCGCAGCCCCATTGTCTGATCCGCACAAGTGAATGCGGTCATACCACCAGATATGGTCCGGGGTGCGCCTCAGGCGGTGGTGGGCGCCTAAGGCGGTCGGGGTGGCGCCTGAGGCTGTCAGGATGATGCCCAAGGCGACGCCTGAGGCGATCAGGGGTGCGCCTGAGGCGACGTCTAAGGCGCCGCTTGATCCACGCAAGTAAATGCGCCGCCTGAGGCGCCGCCTCAGGCATTGGGAATGCGGTAGGGCAGGAGTGACAACCGAGGCGCACGATCGCACATGCACGTAAACACACACACGCACACACACACACACACACACACACACACACACACGGATGCGTCGCGTGTCGCGGGCATGCCAAAGCAGCAGCCGTAGAAGTGGCAGCCGAGGCGCCCGATGAGCTCCCCCACCAAAAGGAACAGCGCGAGGCCGTCAATGAGAGCAAACGGGTGGTTGGTGCGCCACAGCGAGACAGCGCCGATGCCGACGACCGCGCCGGGGATGACGCCCTGCGCGTGTGCATGTGTGTGAACGTGACTGTGTGTCCGAGTGTGTGCGCGAGTGAGGAACAGGGCTAGGCTGCCCATGACAGAGAGAGATGGAGAGAGAGGGAGACAAAGTGAGAAACAGGGAGAGACAGGGAGAGAGAAAGAGAGAGTGGGAGAATGGAGAGAGAGGGAGAGAGGGAGAGAGAGAGAGGGACAGAGGGAAGGTGAGGAGGAGAGATTAGGAGAGAGTTAGACAGGCAGGGAGAGTGACGGAGAGGGAGAATGAGGCAGAGAGAGAGACATGATGATGATGGATCTTACAGTCTGTGTGACACCATTAATGATGTATAAGACCGGTGTCGGCGCTAGCGCCCAACACCTTAATCTCAGTTTCAGAGGGAAACTGGCTGGCTACCTGGTAGGGGTGAGGGTAAACCCCCACACGCGCGCACGCACTGGACCTAGACAGGACACTGGGCCCCCAGATCCACCCTATACCACCCAGGTAGTGACAGCAACGCATTGTTTGGTGTGCGCCTGTGTTCTACTACTAGTCCCGCCGCCGCCATTGGCTCCAGCAATCTCCTCCATGCCCGCCAGCAATCTCCTCCACGCCCGCCAGCAATCTCCTGTATGCCCGCCAGCAATCTCCTCCATGCCCGCCAGCAATCTCCTGTATGCCCGCCAGCAATCTCGTCCATGCATGGGCGCCGCCATGCGATCTCCATGCGCCGCGCCGCACTCCATGCGCGCCAGCACCCGTACCACCCGCCTCATTCCCGTTCTTTAGCCATTCCCCGTGACACCTATGGCTGATCCTTGTTCCGCCGTCCCCTTTGGCATCTGTAACCCGTATCCTCTCCCTGTAGCCTCATTCCCCGTTCTTAACCGCCATCTCCATTATGGTGCCTGCCCGCTGGTGGGGCCTCGCCTCGCCCCATGCCGCACGGCTAGTGTATTGATTGCTGCGCCATCTATAATCTGCGCCTTGGGGCAGGGAACCCCTGCGCCACAACCTCCTCACAAAGCCTAGCCGCATGTGCCTCGCTTCCCATGTTTCTCAATTTCTCGCCATCCGCTTCCATGCTGCCGCCTGCAATCTCCTCCACGCCCGCGAGCAATCTCCTCCATGCCCGCCAGCAATCTCCTCCATGCATGCACGCGCAGAGCGCCGCCATGCAACCCCCATGCGCCGCGCGCGCCATGCGCGCGCCGCGCCCGCCAGCTCCCGTAGCCTCATTCCCCGTTCTTTACCCATGCGCCGTGACGCATTAGCCTTGTCCGCCGTCCCCTGGCATGCATAACCCGTAGCCTCATCCCCGGTAGCCGCATTCCTCGTTCTTAGCCGCCATCTCCATTATGGTGCCCGCCCGCTGGTGGGGCCTCGCCTCGCCCCATGCCGCACGGCTGGTGCATCGATCGCGTCGCCATCTAATAATCTGCGCCTTGGGGCAGGGAACCCCTGCGCCGCAACCTCCTCACAAAGCCTAGCCGCATGTGCCTCGCTTCCCATGTTTCTCAATTTCTCGCCATCCGTCTCTCTCTTCCATCCAGGCACAGTAAACCATTAGGAGCCGCAATCTGCTTGAGTTCCGATCGTTGTGAGAGGGGGTGCATGCTCGCCGCAATTCTCGCCATCGTGCATCGTGCTCTCTATCGTACCGCTGCCCCATCTGCCACATAGCCTCGCCCCATCAGGACCAGTTCATCAGTAGCGCTGTGCGTCACAGCCGCTCAGGGTAAATTTCCAGATTTTCAGCCGCCCAGTGCCAAGCGCAGTTGTCCCGGTTGTCCACCATCGAGCGGCGCCAGGGCGGGAGCCCCTGGCGAAGAGCTTATGAACTTAACATGGTAGACATAGATCCCTAGATACTTAAATAGTAACGTAGGACATCCTCACCACATTCACGTTGCTCATAGGCACAGAGAGACATAGGCACAGAGAGACATAGGCACAGAGAGACATAGGCACAGAGAGACAGACAGAGAGAGCCACTGACCTGTGCTTATAGTTTAATATATTTTTTTGTAAACTAGAAAGACTTCTGCACGAGGTATTTCCTTGGGTTGGAGAACACCTTGACCACTAAAGGGGAAGAAGAGAGAAAGGAAGAGAAAGAGAGGGAGGGAGAGAAACAGAGGGAAGGAGAGACACAGCGAGAGAGACAGACAGGCAGATGGAGAGAGAAAGACAAGTGAAATAGGCAGGGAGAGAGACAAGAGGGACGGAGAGAGACACAGAGAGACAGAAAGGCAAAGAGAGAGACACACACCTGTGCGTAAAAAGACGTCTGCACGAGGCATTTTCCGGGTTGAGAACACCTTGACAAACCCACTCAACAGGGAAGAAAAGAGAGAGACAGAGAGGGATAATGAGAGAGAGAGAGACACACAGACACACAGAGAGAGAGAGACACACACACCTGTGCGTAGAAGCTTGTCTGCACAAGGTATTTCCTCGGGTTGGAGAAGACCTTGACGAGGCCACTCAACAGGGTAGCAAAGAGAGGCAGAGAGGGAGAATGAGAGAGAGGCAGACGCACACACACACACAGATACAGAGAGAGAGAGACAGAGAGAGAGAGAGGGTCACTGACCTGGGCTTATAAGCTTGTCTGCGTCAGGTATTTCCTTGGGTTGGAGAACACCTTGACGAGGCCACTCAACAGGGAAGAAAAGAGAGGAATAATGAGAGAGAGAGAGACACACACAGACAGACAGAGAGAGAGAGAGAGGGGGCTACGCACCTGTGCATAGAAGCTTGTCTGCACGAGGTATCTCTTTGGGTTAGAGAAAACCTTGACGAACCCACTCAACAGGGAAGAAAAGAGAGACAGAGAGGGAGAAGGGAGAGAGACAGAGATAGAGACACACAGAGAGAGAGAGAGAGAGAGGGCTACACACCTGTGCGTAGAAGCTTGTCTGCACGAGGTATTTCTTCGGGTTGGAGAACACCTTGACGAGGCCGATGCTCCAGAGGGGCAGCAGCTTGACGCACGTGATGCAGCACGCGTAGATGATGACGAGCTCGAGCACGCTGCGTGCGTGTGTGTGATGCAGCAAGCATAGGTGTAAGGATGACCGATAGTAGAGCATGCTCTGTGTGTGCTGGAAGGGGTGGTGGTCGATTTTACAGTCTTGTTGGACGCCTTTAATGGCGTATTAGACTTGTGCTTGCGCACTCAATCCCTGAGGCAGGCAGATACTATCACCCGCACTAGTCCACTCAGTGGATACACATTGACTGTGTCCATCCCACTAGCTCTAGTACATCTGGTCGCGCCATGCGTCTCAGTTCGGGCAGCCAGCCTGGCCACCCTCCTCCTCCTCCGTTCATCATGTGGCGCACGCCCGACATGCCGCCAGCCTCCATGCATGGCGCTTGTGCTGCGAGGGCGCTTGCTGCCAGTGCACCTCCGTCGTCATGTGTCTCATGCAAGTAAGATCCGCCCTGCATGGAGACCCTCCATGCAGGTCACTGAAGTGCCCCGCGATTCGTGCCGTAGCTGCAGTCCGTAGGCCGAAGCCGTCGCCGCAGCCGATGCCAGTAGCCGTGGCCGTAGCCGTGGCCGATGCAGATGCAGGTGCCCTGAGGGCGGACGTGTAGCCTATGCGATGTGAGTGCAGATGCAGGATGTCCCTAGCCGTAGCCGAAAACTTAGCCGATGTCAATCAATAGCCGATGCCCATAGCCGGTTCCCTGGCTGTAGCGTAGCTGCAGCCTCTGCCCGGTGCCGGTGCCCGTGGCTGCGTGGGGGTACCGACGATGGCGGCGCCGACTCCTGCCAGCAGCCCGCCCTCCGTCCCCGCATGCCTCGCAGTTGCCTGCCGTATGACGCCGTGCCTCAATCAGCCACTAGCGCTCTGGATCAAGGCAAATCGGCGACATAGCCAATTTTCCAAAACCCAGAGTCGCTCACGCTGCAGCAGCACCCTGTCAGCCCAGTTGGTCCGCCATTGGCGGCGTCGGGGCGGGAGACCCCGACGATTTTGACACCACTTGAAGTTTTGGGGTGTGCGTGTGTGTGTGTGGGGGGGGGGATATGGCCTCGATTGGATGCAACCTTCAGGAACGTTCAGGAACGTTTATAATACCTGATTTTTTAGTACATTTTTAGTAGGTTTCACAACCTAAGCCCCACCTGAGCGCGCCCACGCCCGAGGCGTCGAGCACCCACTGCGTCACGGCGACCCACAGCGACAACGCAAGACGCCGAGTACAGGCTAAAACCTGCTTTCCCAGGGAATTATTCAAAGAATTGTTTAAATCAGCCCTGAGTACATCCGTAACCCGCACCTGAGCACGCCCACGCCTGAGGCGTCAAGCACCCACTGCGTCACGGCGACCCACAGCGACAGCATAATGCACCGAGTACACAGGCTGAAACCTGCTTTCCCTGTTCAAGCAATTATTCAAATCAGCCCTGAATAAATCCGCAAGCCGCACCTGAGCGCGCCCACGCCCGAGGCATCGAGCACCCACTGCGTCACGGCGACCCACAGCGACAGCGCGACGCTCGTGAAGATGCCGAAGCACACGACCGAGCAGCGGCCCTCCCAGCGCCCCCACACCGCCGAGCCGACGACGAGCATGGGGAGGCTGATGGCGCCGAGGCCGACCTGCAAGGGGGGTGGGGGGAAGGTGGGAGGAAGGTGGCTGGAAGGAGGGAGGAAGGTGGGAGGAAGGTGCCCTCCACACGGCCGACCCGACGACGAGCATGGGGGGCAGGGGCGGATGGCGCCGAGGCCGACCTGCAGGAAGGGTGGGAGGAAGGTGGAAGGGAACTGGGAGGAAGGTAAGAAGGTCGTGCGCAGCTGCCGAGCAGCTGCTCTCACAAACTCACACTGACACACACACACACACATGCACGCATGCACACACACGCACACACCTTGAGCTCGTCGGTCGTGGGGCCGAGGCGCAGCAGCGGCACCTTGTCGTGCGTGCAGCTGCTCAGCAGCTGCTCGTACTTTGCGATGTAGATGCCGTGCTCTCGCGACGCGTCGGCGTCGACGAGGGCTGTGATGAAGTGGTGCATCTCGGAGCCCTGTATGAGAGGGAAAGTGTGAACTTCCAAACTTTCTAACTCGAGATAATTAATTCAAACTCGTCTTACCAAAAACACTGGAAGATGCAAGAGAGCAAGAGAGAAAGGGGGGGAGAGAGAGAGAGAGAGAGAGGGGTCTAACAGACTGTGGAAACGATATGAGCGAATGCGACGCATCAGCGTCGACAAGAGCTGTGATGAAGTGGTGCATCTCGGAGCCCTGTTATGGGTGGGTGGGTGGTCTGTGTGAGAGGGCAAAGCCAGAGCGGGAGAGAGAGGCCCCAAGTGTGGAAAGTGTGATGTTCACACTTTCCGGCTCCAGGTAATAAATTCAAAATCCTTATACCCAAAACACTGGAGGAGGGCGAGAGAAACGGGGGACAGACAGAGAGAGAGAGAGGGAGAGAGAGAGAGAGTGTGTGAGAGAGAGGTCCAACAGACTGCGGAAACAATATGAGCGAGTATGATGCGTCGGCGTCGACGAGGGCTGTCATGAAGTGGTGCATCTCGGAGCCCTGTTGCGGGTGAGTGGTCTGTCGCCCTCCCCCCCCTCCAACCCTCGCCCTCACCCCCCAGCCCCCACCCGCACCCGCAGCGTGCGCTCAACGACTGCTGTAGTGACGATCTCAGGTCTCCGTGTCGGTGATGGTCGTGAAGCACTCACACCCACTTGGGGTGGGACCCACCCTGAAAACAAATAAAACCGAATAAAGCAGCCACGTAAAGCCCACCTGGCAAAACTCCATGAACAGCCCGACGATGTGTCCTGTCGCCGCGTCGGTCACAGCCGTCAAGCGCCCACCTCCCAAGGTGGGGACACCACTGGGAAACAAATAAAACCGACTAAAACAGCCAAACAAAACCCACCTGGCGGAACTCCATGAACAGCCCGACGATCTGTCCTGTCGCCGCGTCCGTCACAGTCGTAAACATCGCGCCGGGCGACGCCGAAAGCAGCGACGCGAAGCCGCGCCACGCCCACACGAGGGGGAGCGGCATGCCTTGGAAGATGAAGGGGGGGGCAGGGGGACAAAATGCACGGTTCAGCAACCTCGGGGCATGGGAGCATTACTGGGCATGCATACAGCGAGCATGCAGCGCGCGAGCGTGCAGCGAGCTCCGCTCCATCCCCCCACACCCACACGAGGGGGAGCGGCATGCCTGGGGTGAAGAGGGGGGGCATGCCTTGGAAGAAGAGAGGGGGGAATACAAAAATGTACAGTTCAGCAACCTTTGGGCGTGGGATTGGGGGGGGGGGGGGGCTGCCTCGAGAGGCGGGCAAGAGTTGGTGCGCACTGTGGTCAGGCACTTGCGTTCCTGGGCGTGCATGCAGCGTGCATGCAGCGCGCAAGCGAGCCGCGAGCGCCGCTCCATCCCCCCCGCGCCCACACAAGGGGGAGCGGCATGCCTAGGGAGAATAGGGGGGGCTGCCCAGGAAGAAGGGGGGGGAGGGTACAACAATGTACAGTTCAGCAACCTTTGGGTGTGGGATTGGAGGGGGGGGGGGCTGCCTCGGGAGGCGGGCGAGAGTTGGCGCGCGCTGTGGTCGGGCGCGTGCTCGCGAGCGTCCCTGGGCGCTCCCTCCCCACGCCCACACAAGGGGGGGCGGCATGCCTGGGACAAAGGGGTGGAGGATCAACAGAGGTAGGAGTAGTGGGATGTCAGTAGTGGGATGTGAACGAGGTGTAACAATACAACGTGAGAATGCACTCATGCAAACCACCTTGGCGGTTGTACAGGTTTACAGTTCAGCACCCTCTGGGTGTGGGACTGGGGGGAGGGGGCAGGGTTGCACGGTACGTGAGTACGCGTACGTAGGTATTTTTCGTGCGTACGTACGTACGTACGTGAGGGAGCGCATATACGTACGCCCTGTACGCAGCACTAGACGCCTTTTACTTGAAACACAAAAAGGTCAGAACTCGCGCTCCTGTGCTTGGATCTGAACCATTCCACTTGCATTAAAAAGCTTGTAACAGGGGCTACCCAGATCACTGATCGTACACAGCAGTGCGCTTCAGTAGGGGGGTGGGCCTGCTGCAGCACCACGCGCGCGCGCTCACAACGATGCACACAACGACGGACGTAACTCCCTGCCCTCTGCCTGGATTTGAACCATTCGACTTGCATTGGAAAGCTTGTAAAATGGGCTATCGGTATGACCTCATTATACAGCAGTGCAATGCAGTTGGGGGTGGGTGGGGTGCTGCTGCAGCACAGCACGCGCGCACGCGCTTGCACCGCACCACAAAAAACGGCAGCAACTCCCTGCCCTCCAGGTCCCCCCCTACTAGAGCGCAATGCTACACATTAGCAGTGATCTGGATAGCCCTTTCAACCAGCTTTCCAATGCAAGTGGAATGGTTCAGATCCAAGCACAGGAGCGCGAGTTATGGCTGTTTTTGTGTTTCAAGTAAAAGGCGTCCAGTGCTGCGTACAGGGCCGATTTTCGCACGCGTATGGCCAGCGTACGTAAGTATTTCCAAAAAATACGTACGTACGTACGCTCCGGACCCGAAATACGTACGTACCGTGCAACCCTGGGAGGGGGGGGGGCTGCCTCGGGAGGCGGGTGGCCGATGATGATGATGATGATGATGATGGATGTTACAGCCAGGGACACCTCTAAAAGGAATTTGGGAAGGGTCAAGATAACCACCGACCGGGCGTACGCAGTAGTCTCTGTAGCTGGATAGTTGGCGGCACGACGTGTTTTTACAGTTTTTATATGTGGACCCCGGGGCGTGAGTTAAGGCCCAGACTACACGTCTAGGGGAGCTCTACTAGTAGAGCCCGCAAGGCCACGCAGCGCGCCAACCTACCAGGCGGCATGACGTGTGTGGGCCCGTGCGAGTGATCATGCGTGCGTGCAGCAAGCGTGCAGCATGCGTGCAGTGAGCGTGTGTGTCTCTCTCCCTCTTGCCTCCTTCCCTCCCTCTCTACCTCCCTCTCTCTTGCTGCTGCTCTCTCTGCCTCTTTCTCTCAGCTACAGCAGGCGAGTGTGCAGCCAGCAAGCTTGCAGCACGCAAATGTGCAGCGAAAAAGCATGCAGCATGCGCAAGCACCGCGAGCGAGCGTGTTGCGAGCGCGGCTCCCTCCCCCCAGCCAGCCATGGCACGCACACGCACCGTGCTTGCCGTGCAGGACGGCCGTGGCGAAGGCCACGTCAGCAACATCAAACGCGGGCTTGCGTGTGACGATGATGGCGCCCGACTGCGGTGTGTGTGTTTGTGTGTGTGTGCTCCAGCGGCATTGAACGCGGGCTTGCGCGTGGCGATGATGGCGCCCGACTGCGGTGTGTGTGTGTGTGTGTGTGTGTGTGTGTGTGTGTGTGTGCGCGCGCGCGTGTCTGCCTGTGTGTGTGTGTGTGTGTGTGTGTGTGTGTGTGAAGGCACGTCATTGCTCAGTCACTGGGCACGGCCCTGCTGCGCATCGCGCCCTGTGTTGAGCGCCAGGACTCCCGTCCGTTTGCTTCCTGCCTCTGCTGCGCGTAGATGTCACACTGCTGCCCTACAACATTCCCAACGTCTGAGGCGGTGCCTCAGGCGCCGCATTGACTCGCCCGGATCAGGCGGCGCCTGAGGCGCACCCCTGATCGCCTCGGGCGCCGCCGCAGGCGCCATCCCGACCGCTTCAGGCGCCACCCGGACCGCCCTAGGCGCCCACCACCGCCTGAGGCGCCCTCTTGACCGCCTCACTGGCGCGGATCATGCGACGGGGCTGTGGTAGGGCTGTGCAACCCAACGCCAGCGCGGCCGCGTCCTCGCACGCAATCACCTCCACGAACCGCCACGTCTCCCTGAACGATACAGGCATGTCAAGTAAACCCGAAAGTTCAGCCTAACTCAAAGCCTAAATGGTGGCTACCGCCACTCACAAGTAACTCTTAGGGCCACTCACAAGTAACTCTTAGGGCCAGAGCTGGACTTGGGTCTAGGCGGTGGTACTAGGACTAGAAGGTAGTTTCGCTGGAAAGTCGATGTTACTGTTGCCGTTAAGCCTAAATCCACCACCCGCCATGGAGTCAAACCCACTCCGTTTCAGGCAGGTCAATTAACCCATCAAGTTGAGCCTGCGTTGTGCCTAAATCCACCACCCGCCCTGGAGTCAAACCCGATCCCCTCCACGAGCCGCCACGTCTCCCTGAGCGTTTCAGGCATGTCAATTCAACTCTCGAGCAGTCAGTCGAGTCAAGCCTCAATCCACCACTCGCCCTGGAGTTGAACTTAATCCACCCACTTGGCCCCGCCCACCGGCCACGGGAGGAGTTGGGTGTGGAGCCTGCACTGTGGTGCTGCTTGCTTGGTGCCCGCCACTACGTGGTTGGCGCTACCGTGGGCTACTTTGGTAGCTTGGCCTTTTTGGTGGGCCTCGTGCCTGCTCTCTCAAGTCCCGCTGGAGCTTTGGAACCGGACGTATGACCGCCGGCAGTGGATTGTAAAACAACTCCATCACCTTCCTGTTAGGTGCGTCACACACGACTGTAAAATTCATCATCATCATCATCATCATCATCATCATCACCATCATCATCATCATCACCCACCTCGAGCACGGCCGCGTACTTTTTGGTGCTCGACTCCACGAAGCGACGCGTCTTCTTGATCGCGCGCACGCCAAGGTACTCGGCAGCCGTCGCGAAGCCGTCGAGCCCGACGACGTAGTGCGAGGTCATGAACGAGCGCAGAAGGAGGTCGTAGATCGTCACGAGGAGGGAGGCGAGCAGCGCGGCGGGCGCGTAGCTGCGGGTGGGCGGGTGGGTGGGAGGGAGCCAGGAGGGCAGCGCGTGTTGGGCGCTTGCGTGGTGGGGGAGGTGGCGACGTGGCGCGCGCGCGCGTGTGTGTGTGTGTTTGTGTGTGTGTGTGTGTGTGTATGTGTCTGTGTGTTGTGTGTGTGTGCGCACGCGGAACACGAGTGCGCACACGGAATGCGCGTGCCAGTGGTTCCGCTTAGGCATTACCACAGCCCCATTGTCTGATCTGCGCAAGTGAATGCGGTCACAACACCTGAGGTGGTCGAGGGTGCGCCTCAGGCGGTGGTGGGCGCCTACGGCGGTCGGGGCGGCACCTGAGGGGTCGGGATGGCGCCCAAAGTGGCGCCTGAGGCAATCAGGCGTGCGCCTCAAGCGGCACCTCAGAAGGTTGGCGCGTTGGGAATGTGGTAAGGAGGCACGCCGCCTACAGGTGTCTAGGGATCCTGCAAGGACGTGCCTCTCTTGACATGAGGAGTCCAAATAAAAGTAGTGTACCTATGCGGCGTGGTCGCAGCGGGTGACGTGGTCGAGGCTGCGGGCGACGCGTCGGCGTGTGCAGTGCGCAGCAGACGGGGCTGCTCCTCAAACGCTGAGCGCGAGCACAGCTGCGGCTCGTGTTCGGACTTGGAGTCCGTCGACGGGGTGCTGTCCCCAGACAGGCGCGGCTTTGGGGAGGGTGAGCCGTCGGACTTGTCCTCCTCGGAGCCGTACTCATTGTCCTGCAGGCGGGTGAGGGGGAGAGTGAGTGCGGCAGTCTGAGGGGCGTGCTGTCGCCAGACAGGCGCAGCTTTGGGGAGGGCAAGCCGTCTGACTTGTCCTCCTTGGATCAGTTCTCCTTGTCCTGCAAAGGGGTGAGGGGGAGAGTGAGTGCGGCAGTCCGAGGGGCTGAGTGCGGCCGAGTGCGGCAGGCGTGTGGTGCGAGCGCCACAGCTGTGCGCGAGGACGGGGCCTTTGTTTGTTTGTTGACATGCGCACCATGCCAAGGCTGCGGTCGAACGTGGACATGGATGACCAGGAGCCGCCGCGCAGGAGCACGCTGTCGTTGTGGCTCTCTCTCTCGACTGCCTTGCCGAGCGCGTCGCCTGGTGCATCTGCGCCCAGCGCCATTGGCGCGGGTATCTCGTATGTGTCGGCCATCTGCGCAGCGACACGGGGCAGGGAAGCTGGCAACGTGTGAGGTGGGACGTGTGGTAAGGTTGCATACGAAAGCCGTCTGCCGCGGCATCTCAGTCTTTGACGCGAGCGATGCCAAAGGAAAGGGGCAAGTTTCCAAGCAGCAGTGCGTGCGTTGTATGCCGTGGCTTATAGGATTGCTGCTGCTGTGGGCGTGTTGCGCCGCGACGGACTGCTGCTGAGCGCCCTTTTTGAACGACAGTCAGACGAATGTACTCAGACGAAGCAAAAACGCAAGCAGCCGCACACGTACTTCGCACACGCACAATTTGCCACTGCTTTCACGCGCATGCTGTGTGTGCGCGCACAATCCACGAGGCACGGGGCTCCAGTGCGATCAAAGCGAACACGGAAGGCCAAAGCGAACACGGCCAAGAACACAGACATGAGCCAAAAACCCTGCGCCTTTTGGTGTTTTGGCCCCGTGCATGCCACTGCCTGGCTCTGAGTGCCCACCTCGCTGGCCGTGGCTGGCTCGTCGTCGGCTAGAGCGCGTCCTGGGGGTGGGGTCGCTGACAGGCTGTGTCGCAGAAGTCCTTACTAGCTAGCAGGTGTTGCCGAGCGCACTTGGAAGTTTGAGGTGGCACTGGGGCGCACGACGCGTGGTGACTGCTGTAAATTTACCTCGCAAATCGCAACTGGCAACCCATGGATGCCTCATAAGGTTCGCATATCTCCATTTTCATCGCATATCTCAATTTCAAGCACCGAAACCACCAAGTGCCAACGCAATACATCAACACGCACATCGAAGATGCACGATGATCGTGGGGCTGGCGAACGCTGTTCTGCGTGCGTGGTGACGTTATTCTTTTGACGGTCAAGACTTCAACACCCCACACACACGGGTGCGGCATGTCATGTAGCCTTGGGTTGCCCATGCACACCCGCACGGCACACACGTCGATATATTAATCCGGGTCTGTTGAGGGTTGAGGGCGGACATCACCACAGGGACTGGATGGGACCGCGCCGTTCCAAGAAGGCCGAGGCGGCTGATCCAGAGAGCTCAGACCAGGCCGTGACCCCATGCGGGTTGGCCGAGGATGCGGTGGACGCTCCCTCGCAGGGGGAGCAGCCCATGCAGCGAGATGAGGGGGGGCAGGGAGCACCGCCCCATGCAGGGAGCAGCCCATGCAGTGAGATGAAGGGGAGCAGGGAGCACCGCCCCATGCAAGAGCCATGCGTGAGCGACGACGCAATGGACATGGAGATCAGTGATGATCAATGTGCTGGCGGCACGGGGCGTGGTGGTGCTGATGGCGGTGATCCGGAACAGGAGGCTGTGTCGACACACCCCCAGGAGGACGGCGCAGATCGACGCGCATGGGGCGGGCATGATCTGGGCAGCGGTGACGGCATGGCCCCGGCTGGCGGCGAGGCCCCGGCTGGGGGCAGCGGCGGTGAGCGCGAGGGCGGCGGTGATGGGGGCGGCGGCAGCGGGGAAGACGGCGACAGCGGCGGCGGCGAGGGGCTGTTGGGCCTGGCGTACGGCACTCAGCATGCCAGCGGAGGCGGAGGCGGGCACGCTGGCAGTGGTGACAACGGCGAGGACGGCCGCGGCGATGCTGGCGGTGGGGGCGGCGGTCGCAGCGGTGGCGACGACAGGGGCGGCGCCGCGCCCGTCCCTGTCGTCGGTGACGCGGGCGGCGGCGACGACGGCAGCGATCGCAGCAACGGCGGCGACGGCGGGGGGCTGTTGGGCTTGGCGTACGGCGACGACGACGATGGCAGCGACCGCGAGGGTGCAGAGGGCGCGGAGGGCGCGGAGCGTGCAGAGAGCGCAGAGTTAGGGCGAGGCAGCGGTGCAGCGGGTGCAGAGCCGAGGCGAGGTGAGCCAGACAGCGGTGGCGGTGGCGGTGGCAGCGGCGATGGCGAGCAGCACGGCCGCGGCGGCGGCGAGCTTGGGGAGCAGCACGAGTGCGAGAGTGGAGAGCTGGAGCGAGGTGACCGCAGCGACGGCGAGCCGCACGGCGACGGCGAGCAGCGCGGTGGCGACGATGGCCGCGGCAGCGGCGAGCGTGGGGAGAAGCACGAGCGTGGGGGTGGGGAGCTGGGGCGGGGTGGCCGCGACGGTAACGGCGACGACAGCGACGGTGAGCAACGCGGTGGTGGCGGCGTTGAGGGTGCAGAGCTGGGTCAAGGCGAGCCCGACCGTCGCGGCCGTGGCGGCGATGAGCGTCGTGGCGGCGATGAGCAGCTCGAGCGCGAGCGCGGGGCGGGACGGTCGGGGAGCCGCGGGCGGTCGGGCAGCCGCGCGAGGCGGGCTGTCGACCCCCGGGCGGACGACCCTTGGGGCGAGCGCGGGCGTGGCGACGACCCCAGGGGGGCAGCGCAATCGGACGAGCGCTCACGCGATCGAGGCGGCAGGGGCGACCAGCCTGCCGACCGAGGGGACCGGCGCCTCCCGCCCCCGCCAGACGGCGGGGGGCGCCGCGGCGACGGCGACGGCGGCGGCAGCCGCGACCGCGACCGCGACCGGGACATGCCCCGAGGCCGCGATGTGGGCCAGCACGGCACTGGGCCACGGGACCGCGGGCGCAGCTGGGGTCGGGACCGGGGCGGCGGAGGCGGCGGAGGAGGGACCGGCGGCGCGGCGCGGCGCGCGTCGCCAACGTACGGCGTGTATGGAGGCGGCGGCGGTGGCGCGCGGGAGCGGGGCCGCGGGTCGCCGACGTACGATGCGTACGACCCGAACGCCAAGGAGCGCAGGCGCGGGTCCCCGTCCTACGACGCGTACAACCGCGGCGGCGGCGGCAGCGCGCGCGACGCCCCGCAGCGTGACCGCGACCCCCCCCGCGGCGGCGGCGGGGCGCGCGACCACGGCAGGGATCCCCTCCCCCGCGGCGGTGGCGGCGGCGATGACAGGGACAGGGGTCGCGGCGGCGGCGGCGGCGGCGGCGGTGGTGGTGGTGGCGGCGACCGAGGCGGGGATCGCTTTGGCGGTGGTGGCGGTGGCGGCCGTGCGCGCTCGCCCTCGCGGGGCGGGCCGCCGCCGCGCGACGAGAGGCGGGGCGGTGAGCGGGGCGCGCGCTCGCGCAGCCCTGCGCGCGGGGTCGCGCCTCAGTCGCGCGCGGGGCGTGACGACCGTGGGGGGGGGCGAGGCGGCGACGAGCGGGGGGGCAGCGGCCCGGTGGGACGCGGGTGGGACGACCGGCTCGGTGGCGGCGGTGGCGGTGGCGGTGGCGGTGGTGGCGGCCGCGACCTGCACCGCCCTGACCGCACGGACGACCACGGCGGCGGCGGCGGCCGCTGGGAGCAGCAGGACCGCGGCGGGCGCCCCGGTGGCAGCGGCGCGCACGCGCGCGACGGGCCCGGCGGCGGCCCGCTGCCGCCACCCCCGCCGCTGCCCGGCGGCGGCGCCGGCGCCTTTGGCAGCGGCGGCGACGCCGGCGGCGGCGCCTCTGGCGGCGGCGCGAAGCGCAAGCGGTGGGAGCCAGAGGCGGGAGGCGGTGGCGGCGGCGGCGTGCCCCCGCCGCGGCCGCCCCCCGGGAATCCGCCGCCCCCCGGCGCCGCAGGGGGCATGCTGAGCGCCGGGCAGATGGCGGCTGGCGCCGCCGACGCGATGAGCGCCGCGCGGCTCGCAATGGCGGCGGGCGCTGTGGCGGCGGCGGCCGGCGCGGGCGGGCTCACCCGCGAGGCCAAGGTGTGTGTGTGTGTGTGTGTTTGTCTGTGTGTGTGCGTGTGTTTGTGTGCGTGTGCGTTTGTGTGTGTGTGTGTGTGCGTGTGTGTGGGGGGGGTGGGGGGCGCGACTCGCCACAGCCGCGGGCGCTGCGGCGCGGGCGGGCTCACCTGCGAGCTCAAAGTGCGTGTGCTATTTATGCCCACACGGGTGCCCACACGGGTGGTGCGCGGCGCCCCCCACCCCCCATGTTCTCCCCCTCTCTATCTCCCCAATATCTCTAGCGACCGTTCCCCGTTTCCGTTGGTGCTCCGCTCATCGTCCTTGTTCTCTGTTTGGTGCCACCCTGATGCGCGAATGCCCCCCCCACCACCACACACACACACACCCTTGCACACCCACACGCACACATACACACACACACACACACACACACACACTAATATGTGGCAAGCCCCTGAGGTATGCATGGCAACGCATGCATGGCAAGCTCCCGAGGCATGCATGATCCATCTGCTCCTGTGTCGTCGTAGGTCAAGATCCTGTGGGGCGCCAAGGCCGAGGCGGTCGCGAGCGCGGCGGAGCCTGACGCGGCGTTTGGGCACAACCGCTGGGACAACGCCTCGTTCGACGACAACTCGTCGAAGAGCAAGTGAGTCGTCAGAGACAGCGGGGCGGGCAGTTGGTGTTTCTGGTTGAAGGGGTGCAGTTGGCGAGCACAGCGGGGTGCCCGACCAATGATTTGCCAACTCGCACGCACAGCACACACACACACAAACACACACTGACCGACCAACCCCTCCCTCCCTCTCTGTCATGCGCAGGGACACCCGGCACCGGCGCCAACTACGTCAGCCGCCGCGTCGACGTCGTCTACGGCTGGGCGTGTGTGGCCACGGCGACAGCACACACAAACGGCACACGCTGACCAATGACACACACACGTCTCATACGCCAACACATGTGTCCGACGGACTGTACCATCGACCGCACGCACACGCCCACGCGCTGACCAACGACCGACCCCCCGCAGGTTCATGAAGCTGATGGGCATCAAGAAGGCGGTGGACTCTGGCCTCGTTCAGCACGGGCCGTCGCTCCCACCACACGACGAGGGCGTGGTGATGTCGGCGGCGCAGCAGGCGCAGCTGCTCGCTGAGCAGGAGGCCGAGTACGCCGCGAGCGTGAAGAGGGGAGACCCGATGCTGCGCACCGCCGGCCTGGGCATCGGCATTGGCAAGCCGCCCGGGGCGCACCCAGGCGGCCATGATGGCTTCGGACACATGGGCTAGGGAGATGTGTGCAGGGGTGTAGGATGTGTGGATTTGACAGCCTAGTCAGGGCCAGGGCTTAGGAGAGGAGGCCAGTGGTTGTGTAGCGACGGTTGCACACGGTCCCCACTCACGCCATCGCACACGGTCCTCACTCACGCACGACCAAGACAGGATCTGGATAGCCCCCTGTTTTTAAGCTTTCCAACGTAGCTCGAACGGTTCAAATCGACGTAGACGTGGGAGTTTGTGATGACAAGTAAATGATGAGTTTTTACAATCCAAAAAAAAGGGCGTGCTGTGCCGCCCATTGCGCTGGCTCACAAACTAATCATACACGCAAGAAAGCACTCTTACCGACGTGACTGGTACCGGTGCTGGGAGCTATTGAATGCACGAAACATGCACGGCTCCTTGCCAGGGTTTGAGCCCTAGGGTTTCCTAGGACTCTTCCGGGATTCTCCCTCCCCCGCCCACAACTCGCATCGCCGTCGTCATCCATTTCCCAATCCCTTCGCCTGCGATGCGCTCTCTGCTCGCCACTCGAGCTCCAGGCTCGCTCACACGAACCGGAGTGCCATCTCGGTCGCCCCTGCGCGTCGCCCCTTTCCCCCTCCACGGCGCCACCACCCTGGCTCGCTCCTTCCCTCGTCCTGAGGGAGGGAAGTGTGATCACGAGGAGGATGAGAGGCGAGTGGAGACGGCAGGGGTCGTGCCTGACGCTGGTACTCGTGCCGCCCCAACTGCGGCGCACGAGACGCGCGTGGCTGCTGCTCTCCAGGCCGCCGAGTCCCTGGCAAAGACCGCGGTGACCCTGGCGTCTCAGGATCAGGGCCATGCGGCGCGGCTGAAGGTGGAGCAGGTGTGCGGGCAGATCGAGAACGTCGTCGTTGCGGTCGACAGCGTGCATGCGCAGCTCGAGATCTTCGGTGATCAGGTGGAGCAGCTGGACATGGGCGGCATCGCTGCAAAGCTGGGGCTCCTCATCGACACGACTGATGGCATGCAGATGCAGGGCAGTGAGCTGGAGCAGGTCGCGCGCCTGCAGCTCGAGGCGACTGAGAGCACGCAACAAAGCCTTGAGGCAAGGCTGACAGACATAAGGCTGCTGCTGGGCCGAATGGAGGGCGTTGCGCAGTTGTACGACGTGTTTGTGGGCGACTGCGTGCGCGTGAAAGGCGACGTCCGCCAACCCTACTACGCCCTGGCTGGGGTGACCGACCAGCTGGGCAACGTGGTCGAGGTCGATGCATCCCAAAACTGCCTCATTCACTTCCCCAAGCGGCGCCTCTTGGCCAAGATGTATGAAGTGGAGGTCGTCCCGGTCTGCCGCGAGTTGGAGCTGGTGCCTGTGCGTGTTGAGCGCCCAGTGGCCAAGGGAGAGCTGGTGCACCTCTTGTTCAACTGCACAAGAGTCTCGGCACACTGCTACGATCACGAAGGGCACTCTCGGCATCGTCACCGGGGAGGTCGGGGGCGCGAACGCCGAGGTCAAGCTTTACGACCGCGACGGTACGACTTTCCGCGTGCCACTGTACGCGCTTGAGGTCGTCGAGGGTGCACCGAGCACCGAGTGAGCTGCCACGCTGGCGGCCGTGCAGAGTGGTGGCTGGGTGGGTGATGAGCGCCGATTGGAAGTGAGGGCGGCTGCGGCTGTGGACCACGCGGGGAGTTGAGTGAGAGGGGGAGTGAGGCGGAAGGTTGAGGGTCACATAGTAGAGGATCAGAAGCTGGTGGGTTTAGCGCGCCACCGCCTGGTGTCAAGAGTCGACTCGTATGAGTAGCACAGTCACAATGGTTTGGGTTTGGGTAGAGGATCACCCGTTGTGTCGCAGGTTGGTAGAGCTGCTCAGGCTCTGAAGGTGTTGTTGAGGCTCTCTCGCAAACTGCAATGTTGTTCCTCGGCTTGCGCCACCCTGCTGCAGCTGTCTGATGCACGCTGGAGCCCTTCCAATTGCTGACACCGCGTACTGGCATACACCAAAGAAGGCACCAGATGCTCGCCAACGGAGCTCCCAATCGCTGAAACCGCATACAAGAAGGCACACAGATGCTCACAACCGGGCTGCAACAGCCCTGCGCCGGGGGGGGGGTATGACAACAGCGTGCCACACGCAAGGGCAAGCCTTTTCCTTGGCCCACATAACCCAGCACGGCCCCTCTGGAGGTCCTCTGCTCCGCATATATATTTTGATGAAATGTGGTGAGAAGGAAAATGGAGGAAAGTGTGGGAGGCCAACCAGGGTTGTTTCCGAAAGTCTCCATAGCCAGCTCGCACCGTTCCCAGTACATTCGTCGTCGTCATGCGCTCGCTGCTTGCCACGCCGCCACTTGGCGCGCCCTTTAAGGCATCGCGATCTAGCGCGCAGCTGAGTCGCTCCCTCCTCCGCGTCGCCCCTCGCCCCACCCGTGGCGCCACCACCCTGGCGCGATCCTTCCTTCGTGAGGAGTACCAGACGCGGGCGGAGGCTGGCGTCGTGCCTGCAGCTGGTGTCGGCGATACAGCTGAGACCCACGATGCATCTCACCAGACCCACGAGACGCGCGCGGCAGCTGCTCTGAGGGCCGCCGAGTCCTTGGCAAAGGCGGCGCAGGCTCAGGCGCAGGCGCACAGCCATGTGGTGCAGCCTCCACCGAAGGTAGAAAGGTGGTGTGTGCACCGTCGCAGCAGGGTAGGCAGCGGAGCAGCAGCAGCAGCAGCAGGCCCGGTGCGTGCCCCCCCCACACACACAGGTAGAGGTGGTGTGTGCACAGCTCCTCATCGACACAGAAGGCACGCAGCAGGACGGAGAGGGCATGCAGCCGGACGGAGAGGGCCAGGACAAGTCCCGAGACATGAAGGAGCTGGAACGGCTTGTGCGCCTGCAGCTAGAAGCGTCCGAGAGGATGGAAGAGAGCCAGGCTGCGCAGGCTGCGGCGTACGACAAGGTGCTGCACGCGTTGGCCAAGATTGCAGTCAGCTCGGCTGAGACGGCGGTGGTGGTTCAGGGCATGCAACAGAGCCAGGCTGCCATGATGGCGGCGACTGAGAAGCTTGTCAAGGCGGCCGAGGCGAGCGGGCACTCCGACTCGCACCTGACGGAGCTGAAGCAGCTTGCGCGCATGCAGATGATGGCGGCAACTGAGAAGCTTGCCAAGGCGACGGAGGCGAGCGGGCACTCCGACGCACACCTGAAGGAGCTGAAGCAGCTGGCGCGCATGCAGCTGGACGCGGCTGCGGGCGTGCGAAAGGGTCTGGCTGATGTTATGGCGGCAGTGGAGAAGCGGGCCGCCAGCACGACGCAGGCGGGCAGGCGCTCCGGCGCATACATTGAGTATGTGCGCTCTGAGAGCCCGTGACCGCGGGCAAAGACGAGAGCTCGGTGTGAAACTGACGTCAAGCAGGGCTCTCCCGGCATCGGCGTCGCCCACGACGATGCGCAGCTGCTCGTCGTGCTGCAGCACAGCTCGAATCAAGAGCGGCAGCGCGCTTGATTCCGGCTTGAATCAAGCGGCACTTGATTCAAGCGGCGTTCAAACGGGGATCAAGATGGTGGATCTTAGCGCTAAGATGTCTGTGAAGGCCCACTGCTGGTTTAGATATCAGCCGCACTGAATCCCAACACAAGACTCGTCAATTTTACTGACGAGCAGCTGACCTTGGTCTGTTTTAACGGCAGCACGCCAGCCTCGTGGCAACGACCGACTGGTTGTACAGGTTTTACACGTACGTGTCCGGAGGGCCCCGGGGCGTGAGTTAAGGCCTAGACTACACGTCAAGGGGAGCTCTACTAGTAGAGCCCGCAAGGCCACACAGCGCGCCAGCCTACCAGGGAGTCAGAAGAAGGAGGGTGCCCTCCTCCCCCCCTCCCCCCTCCCCTCCCCGCCACTGCACAAGCGCCAGCTAGGGATCAGGGGGGATGTCGGGGTCTAGGTCTTGGTTTCGTGTCGGCTGGCTCAAGCTGTCGACCGACTGACTGAGTGGGCTTGCTTGATGACGACCGACTGAGTGGGCTTGCTCGAGGTCCTCGAGCCAGCACCGCGCACCGCGTGAGCGACCGCTGCTGCAGCTGGCGACCGGGCAGAGTGACTGGATGATGAGCACCGATTGGGAGGTGTGTCGGGCAGCTGTGGCTGTGGGCCGCACTGGAGTTGACGGAGAGAGGGGGTGCGGCAGAAGGTTGAGGGTCACGTTGAGGGTCACAAGCTGGTTTAGCGCACCTAGGCCTGGTGTCGAGAGTCGACTCGCACGAGTGACAAATTCAAAATGGTTGGGGGGTGGGTGGGGAATCACCTGTTATTTGTCGCTGGTTGGTAGAGCTGCTCAGGCTCTGGAGTTGTTGTTGGGGCTCTCTCGCAAACTGCAATGTTGTTCCTCGGCCTGCACCACCCTGTTGCAGCTGTCTGATGCACGCTCAAGCACCTCCCAATTTCTGTCACCGTGTACTGGCACACACCAAAGAAGGCATAGAGATGGTCGCCACATCGTCTCCCAATCGCTGGTACAGCAAACTGCCACACCATAGAAGGCACACAGAGCAACAGGGATGCGTCCGGGGGGGGGGGCTTTGACAACAGCGTGCCACACGCAAGTGCAAGCTTTTTATAATATCAAGCAATCTTGCTTGCCCTCCTGATACGGAAAAGTGTGGGGATGGCCAACAAGGGTTTTCCCAAGATCAGCCACCATTGCTACCACCATTTGTGCGCCCACCTTGGGACGCGCCCTGGTGCAGCAGCAGCGCGCCATTGGCCACCAGGTACTCCAGTGGGCCACTCAGGCACTACCCAGCTGCCACAAAGCTGCCGCCTGACTGCCACCTAGCTTCCTCCCAGCTTCCACCGCATTGCTACCACAAATCTTGCTACCACACTCGAGTGCAACAGCAGCGCGCCATTGACCACCAGGACTACAGCGCCACCCTGCTACCACCCAGCTACCACCCAGCTTGCACCGAGTTACCACCTAGTTACGCGATGAGACTCGCATGCTCTTTGGGTGGAGGGGGGGGGCATGTTCATATCCCCACACATCTCACTCTCCAGACCTGTGACGCTACGGATTTAGGGAGTTATGCGGACGGAGTTAAGGTCGTTGCTATGCAATTTGAGGGGTTCCCCAAACTGATCAGCACGCTGCAAATGTGTGGCAAGTAAAAGGTGGGGCAAGTAAAAGGCGTCTTGTGCTGTCTCACCCCGTCAACGCACTTAATTACGAACGTTGGTACGTACGTGCTGTCTCATAAGCAGGCTTTACTCCTTTTGGGGCTTGCTGTCCACACCAACCAGGGTTTCGTCGCGCAACTTTCGTCGCAACACGCAATCGTCGTCGACTGCCTGCCTGCGATGCGCTCGCTGCTGGCCACTCGCACCACCATGCATCTCGGCTCGCTCGCACGAACCAGAGTCGCATCTCGGTCGCCCGTGCGCGTCGCCCCTTTCCCCCTCCACGGCAGCACCCAGGCTCGCTCCTTCTCTCATCCTGAGGGCGTGAAGCGTGATCACGAGGAGGATGAGAGGCGGGTGGAGACAGCAGGCGTTGTGCCTGCCTCTGTTGCTGGCGCTGCAACTGCGGCGCATGAGACGCGCGTGGCGGCTGCCCTCCAGGCAGCCGAGTCCCTGGCCAAGACCGCGGTAACCCTCAGGCTGGCATCACAGGATCAGGGCCATGCGGTGCTGCTGAAGGTGGATCAGGTGTGCGCGCGGATCGAGAACATCGTCGTTGCGGTCGACAGCGTGCATGCGCGGCTCAAGATCTTCGGTGATCGGGTGGAGCAGCTTAACATGGGCGGCATCGCTGCGAAGCTGGGGCTCCTCATCGACACAACTAAAAGCATGCAGATGCAGGGCAGTGAGGTCCGGGGCCACATGGGGGAGATGGAGGAGCTTGCGCGTCTGCAGCTGGAGGCGGCTGAGAGCATGCAACAGAGCCAGGCTGCCATGGCGGCGGCGACGGATGCAAGGCTGGCAGACATGGGGCAGCTGCTGAGCCGCATGGAGCAAGTGCTGCGCTACCACGCGGAGGGTGTGCAGTTTTGCAACGTGTTTGTGGGCGACAGCGTGCGCGTGACGGACGACGTCGGCCGCCCCTACTACTCCCTGGCTGGCGTGAATGACCAGCTGGGCAAGGTGGTCGAGGTCGATTTGGTGTCCCGCTGCTGCCTAGTGGACTTTCCCTGGCGGCGCCTTTGGGCCAAGATGTCTGAGCTGGAGGTTGTGCCGGTCTGCCGCGAGTTGGAGCTGGTGCCTGTGCACGCTGGGCGCCCCGTTGCCAAGGACAAGCTGGTGCGCTGCGTCCGCGGCTGCAGGTGTCCCCACCATGGTAACATCACAATTTCAAAGGGCTCTCTCGGCATCGTCACCAGGGAGTTCGGAGGCGAGGACGACTGCACGGTCAGGCTTTACAACTACGGTATGACGCTCCGGCTGCCACTGGACGCGCTCGAGGTTGTTGAGGGTGCACCGCGCACCGCGTGAGCGCCCGCTGCAGCTGGCGATCATACAGAGTGGCTGTATGATGAGCACCGATTGGTAGTGGCGTAGAGCGGCTGCGGCTGTGGACCACGCTGGGTTTTGAGTAAGAGGAGGGGTGATGTGGAAGTTTGAGGGTCACGTAGAGGATCAGAAGCTGGTTAAGCGCATCACCGCCTGGTGTTGAGAGTCGACTCGCACGAGTGGCAGTCACAATGGTTGGGGTCTGGGTGGGGAATCACCTGTTGTGACGCTGCTTGGTTGTAGAGCTGCTCAGGCTCTGAAGTTGTTGAGGCTCTCTCGCAAACTGCAATGTGCCTCGACTTGCCGCCACCGTGCTGCAGCTGTCTGATGCACTCTCGAGCCTCCCAATTGCTGGCATGGCGTACTGACACACACCAAAGAACGCACACAGATGGTCGCCAGGGCTACCACAGCTTACCACACGCAAGGGCAAGCTTTTTACAAAAGCCAAGCAAAATCTTGCCTCCTGATACGGAACTGGAAAGTGTGGGGTGCCAGGGTTTTCACGAGACCAGTCGGAGGATTCCCCAATATCGAATACGTTAATACTGAATACATCATCGTGATGCGCTCGCTACTTGCCACACCGCCACTGGGCTCGCTCGCCAAGGCATCGCAATCTAGCGCTCAGCTGGGTCGCCCCCTCCTCCGCGTCGCCCCTCCCCCCTCCCGTGGCGCCATCTCCCTGGTGCGATCCTTCCCGCGTGAACGTGAGGAGAGGGGGGTGGAGGGTGGCGCTGGTGCGTCCGCTGATGTCGGTAATATTACAACTCACGGGACTCGCGTGACAACTGCCCTCGAGGCCGCCGGGCTTTTGGCGAAAAGCGCAGAGACCCTGACGTGGCAGGGCCATGCGGCGGAGCAGCTCCTCATCGACACCACGCTGCAGGAGGACAGCGAGGGCATGCGGAAGACCGGGGAGGGCCAGGAGAGCCAGGAGAAGGCGCTGCCCCTCATGGAGGAGCTGAAGCAGCTAGCGCGCCTCCAGCTGGAGGTGTCCGAGGGGATCCAACAGAGTCAGGCTGCGCAGGCTGCGGCGCACGCCAAGGTGCTTGGCGCACTGGCCAAGATTGCCGACAGCTCGGCGGACACGGCGGCGGCGGTTCAGGGCATGAAACAGAGCCAGGCTGTCAGCGCGACGGAGGCGGGCGGGCACTCAGAAGCAACCCTGAAGGAGCTAAAGCAGCTTGCGCGCATGCAGCTGGAGGCGGCTGGCGAGTTGCGCGAGAGCCTGGCTGATATTATGGCGGCAGTGGAGAAGCTGGCCGTTAGCACGGCGGAGGCGGGCAGGCGCACCAGCGCCGCCGTGCACATTGAGGAGCTGAAGCAGCGCATGTAGCGGGGGAGGGGGGAGGAAGGAGGGGGGCGGCGGAAGGTTGAGGGTCACAAGCTGGTGGGTTGAGCGCCACTGGTTTGGCCGAGTGCACCACCACCTGGTTTCGGAGTCCACTTGCACGAGTGGCAAAGTCACGATGGTTAAAGAGGTGGGGTGAAAGGGACCACCTGTTGTATCGCTGGTAGATCTAGAGCTGCTCAGGCTGACGTTGTTAAGGCTTTCTCACACGCTGTGCCCGCGTCTTGTCTCTCCGCCTCTACTGGCAGCTGTGGTGTGCTCGATCAGCGCTCGATCCTCCCAATTGCTGGTACAGCAAACTGGACCACACATACCTAGAAGGCACACAAATGTTGGGGTGTCTGCACCGGCACCAGCACCAGGTCGTGCACGCCGGCCCATCGCACCAGCGCACGGCGCAGGTCGCAGCCAGTCCACCCTGCCTCACAGCTCGCAACAACCACGATGCGCCGCGCATGCCGACGCTGGTGGCTCTGCGCGCGCGCTTGCTGTTGCGATAGTGCTGTCGCCATTGGAACACAGCTTGGCCACAGGTGGTCGGGGGAATGAGGAAGTGGGGGAGCCGCGAGCCAGGCACGAAGAGTCGGTTAGAGGGTACACCCCAGACGGAAACGGTAACGTCACAGCTGTCTCTGCGACAGAGGGCTTACATCCGTATGTGCCGTGTAGCAGCACTGCGGGCCGCCGCCTCGGGGCTCCGATCCAATTCCACAAGACAGCAGATAGCTGCAAAACCGCGCGCATACATGTGCTGTGTATACATGTGAGATCAAGCCCTGATCAAGCCCAGGCCGCTTCACTCGCTTGCTCCATCTCAGCGTCTCCGCCTAGCTTGAAAATCCAAACTTGGTCACCCGCGCCTAGCGCCACACGGGCGCCCTCACTTCTTCTCGGCATCTCCGCCGTGTCCCAGCTTGGCGAGTACGGCCGCAAAGTCAAACTTGGCCGGCGCGTGGTTGAACGCGTGCACCATCTGGTAGTCCTCGTCGTGCGTGTAGAACGCGCGGATGAGCTCTTGCACGAGGCGCGCCTGGGAAGCAGCAAGGCGGCGGGGTGTGGTGTGTGTGAGTGGGGGTGGGGGGGGGGCACATGCACACACATATAGATACAAACACACACAGAGACAGAGAGAGAGAAAGGCAGCAACAACAAAAAAAAAAGAGGCAGGGAGAGAAAGAGAGAGACAGGGAGAGAGACAGGGAGAGAGAGAGACACACACACACACACACAGAGACACAAAAAGAGAGAAAGAGAGAGAGAGAAAGAAAGAGATTGAGAAAAAGAGCGAGCGAGCAAGCAAGCGAGCAAGAGAGAGAGACACGAGCAGACATCTCGCGTGCGTCGATGTTTGCCACCTCCACCACGTTCCCACGCACAAGCACACACACACACATGCACACACACACAAACAAACACACTCACACACACCTCACGTGCATCGATGTTGGCAACCTCCATCACGTCCCCTGCATCACACACACACACACACACACACACACACACACAGAGCGACAGCAAGCGCAAGAGCGAGAGCGAGAGCGAGAGCAAGAGCGACCGAGCGAGACACACCTCGCGTGCATCGATGTTGGCTACCTCCACCACGTCCCCACGCACGAGCGCAAGCCCCTTGGACTCCACAAGCTCCGAGTATATGGTGATAGCCATGTGCGCGGGTGCGGTTGAGCCCTTGCTGCGTGTGCAGTGGCAGTGGTGGCGGTAGTGGTGTTAGCGGTGGCGATGGTTGTGATGGCTGTGGTTGTGGCGGAGGTGGCGGTGTCGGTGGTGTCGGTGGTGGTGGCAGTGGCAGTGACGCGGAGGTGGTGGCGGTGGCAGTGACGGTGGCCAGGATCCAGAGAGGGCATGGCAGTGACGGTGGCCAGGATCCAGAGAGGGCGTGGCGGGGTCAGAAACAATGACACCGTCTTGCTCCATTGAACCCGATCAATCTCACTCGCAAACGCGCACCTGCGGTACTCTCCGAGCGTCGTCAGCAGCACAAACGGCGCCTGGAACTGCGACACGAGCATCAGGGTCCGCTCCCGCCTCCTCCCCCAACACACACACCCTGAAACAACACGGGTTCACTGATTCGCTTGAGAAATCGCCAACGCACCTGCGGTTATCTTCCAGCGTCGTCAGCAGCACAAACGGCGCCTGGAACTGCGAAACGAGCGCCAGGTATCCCCCCCCCCCCACACACACACCCTGAAACAACACGGGTTAACTGATTAGGTTGACAAATCACAAAATCACACCTGCGGTACTCTTCTAGCGTCGTCAGCAGCACAAACGGCGTCTGGCACTGAGACACGAGCGTCAGGACCTGCCCCCTCCCCCCCCCCAACACACACACCCTGAAACAACACTGGTTCACTGATAAGATTGAGAAATCGCCAACGCACCTGCGGTACTCCTCTAGCGTTGTCAGTAGCAAAAACGGCGCCTGACACTGGGACACGGGCGCCAGCTTTCCCCCCCCAGCAACAAAATCAACATGGCCTTGCTACTAAATCAACGCCACAAAAGTTGCAGCCGCCACAAAACCTCACCTGCGGTACTCTTTGAGCGTTGTCAGCAGCGCAAACGGCGCCTGGAACTGCGAAACGGGCGTCAGGTATCCGCCCCCCTCAGCTCCCAAACACACACACCCTGAAACAACATGGGTTCACTGATTCGATTGAGGAATCGCCAACGCACCTGCGGTACTCTTCGAGCGTCGTCAGCAGCACAAACGGCGCCTGGCACTGCGACACCAGCGTCAGGTATCCGCCTCCGGGCTTTGCGAGTGGCAGCGCAAAGAGGGGCGACTCCTTGGCGCGTGCCGTGAAGACGGCGTGCTCCTCGCGCGTCATCGTGCTGCCAACCTGGTGTGTGTGTGTGTGTGTGCGCGAGCAGCGGGGGCTCCTTGGCGCGCGCCGTGAAGAGAGCGTACTGCTCGCGCGTCATGATGCTGCCAACCTTGTGTGTGTGTAGGAGAGGGGGGGGCTGTGTGTGTGTGTGTGTGTGTGTGTTGAGGGGGGCTGTGTGTGTGAGTGTATGCGTGTGTGTGTATGTGTGTGTGTGTGTGCGTGTGTGTGTGTGTCCCCCACCCACCATGTTCCCAACCCACCATGTTTTTCGTGTCATCAGAGTGGAACTTGAGCCAGATGTCGGTCACCTCCTCCGGCGTGCAACCGAGCAGCTTCTCGACATCCATGACCTGCGTGGTGTTGGGGTGGCGTGGCAAGAAGGGGCTGTGTTGGCGACTCTGCCATCTTCTGCATGGCGGTACGCAGACCCTGTTTGGCCAGCAAAGGTCTTGTCGATTACCTGGCGATTTAGGCGTGGCAAGGAGGGGCTGGGTTGGGATACAGGGTTGAGGGTTGAGGGCTACTTGCGCACCTTCTTGCTAGCTTCTGTGGGTGTCCCATTCGGATGCTGCTTGTACACACACACGCACACACACACACACACAAACACAAGCGTGCACGCACACGCACGTACGTGCACACACACGCACGCGTGTGAGCACGCACGTCATTGAGGTGCTTGGGGCTCGGAGCTGCGATGCCGTGGAGGCCGCGCTGATGCTGCAGTGCACCAGCGGCAGCTGCTGCGGCGACGGCCAGTGGCGCCAGCGGCTGGTAAGCTCGCTGCTGCGCGTGCAGCCAGCCGGTCTACAGGGGTGGGGGACAGAGGGGTGTGAAGGAGGAGTTTGAGCCCATGCAGCTGCATCCCTGCATGCGTAGTCCATGCACACCCAGCAGAAGACCATGCGCGTGTGCTCTCCCCCCCCGTCTCTTGGCACACGCACTCACCGCATTCCAGGCTAGCCGCTGCAGCAGTGGAACACCACTGCGCGAGGTCATCCCGTCGACTGGAGTGCTGATCAAGATTGATCGCCTATCGCAGTCCAGACCCTGCGCTGACGTTTGTTAGAAGCACCGCACTTGTTAAATCTGATTGCAAGCAACAAATTGAGCCTGTAAAATAAAACACAAAAGTGTGGACTCCCTCTCTTCTGGCGCATCGATTTAAGCACACAGCGGGCGTGTAGCGCCATCGTCGTGTTGGGCACCGACCGAGTAGTTTGCAGGCAGCAGCCATGGTGTCTGTGTCCGCTAGCATTAAGTTGCTCACACGGACGGAGCTCATGCGCCTCGTCAAGGCGGCGCAGCGCGAGAAGATGGCGGGGCCTGACGGAACTTGGTCCCAGTACATCGCGGTGAGCAGGGGCCGATGATGCGCGATGGGGAGGACGCCTTACGCCGCCTTCGTGCGCCGCCGTGTACAATCGGCGATTGTGACATGCGTGCACGCGTGCTCGTGCATCGTGTAGTGCACCAGTGCAGCGTGTCCATTGCACGAAACTAGGTGGCTGCTGTGCCTAGGCGGGCAGCGTGCATGGCATGGCTCACTTGCATGCATGCATGCCATGCACGCCATGCACACGCGCTCCGCTGACCCCCCCCTCCCCCCTGCGTGGCTGCACGCACGCAGGCCAAGGTCCCCAAGCTCAAGTCAAATGACCCGGACAAGCACGCCCGCGACACGCTGCTGGGCTTTGTGGAGGGCCTCGCCGGGCAGGTGCGGTGTGGAAGACTCGGGCAGCAGCCGCACCAGCCGGGGTGGCTGGTTCCCTTCCCCACCATGTTCTCCCCAATGCTGTGCTGGGCTGTGCTGGGCTGTGCTGGGCTGTGCTGGGCTGCGCTGCTGCAGCACTGCGGAGAACATGGTGGGGGTAGGGAAGGGATGTGAAGGGCCTCAATGCAAACCGCTGGTGTATATAGAGAAGGAACGTGGTTAACTTCACACACGCACACACACACACACACACACTCCCTAAAAATCCATCCCTCCCTCCCACATGCAAGCACACACACATACACACACACACACACATGCGTACACACACACACACTCACACTCCACACGTTAACTCAGGAGGAGGCAGAAACACACACATGGACACACGCAGACACACACACGAACGCACGCGCGTGCATGTGCACACACTCATACACACACACACAATCCTCCCACACACGCACATGCATCTCTTCTTCCCTCCCACATGCACACACACACACACGCACACACACAACACACACACACACACACACTCCACACACAAACACAGGAGGAGGCAGATGGCAGCGAGGCGAGCGGAAGCGAGCCTGACGACAGCGACGACGAAGAGGAGCCGAGCGCCAAGAAGGCAAAGCCCGGCGGAGGTGGGGGCGCTGGTCTAGGGCTTGGGGGTTCAGGGCTTAAGGGTTTAGGACTTGGGGCTTAGGGCTTAGGACACTGGGGCTTGGGGCTTAGGGCTTAGGGCTTAGCTCACAGGGTTGACGTTGAACGGGTATGTACAACGCTTTTCACCTCAATTTCGTTTGCATGGCACAGGAGCTGTGGTTGGTCGAATGGGACGGGAGGCTGCTGCTCGGACGGCTTATAGTTCAGGCTATCTGCTGGTGGCCTTGGATGTTTGAATTTCGAATCCTGGCGGTTACAGCGGGCGCCTAAAGTTGGCTTTTGCAGGCAAGTCCCGATTTTGGTCAACTTGAATTGTCCAAAGACTGGAACCGTGGAGGGCTGCCACGTGTCAAGCCACAGAAGGACCTGGAACAGCGGACACAGATGCAGTGCACTGAGGTCAGCATGCTCAATCAGGGCCGCCACCCACCCCGCATTCTGCTCAACAAGGGCGGCCAGCGGCCACGCCGTGTTTTGGGGGCGCTGGTGCTGCCGTGCGCATGGTGCTGCAGGTGCCCGCGTCTTGAGCCTGCCAACTGAGCCTGCCAACAGCATAAACTACTCCTGCCAACCAACCCGTGCTCATGGCGCTGCAGGTGCCCGAGTCTTTAGCCTGCCAAAAACCATCAACTGAGCCTTCCAACAACCATCAACTGAGCCAGCCAACAACCATCAACTACGCCTGCCAACAACCATCTCCACTGAGCCTGCCAACAACCATCAGCTGAGCCTACCAACCACCAACCCGTGCTCATGGTGCTGAACGTGCCCGAGCCTGCCAACAACCATCAACTGGGCTTGCCAACAACCATCATAACTGAGGCTGCCAACAACCATCAGCTGATCGTACCAACAACCATCAACTGAGCCTGCCAACAACCATCAACTGAGCCTGCCGACGACCATCAACTGAGCATGCCAACAACCATCATCTGAGCCTGCCAACAACCATCACCTGGCCCTGCCAAAAACCATGAACTGAGCCTGTCAACCTGTCAACGCCCCCCACCACACCACACAGTCGCCGGCGCCAAGCCGCTCAAGGGAAGGAAGTCGCGGCGACCGATCACGCGCATGGCGCGCTGGGTGCTGTGGCTGCGTGCGTCAAGCAGGTGCGGGTTGTTGCTGTCCTTGTTATTGACGTGTGGCGTTGGGTGGTCTCAGTGAGTTGGGCGCCGCGAGTGAGGCACGCCCGGTCACACGCATGGCGCACTGCCTGCTGCGGCTGCGCGCGTCAAGCAGGTGCGGGTTGTCGTGAGGGTTTCTGCCTCGGCCGTCACACGGTCGGAGTCACGCCCGCAGCAGCAGCGGACGCCAGCAGCAGACCTAAGCCCCAAACCACGAAACCCACAACCTGCCCCGCAGGACAAAGCCCGGCGCGGCCGCCACTGCCGCTGCCACTGGCGGCGACGCGCCCACAGCAGACGCCAGAAGCATCGCGGTCCTAAACCCTAAACCCTCAACCCTTGACCCGCAACCCGCAACCCGCCCCGCAGGACAAAGCCCGGCGCGGCCGCCGCCGCAGCCGGCTGCGGACGTCACCAGCAGCAGACCTAAATCTTTGACCCTGAACCCACAACCCGCAACCCTTAGCTGTAAACCCGAAGCCTGCCCCGCAGGACAAAGCCCGGCGCGGCCACCGCCGCTGCGGACGCCACCAGCAGCAGACCTAAACCCTATACCCTGAACCCACAACCCGCAACCTTTAGCTGTAAAACCGAAACCCGCCCCGCAGGACAAAGCCCGGCGCGGCCGCCGCCGCCGCAGCTGCGCCCGCCACCAGCATCAGGCCTGAACCCTGAACCCTGAACCCACAACCCTTGACACGCAACCTGTCATCCGAACCCCGCCCCGCAGGACCAAGTCCGCCGCCGCCGCCACAACTGCGGCTGGCTGCAACACGCCCGCAGCGGATGCCAGCAGCTGCGGGCCTAAACCCTCAACCCGTGTCCCACAACCCTTGACCCGCAACCTGTTGCCTTAAACCCGCCACGCAGGACAAAGCCCGGCGCGGCCGCCGCCGCTGCCCCAGCCGCTGGCGGCGACGCGCCTGCAGCGGATGCCGGCAGCAGCGGGAAGCAGGGAGCGGGTGGGAAGGGAGGAGCGGGCGAGGCGGACAGCCCCGCGTCGCGGTGCTGGACGCTCATCGACAAGACGCGCGGGCACGAGCGGTGCGTGCGGTGGAGCAGTGGGGCGCATGCGGACACATGCGTGCATGTGCATGTACACGCACACACGTGCGCGTGTGTTACAGTTACAGTTACAGTTACAGTTACATGGCATTCCAGCTAAGACAACACTAGTCCTAGTGCCACCGCCCTGTGAAGGACGATAGCCACCAGCCGGTTACCTGCCGTCTAGACTACCGCTCCCGCCGGCTAGTTTAGACCCAAACAAGTCCCTGAGGGACATGTCTGGCAAGGAGCGTATAGGAAAGGACCGTCCTCCTCCTGGCCTTTGAGGCCAACCACGCCGGCTGTGCCGACTGGCGGCGCTGAAGCAGAGAAGTCCCCGCCTGGCATGGTGCATGGTTGTCCAACTCCATGCATGGGGCTCTGCCTGCGCCCCATGCGTCATGCATGGCCAGGTCCCACCCTCCAGGGGGGCCTGGGCAAACAGAGTCGTCATGGCAGGCTGCCTGAAGACCAATGCCGACGCCAGTCACCGGCAGACGAGTGCCCCCGAGGGTGAGCGCGGTGACAAACGCTGCGATGGTGAAGCGGATAAACTCTGTTGTTGCCTCGGCGGTCACCACCGCTGAAGCCCTGATGGTAGCTCGCCCCCACGAGCAGCCATCTTGACCGATGTCCAGCATGCATTGACGGGCGCCAGCTCCTCCGCTCGTCGATCAACTCGTCGAGATCGGTGCCGCATGGCGTCCTGCATGGGGGAGGATAAGGGCCGTCTCCCAGCACGGGCCGCGGCAGCGCCGCGGCTACTCGCCAAGCCATGACAGCGCCGGGCAAGCCGCTCCTATAGTTTCCACCGAGGGACAGTCTAGCAGGAGCCAGGCCAGTCGTTTTTTATCCCGCTCGTCAGCGGCACGGAGATCCTAGTCACCAGCAGCGCCGCATTGCTGGGTCCAGGGCCCGGCGACGAGAACGCGCCTCCGTTAATCGAGCGTGTGCGCGTGTGCGTGTGCGTGTGCGCGTGTGCACTCACTCAAATCACTCACTCCTTCTCTCACAACACACTCTCTCTCTCTCGCATACATACTCTCTCCCTCTCTTCCTCTCTGCCTTTTTCACCCTCTCTCCCTCTCGCTCTCTTTCACACTCTCTTTCTCGCTCTCTTTCTCGCTCTTTCTCTCACGCTCTCACTCTCTCGCATACATACTCTCTCCCTCTCTTCCTCTCTGCCTTTTTCACCCTCTCTCCCTCTCGCTCTCTTTCACACTCTCTTTCTCGCTCTCTTTCTCGCTCTTTCTCTCACGCTCTCACTCTCTCACTCTCTCACTCTCTCTCTCACTCTCTCACTCTTTCCTCACCTCTGTCACTTTCTCACACTCCCACTCACTCCCACAGGGCCTTCAAGCAGTATGACCTCCCGTCCTATCTAGCCGGCTGGGCATGGGTCAAGCCGGCTGAGCCGCGCGCGGGCACCGTACCGCGCATGTATGCGCTTGATTGCGAGATGGTTCAGACGGACCGCGAGGTGTGTGTGCGGGGCGGGTCGGGGAGAAAGAGAGAGAAGAGAGAGAGAGAGAGAGAGAGAGAGAGAGAGAGAGAGAGAAAACGAAGAGAGAGAGATGTAGGGCTCAGGGGCTGCGTGCGCATGCTGCACGGCGTGCGCCACGTACTCTCTTCCTCTACCTTGACTCTCACTCTCACGCTACAACTCCCCCACTCTCTCACGCTCTCACGCTCTCACTCCCTCACTCTCACTCTCACTCTCTCGCTCACTTCCTTATCCAGGACTCTGCGCTCATGGGGCTGTGCCTGGTCGAACAGAGCGTCCCACTCTCTCACTCTGTCACTCTCTCACTCCCTCACTCTCCCACTCTCTCACTCTTCCGCTCTCTCGCTCCCGCACGTCCTCACTCCCACTGTCACTCTCTCGCTCTCTCCCTCATCCAGGACTCTGCGCTTATGGGGCTGTGCCTGGTAGACGAGAGCGGCAACGCCGTCTTCAAGGCGCTCGTGAAGCCGCGCGGCACGGTGATCGACTACCGGACCAGCATTACCGGGCTGAGTGCTGAGGACATGGAGGTGGGTTGTTAGTGGTGATTGTGGTTGTTGTTGTGGTGGTGGTGGTGGTGGTGGTGGTTGGGGATTGTGGTTTTGTTGGTTGTGGTTGCGGTGGCGGTTGCGGCATGGTGACTGATTACCGGACCAGCATTGCAGGGCTCAGTGCTGAGGACATGGAGGTGGGTTGTTAGTGGTTATTGCTGTTGTTGTTGTTGTGGTGGTGGTGGTGGTGGTGGTGATGGTATTTTCAGTGTTTGTGGTGGTAATGGTGGTTAGTTGTGGTGGTTACTGGTTGGTGGTTGGTGGTGATTGCAATGGCGGTTGCGGCACAGCGACTGGATACCGGACCAGCATTACAGGGCTCAGTGCTGAGGACATGGAGGTGGGTTGTTGTTGTTGTTGTTGAGGTAGGTTGTTGTTGTTGTTGCTGTTGTTTTTGTTGTTGTTGGTGGTATTTGTAGTGCTGGTGGTGGAGGTGGTGGTTGGTTGTGGTGGTTTGTGTACCAGCTTTTGCTCTTGTTAATGAGCGGAGCTGGCTGACTGCACTGATGTGCTGAATGGTTGGATTGACTGCTTGGATCGTATCGCTCGCCCGCACAGGTACGAATCCAGGATGAGGACAAATGGGAAACGGCTTGTTAAGAGGGCTCTGGAGTACACACTTCTAGAGCTACAGCTTCATACACAAACCCAAATTTTCTACTTCATTACACTACGTTTCATTACGTTGAAAATTAAAGCTTGATGGTTGGTGGTTGGTGGTGCTTGTAAAGCCGCGCGACACGGTGACTGACTACCGGACCAGCATTACCGGGCTCAGTGCAGAGGACATGGAGGTGGGTTGTTTGTGGTGGTTGTGGTGGTTGTGATGGTGGTGGTTGTTGTTGAGGATTGTGGTTGTGGTGTACATGTGTTTGTGTTGGTTGTGGGTGCGGCAATGTGATCGACTACCGGACCAGCATTACAGGGATCAGCGCTGAGGACATGGATGTGGGTTGTTGTGGTGAACACACACACACACACACACACACACACACACACACACACGCACGCACGCTCGCACACATGCACATGCATGCACACACACACATGCATGCACACACTCATGCACATGCACACCCACACCCACACACCACACACCCACCCACACACACACCCACACACACACCCAGGGCGTCATGCTGCGCCGCGCCGGCGCACGCAAGGCGATCAAGAAGCTGCTGTCAGAGGACAGGGGCGCGATCCTCGTCGGCCACTCGCTGCACAACGATCTCGCGTCGCTCAGGTGAGCTCAAGCCCCTCTTAACCCTTAACCACAAACCCTGAACCCCAAGCCACCTTACCCTGGGCAAATGGTGGTGTTCAATGAGGGGTGTGATCCTGGTCGGCCACTCGTGGCACAACGATCTCGCGTGGCTCATGTAGCAAGTAACACGGGGTTTCCAGCTAAGCAGGCTACTCTTCTACTAGGTGAGCTAAAACCCCGAACCCGAAAACCTGGACCCTCAACGCTAAGCCCTAAGCCCTCTTGACCCACAACCCTAGTGGACGACTGGCGAATCTCAAAGACGGGCGCGGTCCTCGTCGGCCACTCGCTGCACAACGACCCCGCGCCGCTGAGGTGAGCTAAAACCTGGAACCCTATTCATCCGGCTCATACCACAACCCTCATAACACAACACCCCCTTGCACCCACCCGTTGCTCCGGTGCGCTGCTGTGCTCCCCTTGCTGCTACCCATGTATCTAGAGCCCATGGCTCTACGGGCCCATAGAGCCTATATCTACAGCCCATATCTAGATGGCTCCTACGGCCCCGTTCACTCCTTCTGACAATCGCCACTCAATGCTTCTGGCAATGCACCGCTAGCGCCGCAGACTCAATCCCTGCGCGGCCATCGACACTGCGCTGCTGTGCTCGTTCGTACGACGGCCTCTCCCCCCTGCGGCCATCCACACGCACGCCGCCACTCACTCCTTCTGACAATACCCACTCACTGCTTCTGGCAATGCACACTCACTCCTTCTGGCAATGCACACTCACTCCTTCTGGCAATGCCCACTCACTGCTTCTGGCAATGCACAGCCAATAGGATTGGCAATGCAGGCTCTACCACCGCGCGATCATGGCGCTGCTCCTGCAAGGGCCTGTCCTCCCTCCTTGATATCCACATCCATAACGCAACACCCCCATTCACCCACACCGCCAATCGATGCAGGCTCGACCACCGCGCCATCGTGGACACCGCGTTGCTGTGCCCCCACTAGGGCCTTTCCCCTGCTGTTCTCCATCCATCATGCAACAGCCACACTCACCCATGCACCCATTCATTCCGCCCATGCAGGCTCGACCACCGCGCCATCGTGGACACCGCGCTGCTGTGCTCGTACAAGGGCCTCCCAAGCGCAGCGCCCAGCCTCAAGGACCTCGCCAAGTAGGTTTTGGGGCTCTCAGGGATTGCCCTTTTCAGGCCTTTTAATTGCTCTTCCACAGTCACTTGACTCAGCTCCGGCGGTGTACTGCTGTGATCAGCAAAACAGGGAATCACCGTGGGCTTGAAACCTAGGTTTCAGGGCCTGGTCGAGGTTTTAAAACCTCCAGGTATTCCACGCGAAGGCCCCCAAGCGCGGTGCCCAGGACCTCACAGGCCTCGCCAAGTAGGTTTTAAAACCTAAGATCCCCCCCCCAAACCTTCTTTTAGGTTTGAAAAAAACCACATACAGGTCAAGCGCGCATGGGGCGCGCTGATCGCGCTGCCCAAGGAGCTCGCCCAGTAGGGTTCCGGTTTTAAAACCTACAGGTGTCAACAACGGGTTTCAACTCGCAGGGCCCACGTTGGGACGGGGGTCGAGGAGAACGCCGCGCCGAGTGCCAACTTTTTTTTTATGGATTAAACCATAAAGGCTTTCCACGCAGGGCCTCCCAAGCGCAGCGTCCAGCCTCAAGGACCTCGCAAAGTAGTTTTTCGGTTTTAAAACCCACAGGTTTCAACCACGAGTTTCAACACGCAGGGCCCATGTAGGAGCGGGGATCAAGGGAATCGCCGCGCGGAGTACCACCCGGGGTTTTATGGATAGGAAAATCAAGGTTTTCCTAGATTTTTCCTTGACGTTTTCCTTGACATTTTCCTTTTGAAAACGTTTGAAACCATCCTTGAAACGTTTTCCTTGACGTTTTCCTCGACGCGGGGCCTCCCAAGCGCAGCGTCCAGCCCCAAGGACCTCCCCACGTAGGTTTTGGGGGCTTCAAGGCCGCTTGACGGTTTAAAACCTGCATACAGGGTTACCACACGTAATGGCGACATGTAAGGGCGTGGGCTGAGAAAACCAAGCACAGCGCCCAGCTTCAAGGACCTCGCCAAGTAGGGTTCAGGGCTTAAAACCGTCCACAGACCTGTGGAAGGTTTTATTACCTGTAATCCTGGATTTTACCACATACAGGTCTTAACACACCGGGGTCCCAAACGCCAATGACACAAACACACACACACACACACACACTCTCACACACACACGCGCGCGCACAAGCACAGGCACTTTATGTCCAAAGATATGCGCTCCGGCGGCAAGGGGGTCCCCACACTCACTCTCACACACACACACACACACACACACACATGCCCACACGCACAGGCACTTCCTGTCCAAGGACATGCGCTCCGGCGGCGAGGGGGTTCACGACTCGTTTGAGGACGCTGCGATGACGATGGCAATTGTACAGCACATCCTGGACAGCGGGTGCGTGTGAGTGTGTGTGTGTGTGTGTGTGTGCGCGGACGGCCTCATGAAACACTTGGTTGGTTGGTTGGTTGGTTGTGTACGTGCGTCCATTGTTGCCAGCCTGAATCCCTCACACACCACGTACACACACACATGCTCACACACACACACACAACACACACACACACACACACACACGCACACACACGCACATGCACGCGCAGGTGCCCCACGCAAGACCTGCCCCCGCCCGACCTCAAGGTCCTCTCTTTCTGCACTCCATCCCTCCCGCCTCTTTATCTCGCTTCTTCATACCTTTTGTTTCTTCAACCCCTGCCCGCACACACACACACACACACATGCACGCACGCACACACACACACACGCACACGCAGGTGCCCCACGCAGGACCTGCCCCCACCCGACCTCAAGGTCCCCAAGGAGGACCTCTGCAAGCTGCTCGTGCACTCTATCCCAATTGGCACGACGGAGGACGACCTGCGCGCGCTGTTCCTCGGGGGCGGCGGCGCGCGCGTTGGTGGCGGTGGGTTTGCATTCTACTTTCCATCTTTACGGTTTAGGAGCCTAAAGGGGCCGGTAACCCAGCCCTGGGTTACCGCTTTAAGGTTGATGGCTTATTATGGCTTCTTATGGCTTAGGTGTTAGGCACGACGGAAGACGACCGCACGCGCGGTTCCTCGGGAGCAAGAGCGGCGGCGCGCGCGCTGGGTTTTCGTTTTACAGGGTTTCGACTCTAGAGTCTATGGTCTCCTCATCGTTCCTCACTCCTCACTCCTCATGCCTCGCTCCTGGCTCCTCGCCCGTAGGCGGTGCGGCGGCGGCGACAGCGGCGACGGCGGTGGAGGCAACGGCGGTCGAGGCGGCGTCGGCGGCGCCCGCGAAGGCTGCCGCCGGCGCTGCTGCTGCGGCTGCTGCCAGCGACAGCGACGATGACAGCAGCTCCAGCAGCAGCAGCAGCAGCAGCTCCAGCAGTAGCAGCAGCAGCAGCAGCAGCTCCAGCAGCAGCTCGAGCTCGTCCGACTCTGGCAGTGACTCCGACGACAAAGCTGGCGGCAAGAAGGGCAAGCCCAGCGGCGCAGCGGCCGGCGCGAAGCGCAAGCGCGACGGCAGCGCCGCCGCCGACGCCGCAGCAGCTGCGGCAGCGGCAGCGCTGGTCAGCAGCCCTCCCGCGGCCTCAGCTAAGGCAGCCAAGGGGGCCAAGGCGGCAGCGGCTGGTGACGCGGCAGCGGCCAAGTCGCCGAAGCTGCCCCCGGTGCGTTTGGGGTTCAGGGTTCAGGGCCTAGGAGCCTCCTCCTAGGGCCAAGGGGGCTCGTCCAAGGAGGCTCCTCCGGAGGCCTTGGGTTAGGGTTTATGCAGCTAACAGCGTGCCCGCCAAGCCGCACTCAGTGGGTTGGCGGGACCTTCCTCTTAACCCTCACCACCGATTCCGTGCCTGCCCCACCCGCCGGCGCCGCCCGCCCGAACTCACCTGTGCCCTGCCCTGCCTTTGCCCATTGTTCCATCCCGCCAGGTGTTTGATTCCGTGGAGGGCGACATTGCGGACCGCAAGGTGCTGCTGGTGTTCAGCAACGCGGCGGTTGCAAACGCAGGGTTCGCGGTGAGGCTGCCTCTCTAGTATCTCCCCTCTTCTCTCTTTTCTCTGCGTTCTCTCTCCTCTCTCTCCCTCTCTTCATCTATCTCTCTCTCTCTCTCTCACGCTTCTCTCTCTATTGTCTTCCCTCTTCTCTCTCTCTCGTCTTCTCTTGTGATGGCTGTGCTGTGCTGTGCTGTGTGGCCGTGCTTTGCTTTTCTCGTGTGCCGCAAGGTGCTGCTGGTGTTCAGCAACGCGGCGGTCGCAAACGCAGGGTTCGCGGTGAGGCTGTGCTGTGGCCACGAGGTGCCATTTTGTTGTGCTGCGCTATGCTGCGCTATGCTTGATTGCTGTGCTGTGTTCTCGCGTGCCGTGCTGTGCTGCTGGTGTTCAGCAACGCGGCGGTCGCGAATGCAGGGTTCGCGGTGCGTGCCTCCTCTCTCTAGTTTTTTCCCTCTTCTCTCTCTTCTCTCTGCGTTCTCTCTTCTCTCTCCCTTTCTTCTTCTCTCTCTCTCTCTCTCTCTCTCACGCTTCTCTCTCTATTGTCTTCCCTCTTCTCTCTCTCTCCCTGTCTGCTCTTGTGATGGCTGTGCTGTGCTGTGCCGTGTGCTGTGCTGTGCTGTGCTGTGCTGTGCTGTGCTGTGCTGTGCTGTGCTCCCTGTCTTCTCTTGTGATGGCTGTGCTGTGCTGTGCCGTGTGCTGTGCTGTGCCGTTGTATTGCGTGCCGTGCTGTGCTGCTGGTGTTCAGCAATGCAGCGGTCGCAAACGCAGGGTTCGCGGTGAGGCTGTGCTGTGGCCACGAGGTGCCATTTTGTCGTGCTGCGCTATGCTTGATTGCTGTGCTGTGTTCTCGCGTGCCGTGCTGTGCTGCTGGTGTTCAGCAACGCGGCGGTCGCAAACGCAGGGTTCGCGGTGAGGCTGTGCTGTGGCCACGAGGTGCCATTTTGTCGTGCTGCGCTATGCTTGATTGCTGTGCTGTGTTCTCGCGTGCCGTGCTGTGCTGCTGGTGTTCAGCAACGCGGCGGTCGCGAATGCAGGGTTCGCGGTGCGTGCCTCCTCTCTCTAGTTTTTTCCCTCTTCTCTCTGCGTTCTCTCTTCTCTCCCTTTCTTCATGTCTCCCTCTCTCTCTCTCTCTCTCACTCTCTCTCACACGCTTCTCTCTCTATTGTCTTCCCTCTTCTCTCTCTCTCCCTGTCTTCTCTTGTGGTGGCTGTGCTGTGCTGTGCCGTGTGCTGTGCTGTGCTGTGCTGTGCTGTGCTCCCCGTCTTCTCTTGTGATGGCTGTGCTGTGCTGTGCCGTGTGCTGTGCTGTGCCGTTGTATTGCGTGCCGTGCTGTGCTGCTGGTGTTCAGCAACGCAGCGGTCGCAAACGCAGGGTTCGCGGTGAGGCTGTGCTGTGGCCACGAGGTGCCATTTTGTCGTGCTGCGCTATGCTTGATTGCTGTGCTGTGTTCTCGCGTGCCGTGCTGTGCTGCTGGTGTTCAGCAACGCGGCGGTCGCGAATGCAGGGTTCGCGGTGCGTGCCTCCTCTCTCTAGTTTCTCCACTCTTCTCTCTCTTCTCTCTGCGTTCTCTCTTCTCTCTCCCTTTCTTCTTATCTCTCTCGCCCTCTCTCTCACTCTCTCTCTCACGCTTCTCTCTCTATTGTCTTCCCTCTTCTCTCTCTCTCCCTGTCTTCTCTTGTGATGGCTGTGCTGTGCTGTGCCGTGTGCTGTGCTGTGCTGTGCTGTGCTGTGCCGTGTGCTGTGCTGTGCCGTTGTATCGCGTGCCGTGTGCTGTGCTGTGCCGTTGTATCGTGTGCCGTGCTGTGCTGCTGGTGTTCAGCAACGCAGCGGTCGCAAACGCAGGGGTCGACCGCGGTGAGGCTGCCTCGTGCGTGATGTGTGCGTGTGCTGTGCCGTGTGCTGCGCTGTGCTTGAGCTTGCGCTTGTGCTCGTTAACTGTGCTGCTGTTGGTGCTTAGGAACCCAACCCTAAGCCCCAATCCTCTAAGCCCTTAACCCTAAACCCTAACATGTGTTAGGATTTAAAACTCTAAACCCTAAGCCCGTGACCCTAAACCCAAACGTCGGTCTGAACCGTGTGGTCCGCGGGTTCACTGCGCGTACGGTTTCTTGTGATTGTTACACACACACACACATATATATACACACACACATATACACACACACACACACACATATACACACACACACACACAAACCATAGCCACGCTTTGCCTTGGCCCCTTGGCTTTACCTCAGCCCCACCCACCCACTACGACCCACCTACCGCCACCCTTCCAGATCCTGTGTGGCATGGAGGGAGCACCGACTCCCTCCGACGCGCCATAACGACCGTGCCTCTACCCTGATCCTGGATCCTGCTCCTGGACCCTGATGCTGGACTCTGATCCCCCAGATCCTTGGCGGAACCACTGATCCACCCCCTCTTGTTGGCTTTCCATTGCACAGATCTGGGGGGCACCGTCTCCTCCAACATTCCACAACGGCTTGTGCCTCTCTACCCCGCCCCCCCAGCTCCAAGAATCACTCACCCCGCTCTCCCACCCACCCACCCTTCCAGATCCTGTCTGGCATTGAGGGGACCGACTCCCTGGGGCGTGCGACCAAGACAGTTTCCCTCGGAAAGGGGCGCGGCGCGGTGCGCGTGCGCAAGATGGCGTGCCACAACGGGGCTGTCTTTGGGCGCGATAAGAAGGCCGAGGCGGCATTGAAGCTGAAGAGGAAGCTGGGTAAGAGGAGTGTGTGTGTGTGTGTGTGTATGTGTGTGCGCGTGTGTGTGCGCGTGTGTGTGTGTATGTGTGTGTGAGCGTGCGCGTGCGAAAGATGGCGTGCCACAACGGCACTGTGCACGACAAGAAGGCGGAAGCGGCGTTGAAGCTGAAGAGGAAGCTGGGTAAGAGGCAACGAGCGTGTGTGTGTGTGTGCGCGCGTCTTTGTGTGTGTGTGTGTGTGCGTGTGCGTGCGTGCGTGCGTGCGCGCGCAAGATGGCGTGCCACAACGGCGCTGTGTTTGGGCGTTGAAGCTGAAAAGGAAGCTGGGTAAGAGGAGTGTGTGTATGTGTGTGTGTACGTGTGTGTGTGTGTGTGTTGTGTGTTGTGTGTGTGTGTGTGCGTGCGTGTGTGCGTGCTCAAGATAGCGTGCCACAACGGCGCTGTGATAAAGGCGTAAGCCAAAGCCGAATGCCAACCACCAGCAGAGGCACCGTCGGAGGGGTACTACATCTCGCCTCCCCCCCCCCCTATCTAGTGCCTTGCATTTGTTTCAAGCAATATCAACAACAACGAGCTGCGCCCCCCCATGCCAGCTGTTGTCAAAAATGTTGCGAGAGTGACGAGCCCCATTAAAAGTGCCGAATGCCAACCACCAGCAGAGGCACCGTTAGAGGGGTACTACATCTCGCCTCCCCCCCCCCCCCATACGGCCTTGCATTTGTTGCAAGCAATATCAACAACAACGAGCTGCGCCTTCCCATGCCAGCTGTTGTAAAAAATGTTGCGAGAGTGACGAGCCCCATTAAAAGTGCCGAATGCAAACCACCAGCAGAGGCACCGTCGGAGGGGTACAACATCTCGTCTCCCCCCCCCCTATCTAGTGCCTTGCATTTGTTTCAAGCAATATCAACAACAACGAGCTGCGCCCCCCCATGCCAGCTGTTGTAAAAAATGTTGCGAGAGTGACGAGCCCCATTAAAAGTGCCGAATGCAAACCACCAGCAGAGGCACCGTCGGAGGGGTACGACATTTCGTCCCCCCCCCCCCCTATCTAGTGCCTTGCATTTGTTGCAAGCAATATCAACAACAGCGAGCTGCGCCCCCCCCATGCCAGCTGTTGTCAAAAATGTTGCGAGAGTGACGAGCCCCATTAAAAGTGCCGAATGCAAACCACCAGCAGAGGCACCGTCGGAGGGGTACGACATTTCGTCTCCCCCCCCCCTATCTAGTGCCTTGCATTTGTTGCAAGCAATATCAACAACAGCGAGCTGCGCCCCCCCCATGCCAGCTGTTGTAAAAAATGTTGCGAGAGCAACGAGCCCCATTAAAAGTGCCGAATGCAAACCACCAGCAGAGGCACCGTTGGAGGGGTACGACATCTCCCCTTTCCCCACCCCGTCACTGCCCATGTACCTTGCCTGGCACATGTGCAAACACACACACACACATTTGCTCAAACGCGCTCACACATACATACAGATTGATGACAGAGATTGTTGCATATAACTATGTACAACAGACCCAGATAAAGGCTGTTTGGGGCCAACACACACACACACACACACACACGCACACACACACACACACGTGTGCGTGCTTCATACACATTCGTGCACACGCACGCACACACACACACACACACACGCACGCATACACGCAGGTGTCATCAAGGAGCAGAAGCGCGCCACCGCCCTGCGGAAGCGCCAGGAGAAGTTGGTGAGCGTGTTTAGCATGCATGCCCGCGTTTTCTCCCGCACAGCGCTCGCCTCCGCCGCGCACGGTGCTTCTTCAGTTGGGCAGTAGACCGCCATGGGCGGTTTTCCGGCTGAATTGTTTTTTTTTAGGGCTTACCGCCAGTTTATTGCCCGATTTGTAGGGTCAACCCCCCGTTTTTTGTGTTTTTCGTTTTTTTTCGGGGGCGCAGCCCCTGGCCGTTGGTGGCCGGACTGCTAGACTGAATTATTTGAAATTGAAGAAGCACTGGCCGCACGCTTTTGCTGCAATGGTGCTCGTGTGCAAAGGGCCTGTTCGTTTGTTGGGTGCGCAGGCTTGAGTTCCTAGATTGGCCGCTCGCCGCGCTCTGCTCAACTCTCGCTTCCTTCCGCCGCGCTCACACGCTGTTGCTGCGATGGTGCTCGTTTGCAAAAGGGCCTGTTTGTTTGTTGGGTGCGTGGTCATGAATGCCTAGATTGGCCACTCGCCGCGCTCTGCTCAACTCTCGCTTCCGCCGCGCACGCACGCTATTGACGCGATGGTGCTCGTGTGCAAAAGGGCCTGTCTGTTTGTTGGGTGCGCGGTCATGAATGCCGCGCTCTGCTCAACTCTCGGTTCCGCCGCGCACGCACGCTTTTACTGCGATCATGATCAGTTGCAAAGGCAGTGCAAAGGGCCTTGGTTCTTGGGTTTTACAATCCGTCGGGCACCTTTGTTGGCGCATGAGACCCTAGGAAAGGTGCCGGCAGCTGGCGAGCTGTGGGTGTGCGTCATGAATGCCTAACTTGCCTAGTTTTTGCCCAGTTTTTTGCAGGCTAGGCCTAGTTTGCCTAGTTTTTGCCTAGTTTCCCTAGTTTCGCCGCGCTTCACATCTCCACGTCTCTGCACACAGGCCCTGAAGTCCAAGCGCAAGGCGAGCATGGAGTGCCCCCCCCCCCCCCGCACACACGCACACGCACACACGCAGGCATGCACTCACATACACACACACACACACACACACACGTACACGCACGCACCTGCACATGACCTCAAGTCCAAGTGCAAGGCCATCTCGGATCGCCGCCCCCCCCCTTCACACACACACACACACGCGCGCACACACACACACACCCCTGCACAGGACCTCAAGTCCAAGTGCAAGGCGAGCATGGAGCGCCGCCCCCCCCCTCCACACGCACACACACACTCACACACACACGCACACACACACACACACACACGCACGCACACACCTGCACATGACCTCAAGTCCAAGTGCAAGGCGATCTCGGAGCGCCGCCTCCCCCCCCCTCCACACACACACACACACATACACACACACACACGCACACACCTGCACAGGACCACAAGACCAAGTGCAAGGCGAGCATGGAGCGCCACCCCCCCCCCTCCACACGCACACCCACACACCCACACGCACGCACGCACCTGCACAGGACCTCAAGTCCAAGCGCAAGGCGATCTCGGAGCGCGCGGCCGAGGCGTACGCGCTCGCCAATCCTGGGAAGCCGATCAAGAAGAAAGACAAGGTGACACAGAGAGAGAGAGATAAAAGAGAGAGAGACACAGAGAGAGGGGGAGAGAGAGGGACAGACCGAGAGAGCCAGGTCGTTGCAGAGAACTCTGAATGGCAGACCCAGACCAGCTGTATCTGGTCATCATGGACTCCGCTCTAAGGCGGGTGACCAACCGTGCGCCAGGGTGAAAACCTTATTCACAAAGCCGTGTGGAAAGGCGAGTCGCGTGTCAGTGACGGCTGTTTGTCAATCCGCCTTACCTAGGTCTCGGCAGATTGACTTCCACAGTCGTGGAAACCTTGCTGGATGATCCAAGATGTCCATGAACTCGGGGTGTTTGGAGATGTCGCATTTGAAGTTGGAGAATTGGGTGTTTGCAATGACTGGATTCATCATGTTCATCATGTACTTGACGGTTACAGTTACAGTTGCATCGGCTTTCCAGCAAAGACTACCTTCTAGTCCTAGTACCACCGCCTAGGCCCAAGTCCAGTTCTGGCCCTAACAATAACTTGTGAGGGCCAGCCGGCTGCCTGCCAACGTGTAGTCCCAGAGCAAAAGGAGAGCTATTGCGCGACGCCTCCAAAATAGGTCTGAACTGCTGCCAGGGGATAGGGGGTCAAGTAGCGCTTGCCAATTTACTTGACCGCTGAGGCGGAGGGGCCGGCGCCCGAGGGGCACCCTATCCTGAGCACGCACAAACGCCATGTCCGAAAAAGTCCAATCAGAACGAGTGCCACTAATTTCTACTTGACGGAGTGGGCGAATAAGTCATCGGCGACGAGCCGGTAGGATGTGCTGGCGCCGTCCTGCACGCCGCCCTGCACACGAAGAACGACCACGGCGCGCGCGTGCCGAACCCCTCGCCTCACACACACACACACACACACCTGCACCTTACCTCTCTCTCTCACACACTAATACGCCATTAAAGGCGTCCAACAAGACTGTAAAATCGACCACACACACACACACACGCACACACACACGCACGCACGCACACACACACTCGCAGAAGGACAAGAAGGAGAAGAAGGAGAAGGTGGCCAAGCCGAGCAAGGCCGCAAGGGCGGTCGCAAGGGCGGCCAAGGCGGCAAAGGCGAGCGAGGCGCCGGCGGCGGCCGCAAAGCCGGCCGGGCAGTACGTGCCGAAGGGTGCCAAGAAGGGGGCTGGCAAGAAGGCCAAGACGGCGAAGGCTTGAGGCGGGTGGCGCTGGGCGAGGCCCAGGCTGAGGCTGGGCGGCTTTTACGTGCGCCCACGCTCTTTACAGTGTTGGGGTTCCCTACCACCAACAGCCAGCCATCTCAGTAAGGTTCTCGGGTCATATGCGCAGAGCACGGTCTTATACGCCTTAAGAGGTGTCCCTAACTGTAACATCTATCATCATCATTTACTTGTTGGCAAGAGATGTGTGCGTGCAAAGTGCTTGAGCAAGCAGGCCTGGAATTGAGATGGGCGATGTTTTATTCGGCAATAACCACCCAAGAGCGAGCATGCGATTCAACCACCGGCCTGTCTTCCTCCGGTCTTCTGTTGTTAGACCGACGGAAGAAGCTCCTGTGTTCTGGATGAGCCAAAAACACTAGCAGGTTTTACAAAAACACTAGCACCACCACCACCACCACCGCCTGTTCAGTTGTGGGCCAACGAGGACGCCGCCTGTCGGAACAGTGCCGCCTGTGCGTCAACAAGCTGCAAAACTCAGTACTGTCGGCAACCGCCAGCATCAGCACCAGTCGAGATGGAGTGAGCAACAGAGCCTCCCCCATACACAAACGCCACTGCCTGTTCAGTAGTGGGTCATCGAGGACGCCGCCTCGCGGAACTGTGCCGCCCGTGCGTCAGCAACCTCAACACTCAGCCCCAACGACCCTGCACCACCAACCCAGATCTGCCCCAGACCATTAGAGAGGAAGAGAGTAACAGGGCACGTGCACGTCCAACGCGCCCCCGCACAAACGCCACCGCCTGATCAATCGTGGGTCAACGAGGACACCACCACTCGGAACTGTGCCGCCCGTGCGTCAGCAAGCTGCAGCACTCAGTACCGCCAGCACCAGTCGAGAGTGGGAGACAGTGACAGTGACAGCGCCCCCCCCACACGCCACTGCCTGTTCAGTAGTGGGTCAACGAGGACACTGCCTCTCGGTCTGTGCCGCCCGTGCGTCAACAAGCTGCAACACTCAGTACCAACGACCCTGCACCACCACCATCAGAAGAGAGAGGGAGAGAGTGGCAGCGCCCCCTCCTCACACGCCACTGCCTGATCAGTAATGGTGCAACGAGGACGCCGCCTCGCGGAAGAGCTTCTTAGCCGTCATGCGCCCCTCGGGCGTGAGGAGGCTGTGCAGGCCGGATTCGATGAGCCTGCAGTGCGTGTGTGAGTGTGTGTGTGTGTGTGTGTGTGTGTGTGTGATGGCAGATGCCCTTGCAGTGGGATCTGTGTGTGAGAGAGAGTGCCTTCATGCGCCCCTCGGGGGTGGGGAGGCTGTGCAGACAGAAGATTCGACGAGCCTGCAGTGTGTGTTTGTGTGTGTTTGAGTGTGTGCGCGCGCTTGTGTGTGGGGGGGGGAATGCGCTAGCGGTAGGATCTGTATCTCTCTCGTGTGAGAGAGTGCTGTCGATGCGCCCCTCGGGCGTGAGGAGGCTGTGAATGCCGGATTCGATGAGCCTGCAACAGTGTGTGTGAGTGTGTGTGTGTGTGCGCGTGTGTGTGTGATGGCAGATGCCCTAGCGGTGGGATCTGTACATCTCTCTCTGTGTGAGAAAGAGCTGTCGATGTGAGTTCTCGTGCATGAGAATGATGAGCCTACAGTGTGTGTTTGAGTGAGTGTGTGTTTGAGTGAGTGTGCGTGCACGTCTTGTGTGATGCGATGCCCTAGCGGTAAGATCTGTGTGTGAGACAGCGCTGTCGATGCGCCCCTCGGGCGTGAGAAGGCTGCGCAGACCGTATTTGATGAGCCTGCATGTGTGCGTGAGCGTGGAGTGTGTATGTGTTGTGTGTGCGTGTGTGTGTGTGTGAGTGTGTGTGTGTGTGTGTGTGTGTGTGTGTGATGGCAGATGCCGCAGCGGTGGGATCTGTATCTCTCTCGGTGTGTGTGAGATTGCTTGTGCGTGAGGAGGCTGTGCCGGCCGGATTTGATGAGCCTGCAGTGTGTGTGTGTGTGTGTGTGTGCGTGTGTGTGAGTGTGTGAGTGAGTGTGTGTGATGCGATGCCCTAGCTGTGGGATCTGTGTGTGAGCGCTGTCGATGTGCCCCTCGGGCGTGAGGAGGCTGTGCATGCCGGATTCGATGAGCCTGCATGTGTGCGTGAGCGTGGAGTGTGTATGTGTTGTGTGTGTGTGTGTGTGTGTGTGTGTGTGTGTGTGTGTGATGGCAGATGCCGCAGCGGTGGGATCTGTATCTCTGTGTGTGTGAGAGAGCGCTGTCGATGTGCCCCTCGGGCACGAGGAGGCTGTGCATGCCGGATTCAATGAGCCTGCATGTGTGCGTGAGCGTGGAGTGTGTATGTGTTGTGTGTGTGTGTGTGTGTGTGTGTGTGATGGCAGATGCCGCAGCGGTGGGATCTGTATCTCTGTGTGTGTGAGAGAGCGCTGTCGATGTGCCCCTCGGGCACGAGGAGGCTGTGCATGCCGGA
>VFSX01000283.1:105000-130000 GCA_016618255.1 Chlamydomonas sp. UWO 241
GCTTGCGGAGGTCCACTAAAGGGGCAGTCTAAAGGGGTGTATTTTTATGAATTTGGGGTCTTGACGGGGCTGCCTTTGCGGGGACCTTGCGGGGCCTTGTAGAGCGTCCTGGCCCGGGTTCGAAGTCCAAAGGGATATTTTTTTACCTGTGCGGCGCATTTTCGGACATGATTTCACGTTTACAAAGCCCTTGCGGGGCGTTTTCAGACTCTGCTACGCGCAAAGGCAAAGCGTGGCTACAGTACACACGTTCTTACAGCCAATGCCCGCGGCCAATGCCCGCGGCCACGCAGCCGTCGGAGGCCAAGCTCTGCCAAGTAACTGACAGCTGAGTGACTGGCAGTAACCGACAGTAACTGAACGTTACCAGCGCATGCTATCTGCTGGCCGTGCCGCAGCAAGCGCAAAGTCATGCTCAACGGGTCTCACTCTGGCCTTACCAACATAAGCCGAGCTCAGCCAAGCATCCCGCAGAAACTGACGCGCGCTGTCCGGCAGTAACTGACGCTTGCTGTCTGCCAGTCACTGACGCTTGCTGGCCGTGCCGCAGCAATCGCAAAGCCATGCTCAATGGGCCTCCCTCTGGCCTTCTTAACACAAGCCGTGCCCTGCCAAGTAACCGACAGCTGAGTGGCTGACAGTAACCGACAGTAACTGATCGTAACTGACGCATGCGATCTGCTGGCCGTGCCGCAGCAAGCGCAAGGTCATGCTCAACGGGTCTCCCTCTGGCCTCTCGGAGGCCAAGGCGCGTGCGCTCCAGTCACTCGCCGAGCACTTTGGCTGCCCCAACCGCCTCGGGGGCGGCCTCGACCTGCGCTCCCTCCCGCCGCACGAGCTGTCGGCGCGCCTGTGCGCCGTGCGGGGGCTCGGCCCCTGGTCGGTCGACATGTTCCGCCTGGTGGGTGTTCCATACATGCACGCGCGTGCACACACACACACTCACACACACACGCACGCATGTACACACACACACACACACACGTGCACACACCGTGCGGGGGCTCGGCCCCTGGTCGGTTGACATGTTTTGCCTGGTGGGTGTTTCATACATGCACGCACGCGCACATGTGTGAGTGTGTGTGTGTGTGCACACACACACGCATGCACACACGCACACACACGCACACACACACACCGTGCGGCGGCTCGGCCCCTGGTCGGTCGACATGCTCCGCCTGGTGGGTGTGTCATACACACGCACACACACACACACACGCACACACGCACACACACACACACACATGCACGCACGCACGCACGCACACGCACACACCACCACCACCACCACCACCAAAGGCATCCGGCGGACTGTAAAATCAACCACACACGCACACGCACACGCGCACGCGCATGCACACGCACACACGCGCACACTCACCTTTCCAAGCCCTCCCCTTCCCCCCCTCCCCGCCCGCTGAACCCCCGCAGTTCAGCCTCCTCGACAGTGGCGTCATGCCAGTGGGACACACGCACACACACACACACACACACACACACACTACATACACACACAAACACCACCACTACCACCATGAAAGGCATCTGGCAGACTGTAAAATCGACCACACATGCACAAACGTACGCACACACACACACGCATAAACACGCGCACACTCACCGTTCCAAGCCCCCCCCCTCCCCACCCGCTTAAACCCCCGCAGTTCAGCCTCCTTGACAGTGACGTCATGCCAGTGGGAGACACTCACACACACACACACACGCACACAGACACACGCACACGCACACGCACACGCACAATCACCTTTCCGAGCTCCCCCCCCCTCCCCGCCCCGCAGTTCAGCCTCCTCGACAATAACGTCATGCCAGTGGGACACACGCACACGCACACGCACACACACACACACACGCACACGCTCACGCACACGCACACGCACACGCACACGCACATGCACACACACACGCACACACACGCACACACACACACACACGCACGCGCACACGCACGCGCACACTCACCTTTCCAAGCCCCCCCCCCCTCCCCCCCGCCCGGCTTGAACCCCGCAGTTCAGCTCCGACAGTGACGTCATGCCAGTGGGAGACACACACACATGCACGCACACACACACACATGCACGCACACACGCACACACACGCGAATCACCTTTCCAAGCCCCCCCGCCCCTAACCCCCCCGCAGTTCAGCCTCCTCGACAGCGACGTCATGCCAGTTGGAGACCTCGGCGTGCGGCGCGGCGTGCTGTCCACGTACGGCCGCGAGCGCTGCAAGTGCCTCAAGGACGAGGCGGCGCGCGTTGGGGCGCTCACGACGCACTGGGCTCCGTACAGGTAGGAGTGGGGTGGACGACGTGCATGTACGAGTGGGGTGGTCGCGAGCGCTGCAGTGCTCCAAGGACGAGGCGGCGCGCGTCGGGGCGCTCACGACGCACTGGGCTCCGTACAGGTAGGAGTGGGGTGGACGACGTGCATGTACGAGTGGGGTGGTCGCGAGCGCTGCAAGTGCTCCAAGGACGAGGCGGCGCGCGTCGGGGCGCTCACGACGCACTGGGCTCCGTACAGGTAGGAGTGGGGTGGACGACGTGCATGTACGAGTGGGGTGGTCGCGAGCGCTGCAAGTGCTCCAAGGACGAGGCGGCGCGCGTCGGGGCGCTCACGACGCACTGGGCTTCGTACAGGTAGGAGTGGGGTGGACGACGTGCATGTACGAGTGGGGTGGTCGCGAGCGCTGCTAGTGCTCCAAGGACGAGGCGGCGCGCGTCGGGGCGCTCACGACGCACTGGGCTCCGTACAGGTAGGAGTGGGGTGGACGACGTGCATGTACGAGTGGGGTGGTCGCGAGCGCTGCAAGTGCTCCAAGGACGAGGCGGCGCGCGTCGGGGCGCTCACGACGCACTGGGCTCCGTACAGGTGATGATGCCAGATGCTAGAGTCAGGGACATCTCTAGAGGCGTATAAGACCGTGCTCGGCGCGTATGGCCCGAGCACCTTAATGAGATGGCTGGCAGTTGGTGGTAGGGAACCCCCACAGAGCCTGGGCGCGCCCCCAGGTCTCCTGCCGCAGCGGCGGCAAACACTTGTTGAAGTAGGTGAGCACGTGTGGTAGGTATGAGTGGGGTGGTCGACTTGCAGGTCGGAGTGGGGTGGTCGACGTACACGTAGGTTTGGGGTGGTCGACATGAAGGTAGGAGCGGGGTGGTCGCGAGTGCTGCAAGTGCTCTAAGGACGTGGCGGCGCGCGTCGGGGCGCTCACGACGCACTGAGCTCCGTACAGGTGATGATGCTGGATGTTACAGTCAGGGACACCTCAGAAGGCGTTTAAGACCATGCTCGGCGCGTATGGCCCGAGCACCTTGATAAGATGGCTGGCTGCTGGTGGTAGGGAACCCTCACAGAGCGTGGGCTCGCCGCCAGGTCTCCTACCGCAGCGGCAGCAAACGCTTGTTGAAGTAGGTGAGCATGTGGGGAAACAGGTGGGATTGGGGTGGTCGACGTGCACGTAGGTTTGGGGTGGTCGACGTGCATGTACAAGTGGGGTGGTCGCGAGCGCTGCAAGTGCCCCAAGGACGAGGCGGTGCGCGCCGGGGCGCTCACGACGCACTGGGCTCCGTACAGGTAGGATTGGGGTGGTCGACGTACAACGTGGGGTGGTTGGCGTACAGATGGGGTTGGGGTGGTCGACGTGCAGCTAGGGTTGGGTGGGCCACGTACAGGTAGGATTGGGTGGTTGAAGGATTTTCCCCTCCCTCTCTCTTGGCCCCCACATACCGCGACTCGAACAGCCGGTCAGCTCCAGGCTGATGCCACGCCCCCGCAGCCGATCGCTCACACACAGAACGGCTTCCGCCACTGTTTCACGCAGGTCTGTCGGGAGCGTGTACATGTGGCGGGTGCTGGATGGCACGGCCGAGCAGCAGCGGCGGAAGAAGCAGGGCAGCATTGGCGAGCAGTAGTGGCCGGGGGGAGGCGCTCTACGGCAGGCGCGCCGATCCAATAGGCATGGCAGAAGTGGGGAGGAGACCGCGGGAAGAGTAGTGTACATGTACGACAGGGGACTCCTAACAGAGAGAGTTTGTATGATCGCTCGTTGTAGTGTTTGCACCAGTGAAGCCCCAAGCTAGGTTGCCTCTGATGCGCCTGCCGCCCCAGTACAGCATCAGTCAGCGCCCCATCAGTCAGCGCCGCCCTGCGGCTTTGGCCCCGCGCCGGGCGCGAGCCTTGGCCACACCAGCAGGCACCACCAGGCGCCTTGGCCGCACCAGCACACACCAGGCTGAGGCGCTTCGTTGCACCTGCCGCCCGGCATAAGTCAGCGTACAGCAGTCAACGCCAACGCAGAGTCAGTGCCCCGCCTCTGCGGCTGCGGCCCCGCGCTGGGCGAGCGCTGCAGCTGCAACATCACCAAGCCTTGCCTCTGCCGTACCGTCAGTGGTGGCGGACTGGTCAGCGCCGCGCGCCCTGCGGCTGCGGCCCTGCACCTGGCATGCGCGGCGGTGTGCGCTGCAGCTGCAGCATCAGGCTCGGCGACTTGACCTGGCACACGTGCGTGTGTGTGTGTGTGTGTGTGCGTGTGTACGTGTGCGTGTCAGTGGTGCAGAAAGCCGTGCCGCGGATGATTGCGTCACACGGGAGGGTCTGCTCGACGGGACCTCTGCGTCAGGTCGCGTGTTTGTGTGAAAGTGTGGAATCGGCGAATTTCACACTTTTGCGTCACATGATCGACCCCATCACTCCAAAGTGGCCCTGCGGAGGTGGTTCCGTGCCATCACGACGAAACAATTTCTACATTGCTTGTGTGTGTGTGTGTGTGTGTTGCCAACATGTGTGCGAGAGAGCGCGCAGTGTGTGTGTGTGTGAGAGAATGCGCGTCGAAAGGACATCATAACGTGTCCGCACCTTGAGCAGCGAGGTGACGTCTGCGAGCCGCGCTTGCATCAGCACGAGGCGCGCCTTGACAACGTTGTAGCGGTAGGAGACCTGCGTTCGCGAGGGATCGGGGTTAATTGTTTAGGTTGTAAAAAAAAACATTGTGTGTGTAAAGTGTACAAAAGACCTGGCAAGGCAGGACCCTGCACCAGCCCGAGGCGCGCCTTGGCGACGCTGTAGCGGTAGGTGTCACATCCTGACTGCCACACTAGTGTGTAGTGTGACCATGTAGGGTGGGCTTGGCGGCCCCAACAGAGCACTTATTGCTACCTGTAACACACTGTACCGCGTCTATCGACCCAGAGTCCTACAGTAGTAGTAGGAGACCTGCACAGGGTGGTGGAGACAAGGGTCTCCCACCACTCGGTGTAGGTGCTGACGAGGTCTGCAAAGAGGCTCGCATTGAGCGTGCCTCACATTCGGTGGCCGCAGTCAATCAGCCACCACGTGCGAGCGTCACACGCACGTACCTGCTGCCGCTCGCGTTGCACTTGCACGACTCGCATACACACAGAGAGAGAGAGAGAGAGAGAGAGAGAGAGAGAAACACACACACGCACATACACGTGGCAGCCAGCCAGCCAACGAAATGGACACGCACGCACCTGCTGCCGCACCACATCCTCCGGGCTTGCGTTAAACTTGCACGACTCACAGAGAGAGAGAGAGAGAGAGAGAGAGAGAGAGAGAGAACACACACATGCACACACACACACAGACACACACACGTGGCAGCCAGCCAGCCAATGCAATGGACACGCACGCACCTGCTGTCGCACCACGTCCTCAGGGCTTGCGTTTAACTGCATGACACACACAGAGAGAGAGAGAGAGAGAGAGAGAGGGAGACAGAGAACACACACACACACGCGCGTGGCAGCAAGCCAGCCTATGAAATGTCAACGCACCTGCTGCCGCACCACGTCCTCAGGGCTCGCGTTGAACTTGCACGACAGCAGCTCGACGAACTTGTACTCCATGTTTTGGATGAAGTCGAGCCGCGCCTCGCCATTGGGCTGCGGGAGGAGGGTTCCGATTTGTTTGAGGGTTTGGGGGTGTAAGGGTTAAGGCAGGGCAACAGGGCGCAGCCATCAAGTGAGGGGGTCAATTCGCACCCCCGCTCTTGCAATCCATCCACAGATGCGTGGCATGTCCTGGATGAAGTCGAGTTGGCGTGTTTGTGTTTGTGTGTGTGTGTGTGTGTGTGCACGTGTGTGGAGCGGGCAGCGTGCCATATCCACATTTGTGCAGACAGTCGCCAGGTTGATGTGCGGCCACACACAGTCCACACCTCCACACTTATCACACCTCACACTTTTTGCACCTGCGTTGCGGTTGAGGGAGACAGATGGACAGGGAAAGAGACAGGAAGAGAGACAGGGAGAGAGACAGGGAGAGAGATAGACTCTGTCTCTCTGATAAAGAGACAAAGAGAGCGAAAGAGATGAAGAGAAAGAGAGAGAGCACGCGAGCGAGCGAGGCCACACCTGCATGATGAGCACCGCCAGGTTGATGTGCGGCTCGCGGATGCACTGGTTGAGCATGCGTAGCGCGACGGTCGGGTAGTCGGGGAAGTTGACCTAGATATCACATGTGTGTGTGGGGGGGGAGGGAGTGTGTGTGTGCAGGTTTGTGAGTGTGTGTGTGTGTGCATTGGGCATGCATTGGTTGAGCATGCCTGGCGCAATGGTCGGGTATTCCGGGAAGTTGAACTAGAGAACACGTGTGTGTCGGGGGTGGGTGGGTGGGTGGGGGCAGTATGTGCGTGTGTGTACATCGGGTATGCATTGGTTGAGCATGCAAAGCGCAACGTTCGGATAGTCCGGGAAGTTTACCTAGATATCACATGTGTGTGAGTGTGTGTGTATGTATGGGGAGGGGCAGGCAAGCATGTGTGTGTGTGTGTGCACACGTTGCGGATGCACTGGTTGAGCATGCGTAGCGCAACGGTCGGGTAGGTAGGGAAGTTGACCTAGAGAACACGTGTGTGTGTGTGGGGGGGGGAGTTGTGTGTGTGTGTGTGCATTGTGTGTGCATTGGTTGAGCATGCCAAGCGACGGTTGGGTATCAAGGGAGTTAACCTTAGGGGCATACACACACGCACACACACACACACACACACGCACCATGAGCCGCTGCTGCTCCTGCAGCGCCTGAAACTGCTCGGTGTCCATGTCGTGTGCATAGTGAAAGAAGAGGTTCGACTCCGACGAAAGCTCGATGCGCACGCGCGAGAGGCTGCCGCCCTCCTGTGTGTGTGTGTGCGTGTGCGTGTATGCACATGTGTATGCGTGTGCGTGTGTGCGTGTGTGTGTGTGCGCATGCGCGAGAGGCTGTCGCCCTCCTGTGTGCGTGTGCGTGTGTGTGTGTGTGTGTTTGTGCACGTGCAAGAGGCTGCCTCCATCCTGTGTATGTGTTCGCGCGCGCGTGTGCGTGTGTTTGTGGTGTGTTTGTATGTGTGTGTGTGTGTGTGCGTGGCGGGGGTCGGAAGGGGCAGCCGGCGTGCGTCTCACTCATCACCTGCTCCACCCCGCTTCGCAACATGATCCATGCACCCCCACACTCTTGCCCCACACTCTTTCCCCACACTACACACCGCAGGTGACCTGCGTCACTCTCACACTTCACACCAGTGGTGTCATTAGCGCCCCCGCAGACCCCAGGAAATTTGGGGGGAAACAAGGGCAAACCGGGACATTTTGGAAGAAACTGCAGGGGCGAATCGCTGGAATTTCGCTCCAAATGTGTGAAGTTCGACGATTTTCACATTTTTTCTTAAAAAACGCCCTCTGCGGGGACAGTCCAGCATGTTCCCTTCTATGTTGAGGGGGCAAACAGGACATTTTTTGTTTCCTTAATGACACCACTGCTTCACACTCCACACTTCGCACCTGTTTCACCATGATCTTCACGCGGATCGCTTCGAGCGCGCCGACCTGGGCACACATGAAATGGGATGAGGTGGTGTGTGTGTGTGTGTGTGTGCCACGAACCAGTGTGCAGCTGCTTTGAGTGCGCCGACCTGGGCATACAACAAACGGGGGGAGGTGGGGTGTGGGGTGGGTGGGGAGGAGTGCGTGAGCAGTGATAGCCACGTGTGCACAACCGCGTTGCGCTGACCTGGTCACACAACTAACGGGGCTATGTGTGTGAGTGTGTGTGTGTGCGTGTGTGTGTGCCACGCGTGCACAACTGCTTCGAGAGCACCGGTCTGGGCACACAACAAACAGGGGGAGGTGGTGTGTGCGTGTGTGTGTGCGTGCCACGTGTGTGCCACGTGTGTGTGTGTGTGCCACGTGTGTATGTGTGTGTGTGTGTGTGCCACGTATGCACAACTGCTTCAAGCGCGCTGATCTTGGCTCACAACAAACGGGGGGAGCTGTGTGTGTGCGCGGGGGGAGGGGGGGGGCAGTGATAGCCATGTGTGCACAACCGCTTCGCGCTGCCCTGTTACAACAAACAGGGCTGTGTATGTGTGCGTGCGTGCGTGTGTGTGTGTGTGTGTGTGTGTGTGTGTGTGTGTGTGTGTCAGGGAATTCCTTCCCGATCGGGAAACCAAAATAAGCGTGCTCAGAGGGCGCGATCCCGATGGTTTCGGGTAGGGTACGTGCTGGAAACGAAACTAGGAAAGCCTCTTCGGGAAAAACGAAAGGATGACTGACCCCAAGGAAACCCCTGGTGTGTGTGTGTGTGTGCCATGCATGCACAACTGCTTCTAGCGCGCCGACCTGCGGACACAACCAAAGGGGGGTGGGGGTTGGGGGTGTGGGGGGGAGTGCACGTGAACAATGATCGTCACGTGTGCACATAACTAGGGGAACACACGCACCATACACGCACACACACACACACACACACTGTATCTCTCTTGCAGGCACATGCCCACGTGCACAAACACACACACACACACACGCACACACCTTGGTTTGTCGGCAGAGTTTGTGCACACACACACACACACACACACACACACACACACGTGTGTGCATAATTAGGGGAACACACGCACCACACACACACACACACTCACTGTATCTCTCTTGCAGGCACATGCACACGTGCACACACACACACACACACCTTGGTTTGTCGACAGAGTTTGCGTGCACACACACACACACACATGCACACACACACACACACGCACGTCGGTCGGGTTGTCAACATAGTTTATGCACACACACACACACACATGCACACACACACGCACACACACACACCTCGGTCGGTTTGTCAACAGCGTTTGCATACACACACACACACACACATGCACAAACACACATAAGCACACACACACACACACACACACACATACACACACACACGTCGGTCGGGTTGTCACCAGAGTTTGCGTGCACGCACACACACACACACACACACACACACATGTGCACACATGCACACGCACGCACGCACGTACACACACACACACACACCTCAGTCGGGTTGTCGACAGAGTTTGCGTGCACACCCACACCCACCCACCCACCCACACGCACACACACACGCACACACACACACGCACGCACACACACACACACCTCAGTCGGGTTGTCGACAGAGTTTGCAGAGCGCAGCTCCAGCGGCACCTCACGCTCGTAGAATAGCTTCATTCCGTCAACTGCATGGTTTAAGACAGACAGACATGCCTGACAGACAGACAGACAGATAGACATGCCTGACATGCCTGATGCATGCCATGTGTGTGTGTGTGTGTGCGGCACCTTGAGCACCTCGAAGAAGAGCTTCATTCTGTCAACTGCACGGTGCAAGACAGACACACATGCCTGACAGACAGACAGACAGATATGCCTGACATGCCTACTACATGTGTGTGTGTGTGTGTGTGTGGTGTGCGGCACCTCACACACCTCATAGAATAGCTTCATTCGACTGGTTGCACACGGCATGCGTGTGTGTGTCGATGTGTGTGCCAGTGCGAGCGCGTGTGCGGATGCGGTGTGTATGCATGGCGGCGCTCATAGAAGGAGGGCTGCATGCTGCCGACTGCAACCGACACAGCAGTGTGTGTGTGCACACTCGTGCACGTGGTCGCACGCGTGCACACGTGGTGGGCCTGCTGCGTCGTGCTCGCACACGCGTTGCATGCATGCTGGCCCAAGCACACGCTGCCCCCCCCTGCACACGTGCGTGTGTGTGCGTGTGTGTGTGTGTGTGCCATGCATGCATGCAACTGCGCATGGCATGCGCCATGCCACGCCATGCAGCTGTTGCATGTGCTGTTACCTAAGCTGGGGTCCATCTCCTCGAGCGCGGGGTAGTCAAACATGGCAGTGGAGGGTGGGTCGGAAGAGGGCCCTGGCCCAGCTTGGTCGCTCCCCATTCGTTCTGTTGGTTGACCAAGCGGAGTTTCAGTCAGTTTGCGCGAGTTGGAGCGCTCCAGGATGGTGGCTAGAGCGCGTCCACGTTTTGCCAGCCAATACGCGGACACAACGCGCGGCAAGGATCGGCGCATGGCGCGGCTTGGGAGGCCGCGTCCTCCCCCCCACACTAGTGTGCATTGTGATGATGAGAGTTTTACAATCCACTGTGATGATAAGCCTTGTGAAAGGCTTTGCAACGCATGTCAAATATTCCAATTGAATGGAGATGGAGAGGGATTGTAAGGCTCCTCCCTCCTCCCTAAGCTGGCAGGCGCGCCCGGCTGTTCTGGCCAAGACACCCGGGGTTTTGTGTTGAGCCTTCTATGGTATGCTGTAACTCGTACAAGAATCTGAGAGGTTGGAGCGCATAACACAGGACTGCTCTGTGAGTAGGATGCGGAGAGGTGATGATACGAGACAGGGCGAGGGCACAGTGTGCGAGAAAGTCTTAACAACAGCCCAAGCAGCTCTACCGGCGACACAACAGGTGTCCCTTTCACCCCACCTCCCAACCATCTTGACTGTGCCACTCGTACAAGTGGACTCTCGGCACCAGGTGGTGGTGCACTTAGCCATAGCGCTCATCCCACCAGCTTGTGACCCTCAACCTTCCGCCCCCCCCCCCTCAACAACCAGCGCGGCCCACAGCTACAGCCGCCCGGCACCGCTCCCAATCGGTGCTCATCACCTAACCACTCTGCCCGGCCGCCAGCTGCAGCAGCGAGTGCTGGCGCGATGCGCAGTGCACAATCGACGACCTCGACCAAGCCCACTGGCATGCTGCCGTTGAAACTGAACAAGGTCCAGCCGTCTTGCTGCTCGTTTTTGTGGGCGACGCAAACGCCGAGAGAGCCCTGCTTGACGTCCGTTTCGCACCGAGCTTTCGTTTTCGTTTGCCCGCGGTCATGGGCTCTCAGAGTGCACATAGTCAATGTGTGCGATGGAACGCCTTCTCCACTGCCGCCATAATGTCAGCCAGGCCCTCTCGCACGCCCCCAGCCGCCTCCAGCTGCATGCGCGTCAGCTGCTTCAGCTCCTTCAGCTGTGCGTTGGAGTGCCCGCTCGCCTCCGTCGCGCTGACAAGCTTTTCAGTCGCCGCCATCATAGCAGCCTGGCTCTGTTGCATGCCCTGAACCACCAGCGCTGTCTCAGCCGAGCTGGCTGCAATCTTGGCCAGTGCGCCCAGCATCTGGTCGTGCGCCGCAGCCTGGCTCTGTTCCATCCTCTCAGAAGCCTCCAGGTGCAGGCGCGCAAGCTCCTTCAGCTCCTCCATATGCGGCACGGTCTCTTCGGTCTTGGCCACGGTCTCTACGGTCTTTGCCAAGGACTTGGCGGCCCTCAGAGCTGTTGCCGCGCGCGTCTCGTGGGTCTCGTGAGCTGTATCGCCGACACCAGCTGCAGGCACGACGCCCGTCTCCACTCGCCTCTGATCCTCATCGCGCACACGAGGGAAGGATCGCGCCAGGGTAGTGGCGCCGCGGGAGGGGGGAGGGGCGACGCGGAGGAGGGGGCGACCCAGCTGAGCACAGGGTCGCGTTGTCTTAGCGAGTAGCGAGCGCATGACGATGATGTATTCGGTCTTGGATATTGGGGTGCAAATACTGGAACGATTCCGGCAATGACGTCGACGCTGCTCTCGGGACCCTTGTTGGCCCCCACACTTTCCTACCCACAATCAAAATCACCCTGTAGTAGCGGACCTCCAGGGAGCGCCAAGTGAAAGGCTTGCCCTTGCGTGTGGCACGCTGCTCTCATACCTACCCCCCCCCCCCCGGGATGCAGCCCTGTTGCGAGCATCTGTGTGCCTTCTTGTATGCTGTACCAGCGATTGGGAGCCCCCCCTTGGCGAACATCGATATCTGTGCCTTCTTTGGTGTGTGCCAGTACGCCATGCCAGTAATTGGGAGGCTCAAGCGTGCATCAGACAGCTGCAGCGGGGTGACGAGCAAGTCGAGGCACATTGCAGTTTGCGAGAGAGTCTCAACAACAACTTCAGAGCCTGAGCAGCTCTACCAACCAGCGAGACAACAGGTGATCCCCCCCAACTGTTGTGACTGTGCCACTCGTGCGAGTTGACTCTCGACACCAGGCTGCGGTGCGCGAAACCAGTTTGTGGCCCTCTACAACGTGGCCCTCAACCTTCTGCCGCACCCCCTCCTCTTCAAATCCCAGTGTGGCACACAGCCACAGCTGCCCGACACACCTCCCAATCGGTGCTCACCATCCAGCAAATCTGACAGGTTGCCAGTTGTAGAAGCGATCGCTCACGCGGTGCGCGGTGCATATTCGACGACCTGAAACTGACGAAGGTCCAGCTGTCTTGCTCGTCGCCGTGGGCGACAACGACGCCGAGAGAGCCCTGCTTGACGTCTGCACCACGCGCACGTTTTTGCCCTTGAAGCCTTGGCCACGGGGCTCTCAGAGCGCACATACTCAACTCCTCGTGGTAGTCCGTGTTCGCCACCACGCCCGCGATCTCCACCTGCCTTGCCTACGAGCTGTGGTGTATATTTCTTAGCGTGTCAGCCTGGCGCTTTTGGATCTCCTCATTCGCCTCCATCGCCTCCACCTGGATGCGCGCAAGCTGCTTCAGCTCCTTCATGTGTGTGTCAAAGCGCTGGCTGCTCGCCTCAATTGCTGCCAGCATGGCAGTCTGACCCTGCTGTATGGCCTGAACCGCCGCCACTATTTCAGCCTGGCCCTGCTGCATGGCCTGAACTGCCGCCACTATTTCAGCCTGGACCTGCTGCATGGCCTGAACCGCCGCCGCCGTGCCAGCCGAGCTGTCTGCAATCTTGGCCAGCGCGCCCAGCACCTTGCATGTGTGTGTGTGTGTGTGTGTGTGTTGACGATCGTTTAAATATAAAAAATGCCTGTATTTTCGCCACAGCGCTGCCTGCGCGTGCGCAGTCTGGCTTTGTTGCATGTTCTGCATGCGCGCAAGCTGCTCCAGGCGGCCCCGTACCTCTCTGCCCTGCTCCTGAGACGCCAGGGTCACTGCGGTTTTGGCCAGGGACTGGGCGGCCTGGAGAGCAACAGCCACGCGCGTCTCGTGCGCCGCAGTTGGAGCGGCACGAGTACCAGCAGCAGCAGGCACAACGCCCGTGTCAACCCGCCTCTCATCCTCCTCGTTATCACGCTTCACGTCCTCAGGTCGAGGGAAGGAGCGAGCCAGGGTGGTGGCGCCGCGGAGGGGGAAAGGGGCGACGCGCAGGGGCGACCGAGATGGCTCCGGGTCGTGCGAGCGAGCATGGTGGCGGCATGCTGACGCGTGTTGCTAGCAGCGAGCGCATCGCAGGGATCGGGACTGGCAGTCGGCGATGCGGGTGAGAGCTCTAGACTTGAGCCCCATCACACTGAGAGCCAAACCCTGGTCGGTGTGGCAGCGCCCAAATACATGACCACATCGTGCCTTGCCAATTCTGACCAGTAGGGTCAAGGGAGAAGACCAGGCTACCCCATCATCAAGGGAAGACCAGGCTACCCCATCGATTGTTGACCCCTGGACCTGCCGATTCAGACCCCACACCTACGGTTGACCAGCCGTCGCGTAGACTGGCACTCACACCCAGTTACGGGACTTACGGGACTTACGGGACTTAACGGGGGGCATGAACTACGGGGCGCATGAGTTACGGGTTGAGGGAATGGGGGTGCTGGCAGTGCAGCACGTACACGCACCAACGCTCGCAAGGCCTAGGACGTAAGTGGGGGAGGGGCGTCGGCGGGGTGTGCTGTGATGCCGCATAGTACAGCCGTACCTGTACCTTGCCACTTTTACCTGTTAACTACCGTACAGGGCCTGTGCCTTCGCGAGTAAGTATTGTTTTTCGACGCCCCCGCGAAGCTGAAAACGATCAGATCTCGCAAAAAACGCGATTTGGGGCGTCAAATCGACCGAAATCGACGAAAAACGACCCCCGCGGAACGATTAAACAAACATTTTCTGATCCCCCCGCGAAAACTCAGGCCCTGTACGGTAGTTTTGTTTGTTGCTTGTCACCAGTGCATGGTTTTGAACCATTCGATGCGTTGGAGAGCTGAAAGCGAGGGCTATCCAAGATCAGATCATTCCTTGTGTTTTTAATTCCTGCATAACTGAGGGACTTGTTGATCGTGTGCGGCAAGGAAGGCATCCCCCCCCCCAGCGGCAGAGCACACGGCACACAGCATACGTAAATACGTTCCAAACCCTAAATATACACTGTCCTGTACAGGATTAAGCAGCAGTGCACACAATAACATACAATAAGGTTTGATTTTGACCTCCAATCCCTAATCAAGTTCACACGCGAGCAGCTGCAATGTGCGCTTATGTGTTGATGCTGATGCTTATGATCGGGGGGGTGGGGTGGGGGGTTAATACGACCCCTCCGCCACACGGCCGGTGTCACGTGAGCGTGCCTGGTTGGAGACTGAAAGGGATTCATCGCACATACAGCACTGACCACACACACCCCTCAGCGATGCACGTCTTCGAGCTCTTGTGTGTTATGCACACAATTTGGGTAGGGGTTCGAGTTAGATTGGAGCGCGTCGGAGGTTGTGTTACTCGTCCTTGGTGCTTTCATACTGCGCACATGGCATGGCAGCTGTTGCCGAGACGGACCCCGCAACACCACCCCCGGCGCTCTCCGACGCGCGCCACCCCCCCTACGTCGTCGCACCACAGCATAACAACCCACCCACGTCGCCCCTCCCACCCCCTCAAATTAAATGCCCCCCCCCCCCCTGTGCCCCTCCCCCTCCAAAGAATTGTGCCGCCTAAAAAACAGCGCAGTTGTTGCAGAGGGACTCGCAACAGCGCGCGTGTGCGAATTGCACCTCACGCAACAGTAACACCAGCGAGGTCAATTGTTAGGCTTCTTAAGATTACGTAGTTCATGCATTCAGCCCGGGCATGTGAACCCAGAACTCGCACCCGACTCAGTCCACATGTCCCACTCATGTGTTCCTGTGCGTGTGTGTACGACTGAGTTGCGCTTGTATTGATCCTGGCTGACCAATAACAGCAGCGATTGATGAAGTGTAATAAACCTCACACAGGCATGAGGAACACAGCCCCACTCTCTGCGGCACTTAGCCCCAATATAATTCCCTTGCAAGAGAATTCTATTGGGTGCGAGCCGCATCTGCGCGCACGCGCTGCTCCTCCCGCCAAGGGCTGCCCGCGCGTGTGGGCGACACGTCGCTGCGCCGCAGCCACGTGCTGTCCATCCCAGTGGCAGCCGCCAACAGGCTCGTTGCGTACAGTGGATACCTGGGGCTGGTGGGCTGCGGCTGCCCTGACAAAGAGGAGGAGGATGCGGCAATGACGGCGATGCAGATCGCTGCAGCTGCCAAGCGCGGCGTCAGCCTGCCTGTCTGCCTGGCTACGGCTGTCGTGCGCTTCCTGCACGAAATCGGCTCGGTGGACACGCCGGCTGGCGGCGGCGTCGTGTCCGCGTCGTTCCTCAACGCCAAGCTTGCCGTCGGGGGCATTGATGTGGAGTCGTGCGCGGGAGGTGTGCTGCGTGTGCTCTTCACCGTGGTATCTGACGCCGTGGCCGACGTGGTCGTGCGCAACCGCTGCTGCTTGAGCTTCTACGTGGACTCGTCGGCTGCGGTCTTCGACGTCCTGAGTGACCGCGAGGAGGCGCAGCACCAGGCGCTCTGGCTCGCTTTCGTCGCCGCCAAGGCTGCGGGCAAGCGGGCGCAGTTCCACCGCGCGCGCCTCGTGGTTGACGGCGAGCGGGTGGCTGCACCTGCTTGCTAAGTTGCATCCCCTCTGGGTGTGTTTAAAGGGGAGGTGGCGCCACACGCGCGCGGTGGCGGGTGCAGTGTGGTCGCTGAGTAGAGTGTTGCGGCGGGTGCCGTGTTTGGCCGCTTTCGGGTGGTTGGGGGTGGGCCTTCTTGGTCCCTTCATGGTCCTGGCTTTACAGCCGGTTCTACCTAGGGTCTGCCTCTGGCTGCTTCAGGGCTGAGTGTGGTGCCTGGCTTGCGGTGCTGCTTGCTTGGCGCCCACCACCTAGTGTGGGTGGCGCTACTGTGGGCTACTTTTGTAGCTTGATCTTTTTGGTGGGCCTTGTGCCTGCTGTCTGATCCTGCTGGAACTTTGGAACCGATTGTGACCGCCGGCCTGTGATTGTAAAACCCTCTTGTCGCGGAGGCGCAGCACCAGGCGCTGTGGCCCGCTTTCCTCGCCGCCAAGGTTGCGGGGAAGCGGGCGCAGTTCCACCGCGCGCGCCTCGTCGTTGACGGCGAGCGGGTGCCTGCACCTGCTTGCTAGATGGCATTCCCTCTGGGGGTGTTTTTGAAGGGGAGGTGGCGCCACACGCGTGCGGTGGCGGGTGCGGTGTGGTCGCTGAGTAGAGTGCTGCGGCGGGTGTGCTACTAGCCCCACTTCCGGTGGTCTGGGGGAGGGCTTTTTGGTCCCTTCATGGTTTTATACCTTGGGTCCGCCCTCTGGCCATTTGAGGGGCTGGGTGTGCAGCCTGCACAGTGGTGCTGCTTGCTTGGCGCCCGCCACCAAGTGTGGATGGCGTTACCGTGGGCTACTTGTAGCTTGACCTTTTGTGGGCCTTGAGCCTTGTTTCTCTAAGTCCCACTGGAGCTTTGGAACCGTACGTGTGACCGCCAGAAGTGGATCGTAAAACTCTCATCATCATCATCATTGTTGCAAGGCCCAGACCACATGTGTGGCACCCTGGTGTTCACACTTGCCCCCTGTCTCTCTCTGTAGGCATCTGGAGCACATGCCTCAGATGAGGCATGTGCTCCAGATGAAAAAAACCCGTAAACAAGCTGTAAAGCTCCAAGTGGGACTGGGCAGCGCTCTCCGAGAAGATGGGGTGTGTGGGGGTATGAAAAGACTTTTTACGAAAAAAACGCAGGCCTCATTCCCTGTCGTCTCCCCCGCGATGTCGTCGTCTTCGTTACGGCAGGGCGCCCTGCTGGTGTTCTGCACCGGGGGCATCTATGCGGCGTACCTGACGCAGGGCATCGTGTCCGAGTCGCTTGCCATGAAGCGGTACGGCCCTGAGAGCGAGCGCTTCACCCAGCTGGAGGCTCTAAACGGCGCGCAGTCGGCGTGCTGCTTCGTGTGGGCGTGGATCATCCTGCAGGGCATGGGGATGCTGGGGTATGTCAAGCTAGATCGCACCGCGAGGTGGTTCGACTACTGGCAGGCGGGCATCACCAACAGCATCGGGCCAGCCTTCGGAATGGTGGCGCTCAAGAACATCACGTACAGCGCGCAGGTGCTGGTCAAGTCGTGCAAGATGGTGCCAGTCATGGTGAGTCATGTCATGGTGCCAGTCATGTGCGCGCCATGCAAGCATGCACATCCCGAGCATCACCCTGCAGCGCATGCATGTGCTGCTGCGCATGCCGTGATGCTGTGGCATGTGTCACACGCGCGTGCCTGAGTGTGCCACGCCATCTCCATGCATGCACGCTGTGTGCACGGCTAGCCGCCGCCGCACGACGTGACCCAGCACCGGACCAGACACACACACACACACACACACACACACACACACACACACACACACACACACACGCGCACGCACGCGTGCACGCACAAACCCCGCATACAGCTCATCGGCACGCTCCTGCACGGCGTGCGCTACTCGTTCATCGAGTACGTGTGCATGACCCTTATCGGGCTGGGCGTCGCGCTCTTCGGCGCCAAGTCGTCACACAAGGTGTCGACAAAGCTCGCCGCGCCCAACACGCTGCTCGGGTGCGTGCGCAATCCAATGCTGCTGTTGCCTTCAGGATTTTCAAGGTGCTTTGATTGGTTGCCAGGGGGAGACCCGGTCAACGTCGCCGCCGCCGCCCGTTTTGACCGTCTGGTCAAACGGTGGTTACTACTGTCGGTCAGGCGTTAATGCTCCTGCGATCCCTCGGCGCCCGCGCTGCAACCCGGGACCAGTGATGCAAGACTAGGGATTGGGAGGTTCTGTTTTGTCGCCGGTCAACACCCGTTGACTCGCCAAGACACCACCCACTGGACACGTGTGCAGTCGACCCTGTGTTTGCTGGCTATGCCGTAACTGTTTTTAGGTTGCCGCGTACTTGCTGTTCCGCTGCCGCTTGCTGCTGCTCGTCTGCATACTGCAGGTTGCGGTCAACCACGTGCGTGATAGGTGTACGCACCTGCCAGCAACTGTTTTCTAGGCTGCGCGTTACTTACCGTGGCTGCCGCTCGCTGTCGCTCGCCTGCATATTGAAGGTTGCGGGCGCTGTGCGGTCAACCGCGTGCGTGATAGGTGTCAACCAGTGTTTCCGTTAGCCAACCCGCAACCTGCAAACCTGCAACAGCGGGTTGAGGTTGGCAGATTTAGGCTGCCGCCGCGGGTTGAAATTGCGCGTATTTTGACCCGAAGAGTGTGAAAATTGACATTTTCGCACCCTTTTTCGTGAAACATTGCCTCCAGCGGGTTGAGAATGGGGAGTGAGCCATGAGGCCCGGGTTCAGCCATCATCTCCCCCCAAGATCCTCAGCGGATTCACTGGTGTACACACCTAAGTTGCCGGCTGCGTACTGTTGCGCTGCCACTTGCTTGCATGCTGCAGGCACGGGCTCTGTGCAGTCAACCTCACGCGTAGTATTACCGTAATTGGCATTTGCCTTTGCGCCCCCGCCCGTGTAATAATTAAGCATGTTGATCTGAAGGCGTTCTGCCAGCGTTCTGCGCACCTATTTCGGTGTATAATAAACCCACCCGAAACCCACCCGGGACTGGTCCAGTTGCCGGTAACCTACCAACCTACGCTCGCCTGCATGTTACAGGTACGGGCTCTGTGCAGTCAACCTCGTGTTCGACGGATACACAAACGCGGCCCAGGACGAGATCAACAAGAAGCACCCGGCCAACCCACCGATGGTGGGTCATGCTGTGTCTGTGAAGGGGGAGGGGGGGGCGACTGTGGGCGGTAGCTGTGGGTGGTGGTGTGCGTGCGCTGTCAAACGCGTGTCCAATAGGTGGGTACGCAAACGCGGCCGAGGACGAGTTCAACAAGATGCGCTTGGCCAACCCGCCGATGGTGGGTGGTGGTTGGGGGCGGCAGTGTGTGTGTGTGTGTGGGGGGGGACGGGGGGGCGATGGCGGTGGTCGTGGTGGTGAGACCAACAAGAAGCACCCGTCCAACCCGCCGATGGTGGGTGGTGGTGGGATGGTGGTGGCTGTGGGCTGTGGGTGGTTGTGTGCGTGCGCTGTCAAACGCGTGTTTGATAGATGGGTACACAAACGTGGCCCAGGACGAGATCAACAAGAAGCACCCGGCAACCCCGCCGATGGTGAGTGGGGTACCTCGGTGGCCTGACCACGCGGGCTCTGGCATCGCCGCGTAGCTCTTGGGCGCTTTACGCCGAGCAACGTCGTATGCGCTGCCTGTTCGCACGGCTCGCGGCTCGGCACTCAAGGCACCGAGCGGCACCCCATTCTCGACTCGCCGGAGGCAATTTTTTCGCAGGAAATGTGTTAAAATATCGTTTTCACTTGTTACGGGTCGAAATTCGTGTAAATGCGCCAAAATGTGCCAATCTCAACCAGCTGTTGCAGGTTTGCGGATTGCGGGTTGGCTGACGGAAACACTGCCACACACGGTGCACGCGTCCCACACGACAGTTGACAACGGTCATCAGCAGCAGTTTCACGTTCTGCCGCCGCCACTCCTCCCCCCCCCCCGATCATAATCAGCAGCAGCATCACGCCACGTTCGGTTCCCGCCACCTTGCCACCCAGGACTTACCCCAACCTGCCCACCCGCCAACGCACACAGCACATGATATGCTGTATGAACTTCTGCATTAGAGAGACTAGCTAGGAGGAGAGGTACAGGAGGACCATGCACCTGTTTTTCTGACACACTTACACCAGTGGTGCAGCAAGGTGTGACACGGATGCATGTGTCACACGGGAGGGCCGTTTGGCGGAACCTCTGCCATTTTCTCACTTGCGCGTCACAAGATCAACGCCAATCGCTGCAATACAGCTCTGTGGGACTTGTTCCGCGTTACAATACTGCCGTCACGCCAACAAAACTGCATCACTGAGACACACACCTCACCCCGCCCCCTGTGCAGCACATGATGTGCTGGATGAACTTCTGGACGTCCGTCTACAACTGCATCTACCTTTTTGGCGTCACTGACAAGGTGCGCCGCCCACTGAACTGCTGTTGGTGTTGTTTCTGCTGTTACTGCTGTTGCTGTTACTGTTGCTGTTGCTGCTGTTACTGATTCTGATCTGGCTGCTGTTTCTGTTACCCGACAACTGCACGTACCTCTTTGGGCGACAAAGTGCGCCACCCACTGAGCTGTCGCTGCTGTTTCTGTTGCTGCTGTTACCGCTGTTGCTGCTTCTGTTATGGCCGCTGTCACTTTTATCCGACAACAACATTTGCCTTTTTGGCGTCACCCACAAGGTGCGCCGCCCACTGAGCTAGCGCTAATATTTCTGTGACTGTTGTTGCTGCTGTTACTGCTGTTACTGCTTCTGTTAGAGCTGCTTCTGCTGTTACTGCTTCTGTTAGAGTTGCTGTTACTATTTCCCGACGACTGCATCTACATCGTGGAGTCACCGACCATGCGTTGCGCCGCTCACTGCGCTGCTGCTGAGAAAATCAGTATACACCCAACAACTGCATGGACCTCTTTGGGTCACCGGCACGGTACGCCGCCCACTGCGCTGTTGCTCGTACGGTGCTGCTACTCTGTGACTGCTACTGCCACTGCTACTGCTACTGCTACTGCTCGTGTTGCCGCTACTTTGTTACTGCTTGCGTGCTGCTGCTTAGGTACGTTACTGTCACTTGACTTTACTGCTGCTGCTGCTGCTGCTGCTGTTACTGTTGCTGTTACTGAACAACCACCCCCTAAACCCGACAGGGCGCGTCCATGGTCGCGTTCTGCTCGCGCCACCCGGACGCGCTGGGAGATGTGGTCCTGTTCTGCCTGTGCGGCGCGTTCGGGCAACTCTTCATCTTCTTCACCATCAAGACGTTTGGCTCGCTGACCAACACGCTCGTGTGCACGACGCGCAAGGTGCGAACGTTAATGGTGCAGGGTTCTGGGTCTCGGAGCGTTTGGGCAGCACTTCATCGGCTCCACCATCAAGACGTTTCGCTCTCAAGAAAGTGGCTCTCTGACTAACACGCTCGTGTGCACGACACACAAGGCGCATTGTCAAAGCCCAGAACCCAGAACCCAGACACATTGTGAACCACCGCAGCACTCGCAACACCCCACGCAACGCCCGCGCAACTGCAGGTTTTACTTAGGGTTCAGGGTTTGGGGTACAGGGTTTTAGGGTTTACACGTACCCGCCCGGAGGACCCCGGCGCGTGAGTTAAGGCCTAGACTACACGTCTAGGGGGGCTCTACTTGAAGAGCTTGCAAGGCCACGCAACCCGTGCAACGCCAGCCATGCGTGCCCCCCAGCAAGACTGCGACATGCCGCCCACCCACTGACACAAACACACACTGTGTATGTGACACACACACACGCACACACCTCACAGCATCACAAGACACAGACACATCCAATTCATCGTTACATAGATACCGTAGTACCGCTTTGCCTTGCCGCCACTTTTATAAAGGCGGTACTTGTTTAGAATTTAGGTGCCTTGCCGCGAGATTTTTGGGAATTTCTCCCTTTTTGACCTCACTTTCGGCGTTTTTTTTTACTTTTTCGGCTATATTTTTTAGAAATCGGTCTTGCCGCGACGGTTTCCGAATGATTTAATCGGCAAGGCAAATCGGTTCTACGGTAGCGGCGATAACGTTCCAGAGTTCAGCATGTATGAGGGCGTCTGTCAACAGCGGGTGACCACTCGTCGCTATAACAACACACACACACACACACACACACACACTCCCACACACACACACACACTCCCCGTCCCTGTCATTTAATAGCGGGTGACCACTCGTCGCAACAACAACACACACACACACACTCTTACCCCCCCCCCCCCCCCCCCCCGTCCCCGCAAGTCAATAGCGGGTGACCACTCGTCGCTATGACAACACACACACACACACACACACTCAGCTCCCCCCCCCCTTCCCCTCCCCCGTCAGCCAATAGCGGGTGACCACTCGTCGCTATGACAACATACACACACACACACGCACATGCACACAACTTACCCCCCCGCCTATCCCCCCGCCCCTCCTTTCTCCCCTCCGCAGTTCTTCAACATCCTCATCTCGGTTTGCTGGAACGCCAACCCGCTGCTGCCGGCTCAGTGGGCCGCCGTCGGCATGGTGTTCACCGGCCTCCTGGCGAGCTCTATCACCAAGGCGGGCCGTCACCACAAGGCCAGGGGCGCACCAAAGAAGAAGACGCAGTAAGCGCCGCGCCCCTCGTGTGGTTGGCACGCGCGTCTTGTCTGTCTGGCGCGGCCGCCGTCGGCATGGTATTCACCGGCCTCCTCGCGAGCTCCATCACCAAGGCGGGCCGCCACCACAAGGCCAAGGTCGCACCAAAGAAAAATACGCATTAAGCGCCGTGCCCTTCTTGCGACTGACGTGCGCGTCTTGTCTGTCTGGCACGGCCGCCGTTGGCATGGTGTTCACCAGCCTCCTCGCGAGCTCTATCGCCAAGGCTGGCCGTCGCCACAAGGCCAAGGGCGCACCAAAGAAGAAGACACAGTAAGCGCCGCACCCCCCACCCCGCGCCCGCGGCTGGCACGCGCGTCTTGTCTGTCTGACACGGCCGTCGTCGGCATGGCGTTCACCGGCCTTCTCGCGAGCTCCGTCACCAAGGCTGGCCGTCACCACAAGGCCAAGGGCAAAGGCGCGCCAAAGACGAAGACGCAGTAAGCGCCGCACCCCTATTGTGGCTGGCACGCGCGTCTTGTCTGTCTGGCACGGCCTCCGTCAGCATGGTGTTCACCGGCCTCCTCCCGAGCTCTATAGCCAAGGCGGGCCGTCACCACAAGGCCAAGGCCAAGGGCGCACCGAAGACGAAGACGCAGTAAGCGCCGCACTCCCTCCCTCTTGCGGCTGGCACGCGCGTCTTGTCTGTCTGGCGCGGCCGCCGTCGGCATGGTGTTCACCGGCCTCCTCGCGAGCTCTATCACCAAGGCGGGCCGCCACCACAAGGCCAAGGGCGCACCAAAGAAGAGGACGCAGTAAGCGCCGCACCCCCCACCCCGCACCCGGGGCTGGCATTCGCGTCTTGTCTGTCTGGCACGGCCGTCGGGGGCATGTTCACTGCCCTCCTCGCGAGTTCTGGCCGCCACCGCAAGGCCAAGGGCAACGGCGCGCCAAAGAGGAAGACGCAGTTACAGCTCACGCAGTCATCTGTCCCCCCCCCCCCTCTTGTCATGGCTTGCAGCACTGCCACGCAACCTTGCGCCGTCTGTCTGGGTGTGTGCGACTGTGAGAGGCCACTTTTTCCTTCTTTTACATGACAACTATCGAGGTGGCGGCCAATTCCGCCATTCACCGCCACACAGAGAGAAACTCTAGAAAGGCCCCTTGGCAGGCATGCTGGTGCTAGCTAGACAAGGTGGCAAGCGAAACACGCGGGGTGTGAGGATGCACACCGCAAAACAAACTGTCGAAGCCCAGGCAGGCGCTTTCTGGATTGGGAGCAAAATTATTGAGTATAATGGAGATTTGCAGACTGATCGACTATAGCAAAGGGACGGACAAGCTGTGTAATTTTGCCTTGCGGGAAGATTTTGTTATGACAGGCGGTGTGTAGGGCTATTGTCTTTGTGTTATTATCTGAAACAGCTGTTCTGGCCGTGTGCACCTTTTGTGATTCCAAACTGACTACAGCGTCTGTTCACGCGGCAGAACTTGATGACATGTGGGACCTGGGCGCTGACGAATGGGGGTCCCCAGCAACTGGGGGTGGGCGCCATTCATCGATAATCATCTCAGCAACAGCTACCTCGATACCAAGACGGTCTAAGCAACAGCTACCTCCAATCCCCTGGCCTTAGGCCGGAGGGGAGCAGGCTCGGCTGCGCCGGCTTGAGTACAAAGCTCTGGACCAAGACGGCCTCAGCAAACAGCTAGTGGTGTTGGCTGCGGGGACTGCGGGCGAGAGCTGTCCCAGGACAAAGGGGTTGAGCCTTGTCTAGTGGGTGCTAGTGAGTGGGGGCCCCTAGGGCGCAACTCACTAGCCGACGTTGGTGGAGATGGCGAAGGCGCCAGCAAGCGAGTGGGAGGAGAAGGCTTCGAAGGAGGCGAGCAGCCACAGCCCACATGCGACGGTGGGCGAGCGCGCAGCGCTTCGCCACTTGCGCGAGCGTCGCACGCTGAATAGGTGACGCAGGCGTCCACCGGCGTCTCTCAAGGCGAGCCCGTGGCATCTCTCGAGGCGACATGTGGGCGCGCGCTCTCTTGCTTGCGAAGGAGCGGCCCCTTGGGGCCTTGGGGCCCTGGGGCCCTGGCCTCGTGGCCCCGGAGCCTTGGCCCCTTGGGGCCGCTTACGCGGGCGAGCCCCCGGCGCTCGAGCACAGGTCCTGGTATGCAGCCGTGTGCGACGCGAGCGGCATGAGCTCCACAAACAGGGGCCCGCCCGCGCCGCCGCCGCCGCCGTTGCTCGCCGCGCGCGTGCGCAGCCGGCGGACGCCGTCGCTCCTGCTGATGTGGCTGCTGTCGCCGGCCGCGCCAGAGGGCGGCCGGGCACGGCCAAGCGCGACGAACGGCGCGGTGCCCGGCAGGCAGCACACGCCGGCGCGGCAGTACAGCGCGGCCAG